>VTON01000037.1:0-585000 GCA_009617725.1 Hydropsyche tenuis
AGCCACTCGTTAATTATGAGATCGCTCATGTTTTGATTGATTAAAACGCGCCGCTTTTTAAACTTTATTATTTCAATGATACATTGACAGTTGACAGATGGGTGATTTTATGAGTACATCGCGAACTTCAATGAAGACAAAACGCAGTCAGAAATGAACGTCTACAGTTCACGTTCGAGTATAGTGAATGACTACAGTCTGCGGTTGGTTCGAATGTCGGCCATATATGACGATATCGGTCATTTTGGTGATCTGACGTTTGCGTAAATGGCTTACTTGCGTGAGGGATGCTAGCGCACATCGACGCTGACGTAGAGATGTGCCGGAGGGAAAAATCTACAATATTTTGGCAGTATCAACAGTGGTGTAGTGGGGCCGGAACGTTATTCCGGCACTTTTCTAAATATGCGCAAAATTTTTGTAAAAATATCAAAATATTAACCAAAAAAAATAAGTAAATTGATAGTTTTATGGTGATGCAGTTTGATTATTTAAACCGTTTGGAGAAAAAATTTTGCCTGTGGTGCCATTTATCTCTTATTTTTACTATTGATATATAGTAGAGGTCAATGAAATTACGACACCTAGAAACCTTTAATTCCATCCGTTGTACATGATGAAATACGCCACATATTTTTTCAAAATTATTTATAAAAAACGTTAAAACAATAAATTACCTAATATTGTGTAAAATTTTGGGTAAAGGTTCACAAAGGCCCCTTCATAAGAGTTGGCAATCCTGGGCCTGCCCAGAAAACAAATATTTCGAACCACTGCATGTATGCATATTATACGTTCACGTCGCCTGGTAAATTTCATTTTTGACGTTTATCGCGTATGTAGGTAGTTTTACGTTCGCCGAATGGAGACAATTATTTACACGATTGAAGAAGAAGATACCTCAATCGCTGAAGTATGGAGTCCTTTTACTCTTCGGAAAAACAACACAATGGATTCTCGACAGTGGTGGTATTTGTCGAGAAACTAACGAGTTTCACTTCACGAGTCCGTTCTAATCATCCTCCAATCCATACATATGACCAAGTGTAAATCTAGTTGCGATTGCCTTTATATAATCAATAAACAATTAAAAATATTGTGTTGTTTCAATTATTGTACATATCAATTTTTTTTTTGTTTTTAATTCAAAACATCTGGAAATTTAAGAAGAACTAACTAAAACGCAAATGGAAGACGTAATTAATATATATTTATTTTTGACGACATCTATGACATTTTTATAAAACATAAATGACAATTTGAAAATTAAAAAATATATATTTATTTTTGACGACATCAATGACATTTTTATAACACTTAAATGACAATTTGAAAATTAAAAAATATATATTTATTTTTGACGACATCTATGACATTTTTATAAAACTTAAATGACAATTTGAAAATGATAAATGAAATGATAGCAAGTGTTACAGACACGCTGAGAAATTTTATAACTTATAACAGGATAATCTATTAGGAGAACGTGTGTTTCTTGAGAAATGAAAATCATTGAGAAATCAGAAAGCCTATGTGCAATAATTGAAACAACACAATATTTTTAATTGTTTATTGATTTAATCAAGGTAATCGCAAGTAGATTTACACTTGGTCATATGTATGGATCGGATGACTATAATATTTTATTCTATCACTGCACCATAGTCCTCAACAAACGGAAAGGCAACATTGTTTGTTAAATAAAAACACACACACACACGTTTACTATAACGTTCCAAAGTAGTCATCCTTTTATCGATACATAAATGATAACAATTTACACCTGAAAGGTAAATCTAAATAGAAACAATTTCCTTTGCAAGTGACAACTTTATGTGAGCGAGGACTTTTCTATGAATGGACTGTTCCTGTTGAAAATTTTGTTCGTTGCACACGTATAGTGAGAGGATAGTTTATAATTAGTACATTTGAAGTATTGTCTACATTTTGATAAACATCCATCGGTTTGAATATGCATATGTTGCCACTTTTGGCAACTAGACATTGGAAAAGAAGTGACGACTGAGCATTCATGTCTGCAATTAAAAATTCAAAGTATTTATAATTTGGTTTGAAATGTTGAATATTACCTAACTATACTTATACTTACATTGAATACATAAACATATGGTTTAGCTTTCAAGGTGTTATAGCAAGTGTTACAGACATGCGGAGGAATTTTATAGCCTATAACAGGATAAACGATTAGGATAACATGTATCGCAAATAGCAAATCCTCACCATCTGCAATGGCGTTGAAAACCTGGAAAGGAGTGAATTGAAATGAGTATATGAGTATATTCAATTAAATTTATGGATATATAAGTATGTAAGTATACATTGTTAGTACCCAATGCGAGTTATAAGAAAATAATAAAAATATTGCACATTAATCACCTGATACGAGTGTATAAAACGCTTGCCATGTTCGTTCGATCGCTACAAAATTGACATTGAATCGTTCGTTGATTTACTGCATCGTTTCGAAGATGCTTACTAATGCCACGATCGGAAGCCAGGCTTCGTGTGTTCCAACAGAATGTTGACTACGAAACACTCGTTAGTTTCTCGACAAATACCACTACTGTCGAAAATCCATTGTGTTGTATTTCCGAAGAGTAAAAGGACTCCATACTTCAACGATCGTGGTATCTTCTTCTCGAATCGTGTAAATAATTGTCTCCAATCGGCGAACGTAAAACTACATACGCGATAAACGTCAAAAGTGACAGTTGGCAGGCGACGCGAACGCATAATACGCATACGTGCAGTGGTTCCAAATTTTTTTTTCTGGGCAGACCCAGGATTGCCAACTTTTCTAAAGGTCCCTTTGTGAACCTTTACCAAATTTTGTAACGATAAGTTGATTTTTGGAAAAGTTTTCAGCGAAAATCGATAAATTTTTTGAATTACAAAATATTAGTAGCGAAGAAAAATATAAGCTATTTTCATATATGTAAAGTTTTTGAAAGTATTAGTTAAGTCCGTTTAATTTTTGACCGATTTTTTAAAAATTCGAAAAATATAGCTAGGTATTGGGAACTTGTCTATGTGCGCTTATTGTTAGATCCGGTTATCCGTCGCATACGCTAGCATCGTACTCCCTAGTACGCTAGTGTCGCTAGTGTATGCTAGTGTCGTGTATGCAAACATCTCTGGGTACCACTAAATATACACATTTTACGCATTTAATTTTACTTAAATTACGTTGTCGAACATGAAAATCGGTACGTTATACGTCACGTCAGTACGTCACCCGCTCCTGTCAATTGTCACTCTCTAGAAGCCTCCCTCAACGCACACCATTCACGTCTCTATGACAATATATTTACGAAAGAAATTCGCGACTCACTTCCAACCCTCTCCGAACTAGTCCAGAGGAAACTCGAGCGTCAAAACTGACCTTACAACGCGACTTACAAGACCAACATAATGTCAAACGCGTGGTAAATTAGCGGTTTTGCAAACGTAAACGTTTCATTGACCGGTGTTTCGGTGTTTTGACAGTAGGAAGTCCGTTTCGGTCGGTGCCACGTAGCAGCGCGGCTCAGACTCTTGAGCGACGTGTGACACTTGGCCGAGCGAAGGACCCAGTGCGCAGAGCAGAGAAGGTTGGCGAAATGGGCGGCACTCAGAGCACTCCCAGTTCCGGCGGTATGGAGGGATATCACGTCCTGAAGGTCTCTATGTGTTTGTTTGTCGTATCTGTTATTAAATCTCACTTTAATTTGTATTGTTTATTGCTTTTGATCGATTTAAATTTGTATTATAATCGTTTGATATTATACATATTATCAATTAATAACTTGAAGGTTTTATTAAGTCATGATTTTTTCATCTTTTGTTTTTTTACAGGTTATAAAGCAATACTTGAATATTGAAATGCGTTTTTTAAACTCTTTAGTCTTTCAGTGGTCACTCTTTATCTAGATCGGGTATCGGCAAACTGTGGCCCGTTGCGTGTTTTTAATCTGGGCCGCGGACTAAAAATTAAAATTGAAAAAATTTAAGTACAATTGAGGGGCTTATGTCAAACCATCGATTGGATGGGATTGTTCTTTAAAATTATCTATTTTATATAACTTAACGTTGTTATCAATAGTATAGATTTAATCAATAAATAAACGAAAAGAAAATTGCTTGCGGCACTATTTATTAGTACTTATTTTCTTGATATTATCTGCATATGAAAATATTCTTTGAAACTAGCACACGAATTTTCAAATAATTATTTTGAGCTTAATTAGTTTCAACTTTTTAAAATTTTGAGCTTTTTTTGTCGCTCTTTAAGCAGAATTATTACCCATATAAATATTTTTTAGTTTGCTATATGGCCCATCAAGTCTCAAATTTTTACTATTTGGCCCTTCCCAAAAGAAGTTTGCCGACCCCTGATCTAGTTCATTACGTTTATATTTTAACTACATTTTTCACTTTGCGATTATTATTTCACCCAAGTCTTCATTATACATGAAGTTAATGTCCTGTAAACATAATTGCCACGCCAACATTTCACTATTAGATTACTAATCGTGCACTGACCTAAATAGAACTGATAAACTTTTCAGGTGCAGGACGGTTCCCCTGGACAACTCGCCGGACTAGAACCGTTTTTTGACTTTATAGTGGACATTGAAAATACACGACTAGACCAAGATAATGACACTCTGAAGGAATTGTTACGTAACGGAATCGATAAACCTTTGTCCATGTCCGTTTATAGCAGTAAAACACAAGCTTTCCGCAAAGTGACCATCACTCCTAGCACTAATTGGGGTGGACAAGGCCACCTCGGTGTCAGTATACGGTTTTGTTCGTTCGACGGTGCTAACGAAAACGTTTGGCACGTGCTGGTCAGTATTCACGTTTGACTTATTTTGTACATATAAATTACTTTTTTTTTCTAAATGAACATATATTCCACAGGAAGTACATCCTTCTTCGCCTGCGGAGAATGCAGGCCTCAGACCGTTTTCTGACTACATTATAGGGGCAGATTCTGTATTGCATGATAGTGAAGATTTTTTCACATTAATCGAAGCACACGAAGGACGCCAACTGAAACTTTATGTTTACAATGTGGACGATGATACGTGTCGAGAAGTCATAATTACCCCTAATAATTCGTGGGGTGGTGAAGGTAGTTTAGGTTGTGGAGTAGGCTATGGTTATCTTCATAGAATCCCAATACGAAATCCAAATGATCATCGCCAAGTAAAGGTAATATTTTTTCCTATGTTTAAATTTGAAATATCTAAATGAATATCTTCAAAACATCAATGTGGCTCTATTTTTTAAGGTGAACATGAACGTATCCCAATCAAATATAAACGTTACATTACCAGCGCAGCCAACGTTTTACAAAGCCGTCAGCACAAGTAACACAGACGTTAATTATACTGCTAGCCAACAAATAGGAACGACAGATATGTCTGGAACTAACGTAAATGTTAATTATTCACCTCCACCGTTTCTATCTGGAGTTCCGATGGTTCCTCAATACCGTCCTGCAGAAATTCAGCCACACCAAGCTGAAAACCAATCGACTGGCGCTAGCGTAATACAATCTTTCGTCGGTGCTGCCACTTCAATATCAAATAGTGAGTTTTATCTCATGAAATTGAATTAAATATTAAATATTCAGATTAAGCAATAATACTTTTCTTTTTAAAAATCATTATATTTTTATTCCTCAATTCTAATTTATGATTTTTTTAATAAAACTATTGAAATAGATGTAAATAATTTTAACTTCTTTTTTTGTAGGTATAGCTGAATCGACCCTTTCAAACATCGGAAGTATACCTCCACCAAATTCAACATACCCGTCAAATATGCATATGCCGACTCCTTTACCGAGCTTGCCGGGTCTTCCAATGAATCAGCCTCAACCTTACATACCTATGATGTCGAGCTATACGCAACCACCGCCAAATTCTTCTAATTTAAACATCTCTTTACCCAACGCACCCCCTCTTATGAATGTTTCAAAACAAAACGTTACATTCAATCAACCGCCGTACGATTCTTCGGCGCCTGTTTTGACCTCTTTGTCGTTGCCAGGTATGCCACCGATCACAGTAAGTGCCTCAGTTCCCATTGCGACATTCGAGGGATTGCCTTCTAATTTACCGACAAACCAATCTCAAACGATTTCTTAAATTAGCGTTAATATATTTTTAACATTTTTTGTTATTAAATAAATATTATATATCTATACTAATTTTGTTACAATTTTTATTTAAATAATTGCCATTTAGTTTCCAGCATCAGTTCGATGTTTATTTTCCTGAGGTTAGAATTACTCTTGTGTTATTTTTATTTTGCCGTTGTGTTGACTAGACGTCAAAATTATATTGAATTTAATCGTACAAGAAAAACGTGACAAAATGTCGGCCCGTTTTATTATTGCAAAAATTGTGTAATAAGGTTTTTTAAAAACAGCTTTTTATATGTTTTTAATGATTTGTTAAATTTATATTCTTAATATTATGAATTTTATGACAAATAAGGTTCATGTTTGAATATGTAAAAAATATAATTGAAAAAAAAACTCTAATATATGTTTTATTTATATTGCAAGGATTCTATTGTGTAATGAAATGTTACCAATTTTGAAAAATAATTGTTTTTTCTCTCAATTGATTCTTTCCTAAATTATACCCTTATGTCTCATTTGTCAACAAGAAAAGTTTAGAATTGAAATTTTTGTATGTACAAATTAAGGCTAATTATTGAGCCAACTGGTTATTTGACAAAGTTATTCTCCGTTGTAGTATTGATGAGTTTACGTTCATGACATTCAGTCCATAAAATGATCAATAATGTAAGTGATTTTATTTCAGCGATTTCCATATCTAATAAACCGTTCTCAAATTCAGCATTCTCGTTCGTAAATATTTATGACTATGCAATGTTAAAGCATATATCGTCATAAACATATAATTTGTTAATCAAAAATTAATTGCAACACTAGAAAATTATCAAAGATGAAATGAATCGTATACACCTACAAAGCGATAATGTCGACCCATGATAATCTTTGAATAAGCTATACAAAATACAGTCCATATCGAGACTTTTGTTTATTAACACAATTACAATTTTTTCAACAAATTTACCGACCGTCTAACAAAACGTTTGTTTACAAATACAACAAATAATATTCGCTTGTTCCCTTGCACTTAATACTCCCACTAAACTCATACCAACAGAATAAATAAGAAGCCGACTCAATAAAATTTTCAAAATATATAATTATAACTAGAATAACGACGGTATGATACAGCGAAAAAGATAAAGCATTCAGATGATGATCTCGACGTCCTTGAGCTCTTCGTCGGACGGCAAAACGATAGTAGCCGGATCGACATAGTTAGGGTCGATGAGCGGCAGCCCCATAGCCTCCCTGCGCCTCAGCTCGAGGAAAGCCTCGCGGGAGCTCCAGTCGCGCAGCATATTGTCGGGCTTGTACGCCAGGAAGAAGCCGCCGCCCACCAGCGCGATGGACACGGTCACGAAGAAGACGACGTGGGCGTAGTTCTCGTCCTTCGTCTTGTCGGTCTCGTCGAAGCCGAAGGAGACCCAGTTACGCTCGGTGTCGGCGAAGTCCGCCGCGGTCTCGGGGGGCCGGGGGATGGCCCCCGCTGCTGGGGCGTGGCCCCCGTCGTTCTTTTTGCCGGAGGTCGCTATGCCGCGTGTGCATCTTTGAGCGTATCGCAACACCCGCCACATTGCCGTGTTCTTCCTGTCGTTTGGTCGATCTGTCAAATAGACGTGTGTTACGTAAACGGTACTGCCAACTGGTCCGTTCGGTAAGTTCCATTTTCCGAATTTTTGAATTGAATCGAAATTTCCGAAAACCGCTAAAAACTGAAATATTTGACGGGGCTGAACCGGAAATAAATTAATTTTGTGTATCGAATATTTTTGAAAAGTTTTATCGTTTTTTTTAGAAAATATTTTTGGGAATGTCGGTTTTTGTAAATGTAAGTATTTACGGTTGGGGGAAGCTAACGCACACGAAGCAAACGCATACGAATTAAACTCACTGGAAGCAAGCTCACACGAAGCAAACTCAAACGAGGCTAGCTCACAGGAAGCAAGCTCACATGAAGCAAGCTCACACGAAGCAAGCTCACATGCTTTCGAAAATTTTCGTATCATTTAACAAGAAATATTACTTTAGTACTGACAAAATATTATGGACGTATACTATTACGTCTAACGTGAAATTCTTTTAACACAAAAACGCATTTTGGTGCTTTCAGTTTCGTGTTAAACGTTTTTCACTTTAATTTGAAAATTTGAAAATTTTCGAAAGCATGTGAGCTTGCTTCGTGTGAGCTTGCTTCGTGTGAGCTTGCTTCCTGTGAGCTTGCCTCGTTTGAGCTCGCTTCGTGTGCGTTTGCTTCGTGTGAGTTAGGTAGGTAGCTTCTGACCACCAGTATTTACTTGTGGTTTTTTTAAACAAGGTTTTTTTGAAAAATCTTGTTTATTTAGTTTGTAAATTTATCAAACGGACGGAGCTAAACTGAAAACCGTTAACCGAAAACCGGAACCGAATCTAAATTTATTTTTTATTGAACCGTGACCGAAAACCGGAACGAAAAAAATTACGGTTCAAAGTTCTGTACACGACACTACAACACCTAGCGTAGACCATATCCAGCGAAAAATTTCTAAATAGTATGATTAGCTAATTGGATCATTTAACAATCATGCAATCCTTCAATTATCCTAAAACGTGTCATGTTTTTCAATGCCGTTTGAGCAAACATCTGATCAAAATTCTAAAACAGTATCACGAATCTTCATTACGAGGATATTCACCCCTGAAATTTGTCTTCTATAGTTTCCCCCACCCCCCCACATATTTTTCACTCCCTAGATCCTCCCTTATAGCATGATTTTTGGGGTACCAATAATCAGAACAAATATTGACCCCGCATAGTTTTCATCTCGAATTGTTTTCACCCACAGAGATCATTTCACAATACTGAAATTAAACAATTAGGCATTCAAATATTATATTAAATTAGGATTATATTTATATAATCGTTAATTCTGAGAGCAAAATCTGTAAATGCTGATGACAATTGATAAAAAAAAGTTCTCCGAGGGTGAAAACTTAGAATGGAAAAACATGAAGGATAACTTACAGTAGAGGAGAAAAACCTAGAGGGTGAACATTTACTGAAAACTTTCTGATAGCGAAAATTTGTAACACAGAATACTGAAATATAAAGCATCAATAACATACTGAAAAATGATTCGAATAGTTAAAATACACACCGACGATTATAAGAAAACCGCAATACGTATACTGAAAAATTTCTAAGCACTTCCGATCAATCGTCCGACTGTTTACAATCCACTGTTATTTTTGTACTCTACAGGCATCTCGCTTGTTTAGAATAATGTAGATGAGGATACATTTTTTATTCGGTTTTCAATATTTTATTCGAAACGTAAAAACATCACAAAATACACATAAGTACACATTAATATTTTCTTTGGGAAGAATTTAAAAGACTCAGTCGATTCTCTTCTGTTTGTATCGACGACAAATTCTGATCGTTAACCGGTGCCGAATTATTGCGAGAACGTTGTATAGCTTTCGTTAACGAAATATAAGCTGCCACTCCACCAGCCTGCAATTGAATGGATAACTTTAGATAAAAACAAAACATGAAACATACTCATGGTAAAATTCGTCACTTGTATAATCGCCATTCCAAAACTACTGAGTGCTGAATAAGTCAAGTAATGGTATATTTCATCGTAAACGTCTAACAAGCAACCGTGTTGATGAACACTCTGACAATCGCCGCTAAATTCCTTTAAATTTCTTTTACAACAAGACCAAGGAACAACTTTACTTTTTCGATAATCAGTAGGTCCACCAATGCCACAACAATCCATCTGCAAATAAAAAAGCATCACATAATATATAAGCATGTATTTTTATACATAGATATAAATATAAAAATAATAAAATTGACAAGCTTTATATTGGTTAAGAATTAAATATTTTAATATTCAATTAATCCATCACATTTCATCATTCCATCAAGTTTTCATTGAGTAAGTACCTGTTTATTGTTTGAAATATTATTACTAGAACAAGAAATATAGAATAAATCCTTCGTTAAAATTATCATTTCACTTCAAACGTCTCTTAATTTTTTTTCAAAAGAGTTTTATAATACTCGATCGAGATTTTTTATTTAAAAAAAATCTTTATATAATTTATGAGATGTAAAAATGTTCTGTTTCTCACTAGTATAATACTTCACTTTATATTTCTCTGTTGTCTTAAAAAAGAATTTGTAATTATTATAAAATATTACCTGCGTTTGAATGTTATCCCATAAAGATACTGCATTTTCGTTTGCCTTTAATAATAGAGAAAATTCATTTTCCATGCTTTCAGTAATTTCAATTTTGAGGATGGCATTTTGTATATATATAGCCCATATAATACAACAAAATTGTAATATTAGTGAAATAATCAATAAAATACTATACTAAAAAATAAAAGGAAATAAAAGTTTAATATAATTACTAATTTAGATGACTGTTTAGGATTTAACTCACCAATTTCAAATGAAGTACATGAGTTTTAGAAGCAACTCTCCAACCACACCACGATAAGAAAATGTAAAGAAGACCAGCTAAAATATTAGTTATTATTGGTGCTAGCGTACTGCTGCTTATCAATGTTTTAAATCTCAGAATTTTGTATAAAATAAGAGAATTAACACACAAAAATATGAAACCAGATAACTGTATAAAATCAAAAATTGATTAAAATAACTTAAAAGAAAAAAGCTTGAATAAGATATATCTGTTTATATAGAATCTCACCCCGAATATCACATCATATACGAGTGTTATGTACCCAAGACACTTTTTGCTTAAAGGCATCGCAAATTTTCTTCTTCTCTTTATGTGTATCTTATATCTTTATACATAAATGAAGTGATGTGCGAGCTCAAATTTCAGAAAACATGATAATCATTATCATTTATCTAATCTTTGTTTCTATTGATAAAACTGAAATTAAAAAATATACTTTTATTATTTTGTAGAACATCTCATTGTGAGTATGTGTGAAGAGTATAAATTTCTTTTTCCTTCGTTAATTATTGAAAAATATTACTTCCTTTGTCTTAATGATTACTATACTTAAAATGGTAGCAACATAAGCTAGTTATTTCTTGTGATTAATAAGGAAATGTATGTAAAAATGATATAATGATATCATTCATTTAATAAGTATAAAACGTAATTAATAAATATTACTATATGTACTTCGTAAGTGTTAATTCCAATGATAACACTTTTGAATCACAGTTAGTCATTGTCGCTAAGATTTGACAATTTCCATTGGTAGCCAAATAAAATCACACGAACAAAAGCCACAAGTAGTTACGATGACGAAAACTAACAAAAAAACCATGAATTATAAATAGACGCTCGATGTTTCCAGTTCGACGCACTCTGGATTTTACATTTTAGTATTTGGCAACACTAGAATCACATTTTTCACTACTAATGCATGTTTTTTTTTATTCACAAGATATTAGAAATCGACATTTCTTCACAAATTTTTATTTTTCTTATTGGTGTACGCGTCAATTCATAATTTTTCGATAAAAACGAAAATTTTATAACATACCAATAAGCAATAACAAATAAATTGAGTTAAAACTCTTTACAATCATGTAAAAAGAAAACTTTAATGATAATTTAAATATAGTTCTACATCATTTTATTTGTGAGATTACCCACATTTTTTTATATAAAAATGTAACATGTTTTCCTTATCTTCATCATTCATATAAATAAAAGTTTTGTATTTCAAACAACCGCTCACCTTTTCTAACAATAATTATCCTCTAAAAAGGTATAATCGGATCAGGATCAGGGTCATTGTCGTCTAAAAATATAGATTTTTGTCAAAAAATCCACAATCCACACACGACTGGTAACATTTACTTTTCAAGGGCGTTTCGATGTTGATATTCTTTGTTTTCACCTGGATTTCGTCAATTTATTTTCATCAAGGCAATCCCATTACATGATGCAACTTTCACCTTGTTTCAAGGGAATTTTTTAAAACCGATCATATTTTTGTTGTCAAGCGAATGACGTCTCCCATCGAATTTTATTTTCAAAGAAATGTTTTGAATGGTATGCTTCATAATTCGCAATGTTGAAATTAAGAGATAAATTCTTTTAGATTAGACGAACTTGAAATATTAGAATAACAATAAAAAATATTGGAATTGGAATTTGAAAATCGAAATTAGTTCGAGAAGCAACAATGTTACCTGGTAAACACAAAGCAGATGGCCGTGTTTCGATATTGAGCTTTTGTTATCAATCATATATAAATATTATGTTATTAATCACATATGTCTGTGTTTATATTTGTTTAACTTTTTCTTGTTGTTAGTATTTGATTTATTTATATCTAATATTGTTTATATCTATTTATTTATATCTATTAATATTTTCTTATATCATTGTCTTTTTGTGCGCGTATTTTAATCAATCAGTTTATCAATTATAATATCTTTTTTATATGTGAATATGAGTGGGAATTTTCATCAAAAAGGAGATTAATTTGATAATCGATTACCAATTAATCTTGATATTAATGAATGTAACTACGAAGAAAATCTTATTTTTTTATTTGGACTGAAAATATCATTAAAAAGTTCAAACTTGCAATTATGTATTTACACCGTAACGGCGCGGCCACATCTAGCAAAAAACGTAACTAGACTTGACTAAACTTCATTTCGATAATCTGCAATAACAAAGCGAGCTCCCGCAAACTTCTCGACGCGGCATCCTTTGACCCATCGGTCAAAGGATGCCGCGATCATTTATGATCGATTTGCGTATATTTTATTTTTAAATAACAAAATTAGAATTTTTTGTCTGGAATTAATAAAATCAAATGAAATATTAAAATAAATCGCTTCGGCTATTATCTCATTCAAGAGAGCGATCCCAGTTGTGTATGTATGCATGTGTGTGTGTCTCAATACACAATATGACCAGGCCGTAACGGCCTGGCCACACCTACTAGACTAAACTAAACTTTAGCATACTTCCATGGTCATATCGTCAACGAAATCGAGAGCGGTGTTATTTTTCAAGCTTTTTATTAATTTATTGTGAATAACAAAGGGAATGCCGCCTCCGTTTTTATTTTTCAATTCTAAATTTCGGTATTTTTTTCATAGGTAGTAGCGTTGTCTTGTTTCGGTGCAAAGAACTATATTCTGTTGAAGCGAGATAGCATTACGAAATTTTCAATATATTTATCACAAGGGCGTAAAAATTTACGATGAGTCGCAGGGGTTTTCAACTCGGTCAAAATATTCGTTTATTTTCGAAATAGATTAATATTTCATACTTTAAATAGTATAGATACGTCATTTCACATGCACAAACATATTTTTTTCATTCTTTTTTCGATATCGACATCTTTCAAAACCATTTGTCAATTTTAGTTGTCAAATTATAAAATAAAAAAAAAAAAAACAGTCTACGATAGTCTTTTGGATTCAATCTTACCTACCCCTGAAGTTGATGTAGTAATTTCAAGTCTGACAATGAGACCATTTATTTAAAAATTAATTCATTTGAATATATGAGAGCACCTGGATATGGCGACGGAATTTTTTTTTCACACGTATTTTTTACGTAAAAAATTTACACGTAAAAAATCGAAAATATTACGCTTATATTATAATTTATACAAGTTGAGAAATTTTTTTAATGTACACTGGTGAGTACGAATTAAAAAGTTTCATTAATCCATTAAAAACGACAATTGAAATATCATTTTTTAAATCGCATTAGTAATATAGAACCTGAAACAGAAATTGAAATGTAATGAATTTTGATATGCGCTTGCAATTTATAATGATGCTGAATTTAAAAAAATCTACAAAATGGACTTTTGTAGTGAATACTGCTGTATGAAAGTTTTCTAACAAATACACGTACATACATACATACATATTTAAGTAAATAAGGTAATTACAAAATTAAATACACAACATGTGCATATTGCGTATGTCATATTGAGTATTGAGACACACACATGCATACATACACAACTGGGATCGCTCTCTTGAATGAGATCATAGCGGAAGCGATTTATTTTAATATTTCATTTGATTTTATTAATTCGAGACAAAAAATTCTAATTTTGTTATTTAAAAATAAAATATACGCAAATCGATCATAAATGTTCAAAGGATGCCGCGTCGAGAAGTTTGCAGGAGCTCGCTTCATTATTGCAGATTATCGAAATGAAGTCTAGTCAAGTCTAGTAACGTTTTTTGCTAGATGTGGCCGCGCCGTAAAAGTCTTCTTCAGCAAATTCTGTGAAGTAAAACGGAGTTTCCCGCACACATTTGCATAAATATGCATTATTTTGCACAATAGTTGTCATATCGGTTCGTGTCAGCCAAATAAAAATATAAAAAATGCGTTTTCATTCTCGTCTACATGTCTATATGTGTGGTACTCTTATGGGTTGTAAGTTAAAATTTAATGTTAATTGATTAGCTCGGCTTCACACTGACAATGAAACAAATAGGTCAGTTGTTTCAGCCGAAAGAAAATGTATGAAAAACACGTAACCATTACTGGCAAAATGCGTTGTTCGAAATTGTTCTTTTTCAAACATACAAACATAAATTCCTGTTTTGAAAATATTTATCCTTATTTCATTTTCCTTCTATTATATCAACATATAGTTGGTGTTTGTTCATTTGACTCATACTGTGTCCCCCACGGAAGTGTTAAATCCGCCTCATCAAACTTTATCGTAATAATGACGCGTTAATTGATTAGTTGTAATTAAATTAAAGATAAGACATTGCACGAAATTTATCTTCGATAATTTTTGTGCGACAATTCTGAAAAACAATTATAGAAATAAATACACGAGAAATTCAACCACGCGGAGGACCGTGCGTCGCGGTATCGGTGGTTGATCTTTCAGTTTTATATAATATGGTGTCATATGATATTACTTTAATATGACGTCATTTTTACAAATCCAAACTAATGAAGTTCAAATTAATGAGTAATCCATTTTATATGATATACATACTCATTAATCATAAACACGATAAAAACAATTATGGGTAAATATACATGAATACATGTATCATTCATAAGAAATTCCAAATGGAAAATAAACGTATAAATAAGATAAAATTTAATTAGCATTCATATCGACAACTCGTTCATTCAATTATATATAAGTAGAAATAATTACGATAAAATTTAATAATATTCCGAAATAATCGAACAACAATCAGAACACGCAATTAGAACAATAATTACAAATCGTACAAGTATCTGCAACGATATAACAAGTGATAGTTGCATTACGTGTAATAATAAAACATACGATGTAAATAAATATGTTCTTGATTTTGACCTGGACAAATAATTTTCATATGAATTATATATTTAACAAAACTGTAATTTATTAGTGAAAAAATAACACACCCATATAAACAAATTATTACATATTAATGCAATTTGCCATCAATATTACATTTCTTAACCGGAGACCGGAGAGTCAATGTGTGACATACGATTCACTGTCGTGAACAAGAACTTCAACAATTCAGCTTGCTTCACGTTTCACGTATATGCGTCAGAATTTCGGCGAATCCTCGAAAATGAAATATACATTTTTGCACTCGAGTTGAGGTACGTGCACCTTTATGAATCATTTTATTGTCTTGTAGATAAGATTAAATGGGGGCCATACTTCCGTTTCGCAGAAAAATTCTAGGGGGCTACATGTCGTCGACGCAGATTTGATGTTGTCTTTTGGCTACAATTATTACAAAATTGCAGTTCAACAAAAAATTTTCTTCGTTTGTACAGTTATAATTCAATATTTTTCATGTCCATACGACAAATTCGATTGAAACCATCGATGTTCGCGAAAGTTTTATTGTTAGCTATGAAATTGAATCCTTTCAGTGAATTATGGCTATAGCATTCTACATTTATTTAAAAGAGAGTTGGCAATATCGATTAATCTTGAATCTCTGTTACTTTGTCACTAGTTACATTATTTTTAATGATAAAATTTCAAACATGCAACAAATAAAAAAGCGACGATAGGTTTCGACAATGAATATACTGTAAGATATGTCTTACGTTAGCGGTAGCGGGTTGGATGGTCGTGATGCGGGTGGATCCGGTTCGGTGTATGGACCGGCACGTGGTCGCAGTGAAAGGGGTGGTTGATGCGTTGGTGCAGCGATGCGTCCGTGCGTCTCCGAGTACAGGCCGAGCGCTACTGGTGCGCCCCCGCAGCTCCCTCTTGGTCCATAGACACCCCGTTATTTATGACCATGAACAACCACCACGCACCACAGTACTCCCCCTCAAGCATCAGTGTTTATCGGAAACGAACCGGCAACTGGATCTCCCTTCCAGTTCTCGTCTGATGCGTTGTCAGATTCGCTGCTGGTGGTGTTGTTGACGAAGCTGCTGGTGCTTCTGGTGTTGTTGCCTGTGTTGTCGTCGCTCGTTCTGGCTCTTCTCTTGCGGTAAATGCCGGCTTGGTTCTATCAATGGAAACTTTCCTAACCTTTCCACCTATCCTCAACTCCAGCGTCTTCTCATCTCTTCCTTCTACTTGGAAAGGCCCGTCGTACACCGGCTGCAGTGGTTTTCTCGCTGCATCATGCCGAAGGAAAACCCATTTGCAGTTCTTCAGTTCCTTGTGTACGAACGTCTTTTCCTTACGGTGTGCTGATGTCGGGGTCGGTCTTAGCGCTGCCATGTTTTCCTGCAGCTGTCTGACAAAAGTCCCTGGATCTGCCGCTTCGCTGCGTACGAAGAAATCTCCAGGCAGCTTCAATGTTGTCCCATATGTCAGGCAAGCCGCGGAGGTACCGATGTCTTCTCTTACTGCCGTTCTCAAGCCCAACAGGACCAGTGGTAAAGTTTTTGTCCATTGGTCAGTTCCATGGCACATAATGGCAGCCTTCAAGGTACGGTGCCATCGCTCCACTAATCCGTTTGACTGGGGGTGATACGCTGTTGTCCTAGTGTGTTTGAACCCGAGGACTCTTGCCAGTTCCTTGAACAGCTGTGACTCGAACTGCCGCCCCTGGTCCGTCACAATCACCTCTGGAACGCCAAATCTTGCTATCCAGTGTCTAGTTAGCGCCTTTCCTACCGTCTCTGCTGTGATGTCGCTAATTGGAACCGCCTCTGGCCACCTCGTGAACCGGTCGATCATCGTGAGGCAATATTGCTTCCCCTCTGATAGTGGTAACGGCCCCACCAGGTCTATATGCACGCATTGGAACCGCTCTTCTGCTGCCCTAAACTGTTTGGCCGGGCTCACTGTATGCCTTAGTACTTTGCTCTTCTGGCACGGAACACTCCTGTACCCACTTTTTACAATCCGCTTCCATTCTTGGCCACACGAACCGCTGTCTTAGAGTCTTGAAGGTGGCTTTCTGCCCGAGGTGACCGACTCCATGAAGATGTTCGAATGTCTGTCTCCTGAATGATTTGGGCACAAACGGTCTCACCTTCCCTGTTGATTTGTCGCACCATAATTCTGCACCTCCGTCCATTATCACTGCTTGCAGCCGGAGGTTTGTGTCGACCACTCCTGTGCGATAGGCCACTGTCTCTTCATCCGACTTCTGTGCCTCTGCCATCTCTCCAAAATCCATGGCTCCGGGTATAGCCACCTCTTCCACCCGAGAGAGTGTATCCGCCACGACATTCTCTTGCCCCGCTACGTGCTGGATGTTAGTCGTGAATTGACTTATAAAATCCAGCTGACGCAGCTGTCTCGGAGAGGCCTTTCCATGCTTCTGTTGCAGCGCAAACATCAGTGGCTTGTGGTCGGTGAGTGCTACAAACTCCCGACCTTCCACTTGGCTTCGGAAGTAGCGGATTCCTTCGAAAACTGCCAGAAGCTCCCTATCGTACGTGCTGTATTTTTTTTTCAGCCTCTGTCAGTTTTCTGGAGAAGAAGCCTAGAGGTTGCCACTGTTGTCCCTCTGGCTTCTGCTGCAACACTGCCCCAATTGCTGTGTCTGAGGCATCTGTTGCTATGGCTAACTCTGCGTTCCTGGTCGGATGCACCAACAGGGTGGCCTCTGACAGTTGCTGTTTGATGGCCTCAAACGCCTGTCCTGCTGCATCTGTCCACTTTATAACTGTCTTGTCACCTTTCTTTCCACCCCCCAAGTATGGCGACAGAATCCGTTGCGCCTCTGCTGCGTTTTTTACAAATCTCCTGTAGAAATTCACCATCCCTAGAAATCTCCTCAAGGACATGACAGTTTCTGGTCGCTTCATCTCTAGGATGGCTCTCACTTTCTCCCGCAGTGGGCTCGTTCCCTTTTCGTCCACGTTGTGCCCCAAAAACTGCACCTCTCTTTTCCCAAACGTGCACTTTGTTGGGTTTACCGTAAGTCCGTACTCTCGTAGCCTTCCGAACAATTCCCTCAGGTGCTCCTCATGTTCCGATGCTGTCTCTGAAGCCACCAGGATATCATCGATGTACACGTAACAATATTCCAGTCCCCTGGTGACCTCGTCCATGAACCGCTGGAATGTTTGGGCTGCGTTACACATTCCAAACGTCATGAAAGGGAACTCAAACAACCCGAATGGAGTTGTTATCGCCGTTTTCAATGTCTTCTTTCTGCACCGGTATCTGGTGATATGCCTTCACCAGGTCTATTGTGGAAAAATCTTTTTTTCCGCACAAATTCGTAGCAAAATCCGCTATGTGTGGGATGGGGTAACGATCGGGGACTGTCACCGCATTTAGCTTTCTATAGTCCCCGCATGGCCTCCATTCGCCTGAATTTTTTACGACCATATGAAGAGGGCTAGCCCAGCTACTCTTCGATGGTCGGCATACTCCTTGTTCAACCATATTGCTGAACTCCTGTTTTGCTGCCTGCAACTTCTCCTGAGGAAGCCTCCTGGGTCTAGCAAACACTGGTGGGCCTCTTGTTTGAATGTGATGCGTGACGTTGTGTTTTACGCTTCTGCTGGCCTTGGTCGGTTGTATCAGCTCGGGGTGCTCTGCCAAAATGCGCTCAAAAACGGTTTCTTTTCTCACCATTTTCAGCCCATATAGCTCCCCTTTTTCGACGATTGACTTGACTTGAAAGAACGTGACCGTATCAATGAGAATACGCCTTCTCAAATCTACGGCCAGTCCGAAACTCTTTAGGAAGTCGGCCCCAATAATGGCTCGCGGTATGTCCGCCATGATGAACTTCCAGCTGAACTCTCGCCGGAGTCCTAAATCGACAGTCAGTGTTGATGTGCCGTATGTTTTGATTTTTGTACCATTTGCCGCGAATAGTTCGAGAGTGTTGCATGGTTTCTGCGCCCCTTTTCTAGCGGGGATCACGGACACGTCTGCCCCCGTGTCGATGAGGAAACACGTTCCTGCGCGTTTGTCCGTGACAAATAGGCGACTGCTGTTGTTGCCGCCGTCGGTGGTCGCCGCAACCAACGGTCTCTCTAGTTTTCCGCCGGCCGATAGTTGCATGGCTTCACACAATTTCTCGCTCTATTTCCGAATGTGTGGTGGAACCAGCACATTCCGGTCGTTCTTCCTCGGGGGTGGCGACCGCCCTTGTGGCCGTGGTTTGCTGCGTCCCCTGCCAACGGGCCATCTTCTTGATTCGGCCAACGCCGCTATATCCGCTCTCATCTCGGCCATTTCCGTAATTAGCCGATCTGTCGTCGTCGACGTCGTCGCTACTGCGTGCACCTCCGGCCCTTGATGTGCTCTGTATATCCGGTCCGCCAAAACCGCCAAGTCATCTAAATCGCCCTCCTGGCAAGTTAGAACACCCCGCACGCTTCTTGGTAAGCGCTCCATCCATAAAGACTTGAACCACGGGCAGTCGTGTGCCTGTCCTCCCGTTTGTCTCATGTCTTTCAGTAACTCTGATGGCTTACGGTCGCCGATTTCGCGATCCTGCATCTATCTTTGATAACGCGAGTCCTCCGGCTCCTTATACATCTTGATTAGTCTGTCCTTTAGAGCCGAATACTCTTTACCGGGTGCGGGGTCTCGTATCAAATCCGAAGCGTCCCGTAATATCCGGAAATCCAGCGCGGTCAGCAATGTGTTGAACTTTGTTTCTTCTCGCGTGATTCCCGCCGCTCGGAAGTGTGCTTCGACCTGTTTGAACCAAAGCTCCGGTTCCGGGGTCCAAAATGGCGGTATTTTCGCGGAAACTTTCGCGATCTCGGCGTCGTCGGACTTCGGCTGATTTTCAAGCGACATCTCAGGGCGATTTGCACGTCTTTCAGATCACGTCGGGGTCACCAATGTAAGATATGTCTTACGTTAGCGGTAGCGGGTTGGATGGTCGTGATGCGGGTGGATCCGGTTCGGTGTATGGACCGGCACGTGGTCGCAGTGAAAGGGGTGGTTGATGCGTTGGTGCAGCGATGCGTCCGTGCGTCTCCGAGTACAGGCCGAGCGCTACTGGTGCGCCCCCGCAGCTCCCTCTTGGTCCATAGACACCCCGTTATTTATGACCATGAACAACCACCACGCACCACAATACTTCAGCTAAAATTTTATGAAGGACTTCGAACCGTTACCGAAAACCGCTAAAAACCGAACTTTTTTCCGAAACGAAAACCGGAATTGGACCAGAAAAAAATATCGGTTTATTTCGGTTCAGCAAAAAAATTGTATTTCGAATATTTTAAAAAGTGTGGTTTCTTTATAGAAAATATTTTTTTGGAATTTCTGGAAAAGTCAGTTTGTATTTTAGTTTGAAAATTTATCACTCGGAGCTAAACCGAATCTAAATATATTTTTTTGTTGAACTGCAATCGTAACGAAAAAATTACGTTTCGAACTCTTGAAAAATCAATGAAAAATCCCAAAAAAAAAATACAATTCCGAATACCGTTAGCACGAAACGAATAGGTGTAAGCGTAAACACTAAAAAAGCACCGTTTCGGCCACAAACAAACAACCCGCAACCAGGTAGCGAAAGTGAGAGCGTCAAATTGAGATTAGTCGTTGCGTCGCCTCCTCCCGAGTCACACGCACGTTCGATCGCCCTTCATTCCACGCACGCCTTCGTCCAAAACAATCAACATGGGGTGCGGCACGTCGTTCGTGAAATACGTCCTCTTCTTCGTCAACCTACTATTCGCAGTGAGTACTCCACCATCAACAAAAGCCCATCATATAAAGCGTCGGCCGAACACGCGCCGAGTGCCACGCCCGCCGCCCGAATCCGACACAGATAATTCTTCTTTCGCTATTTCACTATTTCACTATTTCGCTATTTGAGTTTTCGCGCGTTTCCCCGTCACGTTCGAACGTGACACTTGTTGCCTCTGTTTATTTGGGGTCTGTTCTAAAAATAGACGGATGTTTGAGAAATCGGAGCCTGTGCGACGCTGGCGATGATGTCAGCGCTCGGTCGCATTTTATTAGGATCTTGTTCGCTTTTAAGTTTCTAAAGTAGATAAGAAATGCGGACGTGAGCGGTTTCGGTTTATTAGTGCAATAGCGTAATGGCCGGATGATGTCACCGTTTCGTCCTTAGCGATTTGTAGCGTTCCTAAAAATTGGGATGACTCATTAGCGAGCGCGTTCGAATGGATGAGGTTTTGTGGGTTTTTTTGCGTTGTGCGCATTCTGTTGATTTTTTTCAGCCGGATCGTTATGGATTCCGATGTTTGCGAAATTTTTAACTATAAAAGATAAGATCCAAGATGAATCTTAAAAAAAAATCTTTATAAAATTCAAAAATTATTTTGGTTACTATAGAAATAAAATTGCACAATATTAATAAAAAAAAATATTTTTTCAAATTAATTATTATGATTAATGAGACACTCATCTCATCATTAGCAACCTGTTAGTTATCCGCTGCTTGACACGGTCTTAATGTTAGGGGCATATGACATGAGAGCTAATCAACGGATAATTAAACATATGACTAATTTACGGTCTACAATTCAATAATAAAATTAAAGGGGCCACTATGCTAACACCGCGCGTCATGACAATGTAGCGACACATAAAATATTTTCGATGAATAAGATACGTTCAGACTTTTGACTGACTGAGACATGCGGCATTAAATAAATACGTTTAGTTTTACTTACTGAGAAATGCGGCTTTGCCTAACCTACCCCTTTGTTCGGTTTTTCTAAAAAGAAAGTGGTAGGTAAACACGTCTAGTTGCCACTAATACAATTTGGTGCTGGGTGAAGCTATAGATTACCCGAATGATAATTATATGTCATCCGTCAGTGAAATGCTGAGTAATTAAAATAGGTGAGATACAATGTAAAACCTTTGTGATTATGTGTATTTAAATTTTAACTACAAATATTTCCCATACGGCATATTTTTAAAATTTTTAATTTTCATTAAAATTTTAAAAAACAAGTTTGTGAGCTTTAATTACTTTTTGAGGGACAACCATATTTCGTCGGTCTGTGGAGCTATTCGATAGCAAACATTAATTGCAAGTATTCTGTTATCAGCGATATCCAAAAAGCTTTATCGTTCAACAAAGATACGCATAAACATATGCATCCAGATAAGCTACAAAATAGCACCAAACGGTTACTAAATTTTAAGTTTCGTTGTTATGTCTATTGGAAACCATAACTGCCTGTATGAATTATATTTATGAATATATGCATTTTGAGATTCCCCAATATTGTATATTGACTTGTTTAGACTTATCATAAAAAATATAACAAAAGTACATCATAATGATCTCGTTTTACAACCGTATCCTTGAAAGAAATTCGATCGAAATAATTTTCTGATGCACTGATAAATTTCTTTTCAGTTATGCGGTCTCGCACTCCTCGGACTTGGGATAGTCGTAAAACTACACCTGTCCGAGTTCAAAGAATTGGTGCAAGGCAATATAAGTATGGCACCAATTTTATGCATTGTGCTCGGATCTATTATATTTGTAATATCCTTCTTCGGATGCTGCGGAGCTATTCGAGAAAGCCACTGTATGGTCGTCACCGTAAGTATATATAATATGTGTAAATATTTTAGTAACACTTTTTTCAAATTTATTTTGAGATGGTCTCCTTTTTTTCAGTATGCCATTTTGATGATTATAATTATCATTTTGCAAGTGGTAATCGCAGTGCTGATATTCGTGTATATCAACGATGTCGAAAAAGTTATACGTGAAATATTGACAAAGGCTTTCAACGATAAGGCCTCAGTCGTGACAGAAGCATTCAATAGCTTGCAAGCTGCGGTAATTTTCACAAAATATAATCACAGAAGTACCTTTCCTTGTTGAATACCATCACTAGGAATGATTTTTTTTTTTAGTTACATTGTTGTGGTGTAAATGGACCTGGGGATTATTCACTCGTTTCGATTCCTATGTCCTGCTGTGCTAAATCAGAAGGATTCTTACAATCCGCCGTAGATACTTGCATCAATCCGTATTCAAATGGATGTGTTAGTGTATTCTCAGATTACCTCAAATTTTCTGGTAAAACTGCTGGCGGAGTTGTGATCGGTATTGCAGTTGTTGAAGTGAGCGAATTTTATTTTTGCACAAATATTTTTTACTTAAGATCTTACTTTATGTGTTTACAATAATTTCTCAATATTTTCAGACCATCGGTGCAATATTCGCGCTGTGTCTTGCAAATTCAATCAAAAACGCCGAAAGAAGGTCACATTACTAATTTATTTTTTTATTTTTTTTTATTTACAAAATTTTTCATTTTGTTATTTACGACAGCTATGTAGTGTGATTGAAGTAAATAATCATGTTGGAAAGTACTTGTTGTGCTTTTAAAATATAACGATTAATATTTTTTGTCATTGAAGATTTCTGATAAAGTTATTCTTCTTTAATTTGCTTCATGCTTTTAACTTTTCTGTTACTAATTATTTTATGATCATGTTATGGTGATTGTCTCTAATTGTATGAAAACATTTTTGAAGTATTCTGTGTAAATCTCACTAATAGCAAAAAATTCATTTTACTAATCTCATTTTTTTTGTCTGTACAATTCACTGTCTTTGACAGTATTTATGATGTTCCACTATCAGCTTTTTCATTACAGAGAATTAACAAATTTTTAGAGACGCATTGAAATTTATAATTATACAATTGTTTTTAATAAGTTGATTTCGTCAGATTGAGGGACCAATTTATTAACCAACATTCCAATAAAAAAAAATTAAAGCAATACTTTTACAATGTCTGAACATGTATAAGTCTATTTTTTATATCTTAATATTTCTGAAAATTGGCAGCCATTTGTAAGAGATAAACGTCCAGTGCTCAAAATTATGTAATAATCTGGAGTCCATTTTATTTACTCAATACTGATTATTGTATTTTCGATAAATTGCGAGTATCGACCAGTTTCATTGTTGTTTTTTTTTTTTTTTACGTACTTAAAGATTTGAAATATCTTAATTTTCTTAATATATTCATAATCATTATATAGTATTATATCTTATGTTTAAATGTATGTGGCATTTTTACTATATTTTGTTTCCATTAGCATTCATGCAAACATTTTAAGTGTACACATAACCACAAACTTGACTATCTTTTTACGCAAGTGCCTAATTTCAGAACACAAGTGCCTAACCTGATACCTTGTTAATTTTGAAAGAAAAAATATTTTTAATAGTTGTTTATCACAAAGTAAAAGATTTAAATTTATTACTGCGTTAAAAAAATTTGCTTAAATCTATATTATGTGTTATGTGATGTAAAATAAATATGGCTACTGTGCTTACTTCAAATGCCTTTTTTTCCCCTATTATTCCTATATAACAATTATATATCCTTTTTTCAGAACATTTTTGAGTACTTGAAAATGTAACTGCTTATTTTTTTGTTCGCTTTCACTTGAAAACAATTGTTTGAATTTTTCTCAATTTCAAATATTCGTTCTTTTACAGTATGACGTTTATCATTACTTTTAAGAGTGGTTTGGGGTGTATTGTTTTTTTTTGTTTCGCATATTGTTTTTAATCTAATTGGCATATTGGGAAAAATAACCTTTTCTATAATGAATGTTTTAACATAAAACATTTCATTAATCTTCAGACTAACCCCGCCTCACCTCTATTATAATTATTAAAACAATTTTCTTTTTAATTATAATAACTGCTTTAGGAATGGTTTTGGAGAGCAGGATAATGAAAACAGTGAGACTTAACAAATTAATATATTTCATTTACCATAAATAGTAGTGATAATACTTTTTATGAGCACTAAATTTTACATTTGTACTTTGTACTATTCAACTAATATCAAATAAAATCCTACATATTTTCTTACATTTTCTACAATTAAATACATTTACACGAACTATTATAATGCCATGTCTGCAGACAGACCAAAAAATAACTTTAAAACCGATTGAATTCAGCTTTTTTATTTATTTGGTGTTAGTTCTTGATTTGAATTTTCTGAATGTTACTAAAAACAAATGTCAATAATAATAAATATTAGAAGTTTCAAAAAGTCACCAATATGGATTTTAATTATAATAATCATACTACTGTTTGTAATATAATATAGTATAATATATATATGATGTTTTTTTTTTGGTTAATCATGAAGTTATGTAAAATTTTAAGTGTTTTATTTTAATGTTATTTTATTTTTTACAGGTATCGCTAAACACAAGTATGAGATGTTTTACAAATAAAATGAATATGTATATATATATATATATATATATACACACACACACATGCATATGTATATGAGTATGTATATATATATATATATATAATATATATAAATATATACATGGTTTTAAGATTAGATTTATTCAAAAAATACTTGTCTAAAATTAAGTTCCCATTAAATAACAAGTTCAGCGACAGGTAATTTGATTGAAAACAAAGTTTTAAGAAAAAATACATATTCCAATATCATATATTTATTTGTGAAGCAGTATTTTACAGAAACATTTTTCACAAATTTCATTTTTTTCTTTATATCATCTTGTTCAGTGTCGTGAAGCAATGTCCTCAACACTGAATGTTTTTTTTGTACATCGTAGCATTATTATTTTTTCCATAATAAATTTGAAGTTTTTAGTTTTTAAATTATGTTCATTTAATTTAAATTCTCGAATAGTTTTAAAATACCAAACTATTTTATTTTTCATTTTCGCATATTGCCTAATGTACAATACCTTTTTCTGTGATGTGCTTGAAAAATTAATTGCTACATATTTAACAGTTTTTACTCTATATAGTACAATTACAATATACATTATAAAATATGAAAAAGGTAACACAAAACCTGAACAAAAATTCAGAATAAATACAAATATTAATGTATGAATTGTTTTAAGTAATATAATGTTTAAGATTTTATGAAAATGAAACTAAAATATAATATTTACATTTATGTTATTTAATAAAGAGTATGTATATTATGAATGGACAAATCTTATTTTACAATATCACAAATTGAAAAATCACACTGTATTAGTTGGCATATGTCAGGTTACATATCAATAACACATTCGAATTTTGATTATGCCATAGTTAATATTGCTAACATATCAATATACGCAGTCTTGTGCAAGATCGAGGAAACAGTTTATTGAGTACTACGAAAAAAAAGAATTACAATCTCACTCACTTGCAATTCATTGTCAAGTTACGGGTGTAATTATTACACATTTTTCATGACAGAAAAAAAAAACCAGTACAGGTTTGGCTTTACATCAAGTCATTTGTCATATCTGGCGCATGATTATATTTATAAAATCATTCATTAAAACAAAACCATTATCATATACACTATTATTAATTAGTTTCAGAATGAAAGTTTGATTTTTTATGGTTCTACTTACAAAAATTACCCCTAAAATATTATAAGGCCAATAAAATCATTAGATGTTGTCTCAAAAATATGATTGAAATATTGCTATAATTTCCTTACTATGATAATTTTAAAAATGGTAAATATGCTTTAAGGCAATGAATATTTCATATACACGTCTTTATGTACATATATTATTGATGTCTGTCTGGGGAATAAAAAAATTATTGACTTATCTCGTTAAATTTTCATCAATTATATCAGAGAAAATAGCAAATGTATTATAAATCATCCATTTTTAGTTATACTAATGAAAGTGACTTAAATACAATATGTTATTTATCTTTTTCTCTAAATGGTAGTAAGTCAAGGAATACACTAGATTGCATTTTTATTTTATCGGAATTTGAAACATTATTTACAACTATCGAAAGTTTTGTTAAAAATAAATCTCAAGTATTATTTACTAAAAAATGTTAAGAGATTTAAAATTATTCAATATTTTTGTGCCATGAATAGTTTAAACGTTATTTATTCAATTTGTTATTTAAATTTTGAGGGATAATTTCACTAGTAGTTGAATCGTCATTGGAAGATTCAAAATATTCATTTTCTCTTGAAATTTCTTCCAAAAAATCAAAACATGACACGGCGTCCTGTTCTTGTTTTCCATATCGCACAAAAAAGTTGTCTCGACCGATAATACTAGGTCTATGGAAGTATGAGAATCGTAGGACTGCCAATCCACGTTCTCGGAGTGCAGCAGCTGAATAAATTATTTCAACGAAATGACAAATCATTAAAACTTATACTCAAATTTATAATAATTTGAAAAATCTATAATGAAATGTGCTGACATGCAGTGTTAGGATGACTTTTATGAATAATTTGAAAGCGTTAAAAACTGTTCACTGACGATGAAATAACACAAATGCAATGTGGATCACTCTTTTATCAAAATTGCTATGATTCATCAGTTTGAAACTGGAAAAGCTAAAATATTCAGTTTTATATTTGAAGAACTATAATCGTTGTTCAGTGTTACAATGTTTAAAAGAATAAATCAAATATAGAAAAGCTAAAGTTCATTCAATCTGGTCATAATTATAAGCAAAAGAGATATTGGATGCGTTGCAATAATATCATTTAAATTTTAATGTTAAATATGTATATGATATGATTATATAAAGCAAAATGCAAATTAAAATATTACATGAAACATTAAGGTGCTTTCTTCTCTACAAAGCTGTGACGTCTAGGTGGTAGTTGCTATTGAGGAGCAGTCTGTGACAAAAAAAATCTAGATTTCGTTTTTGGTCTATATAAGCATAAGCATGTATTATAAATACAAAATTATTAATACAAATTGAAAAAAAATCGTATACTTTGCAATATATATTATAACATATGTTAAACTGATTGTGAGATTTAATGTTTATGTGTTTTTCAACAGAATGATAATCAATATTTTTTCCAACAGTTTTTTTGTAATTACTACTGAATATTCAGAAAATATACTTATAATGAAAAATTAAATCTATAACAGTTCCTTTTGAGTTCTGTATCATAATATGAAAATTGAATTAGTATCGAAAATTATGTCAATTTACATTAATAGATTTTTATCATCACAGATTCAACTAAATGGTTGTAGAGAAGTCGAGTTTTGACAAATAAAATATGTTACAAATGATAATGATAATGTATAGTGAAATAAAAACACAAAATATATCAACCTTTTCTTTGTCTTCTATATTTATGAATTTGGTGCAACTTTGAATAGTCAGCTTTGTCGTCGCTCGATTCACTGCTGAAAGATCCTGCACATGAAGATGTTGATGATGGAGAACTATCACTGGACGCCAACATTACATCTAATAAATTAGCTCGAGCCTGCAAAGTTAAATTTAATTAATTAGTAAAAAAAAATACAATAGAAACTAATTGATATAATTTTCTTCACCTTTGGGTCATTGAAGTCTATTTCTTTTTCTACATGTACCCATCCTGAAGGTTTCCATAAAGCCTTATCAGAACTTTGAAAAATACAAGGTGTTTCGTTCACAACTTCATTATTTCCAGTGTTTTCTTCTCCTTTTCGAATCATTCTGAAATAAAAATTTTTTGTTAGGGAATATTTTTTGTTTTGACATGATAAATGTCATTGTTCAGAATAAATACCTGTTGAGATGTTCAATGACATCTTTAGACGTGGCAGATTCATGAAAACTTACAGATTTAGAAGGAGATGTCCCGTTAGTGATGATAATATTTCCAGTGGTTGATGCAATTTGAGTACTTTCCAAGTCTTGTATGGAGTCATTTACTGGTAATAACTTTTTCGGTGTTTTCTGTATTTGTACACTTTTTTTGCTATTGCTTTGAATAGGTACAGGGATTTTACTTTTGTCATATTTTCTTTTATCAGTTCTAATTTCAGTAGCAACTGTATCGATAGTAGAAACACTCGTAGTCATTGAATCAGACATTTGATTAGAAGAATTTTCTAAACAAGTTTCTTCTTCTTCAACAACTGTTATCAAAGGTTCACTTTCTTTCATTGATAATTTAAGGACATTTTCAAACAATGATGGTTTAGTATTGGAAACCTTTTTTTTCCTATCATAACAAATATCTTTTTGGTTTCCTGCACTTAAATCACACATTTTGAAACCATTTTCGCCATTTGAGAGAGTGCATACGTATCCTGTTTCATTTGAAGCTTTTATACAACAGTACATCTTTTTCGCTGATTCAGTTTTACGGCTTTCTCTTGAATTTCCACTGCTTTCAATATCAGATATTTTATTCATTTCATTTTTTTGAGATACTTTTAATACATGAAGTTTATCTGCATCATTTTCTATATTTGAAAAATCACAAAGAACATTATCACAAAGTTTATTAGTTAAATTCGGTTTATGTTCACAAACTTGAGTGTTAGTTTCTAGATCTGAGGAAGCATTACACAATAAACTTAATTCGTTTCTTATAACTATATCACAGAAATCATTTTCGGAAGATACAATTTCATTTTGAGTTGAATTTAAATCATGTATACTTTTCACACTGTTTTTTTGTCTCACATTTGGAAAATCAATATCTGCAAACGGTGCAGGTAACTCATGAATTTCAGAGGTGGGTCTTGATGGTGGTAAAGAATCTAGTTCTTCTCGAGTGAAACAATATTTTTGCTGTTCAGCAATGTAATTCAAAACATTTTGTAAAACTTGTTCTCTTCCATGTTTTGAATAAGTTTGAGTGTCTGCTGGTTTTATAGCTGAAGATGAATTATCAGCAGTATTGTTAGGCAAACATTTAGATGAATTTGATGCTAAGCTCTTTGTACTTTCAAATTTGACCAATCTATAAAAATCTCTAGTGAAATCAATACCAATTGAAGATGATTCGGGCTCTTCCCCACAACCACTAGATCTTTTGGACATATCGTTTTCTGTCGATAAATGTTTATTGTAAAAACATTCACTACAATCTTCAGAATTCTCTATACTAGACCAACTGCCAACTGGAGATAACAAATCTGTATTACCTATGGCTGAATATGGCCAATTATTGCTTCTTTTTAGAGAATCTCCATCATTTTCACCAAGAAGTGAAGTGTAATTTCCATTTGTATTTTCCATCATATAACTAGAATTATTCCACAGACATTCACTGACATCCTCTTCCAATTCAAGTGCATTGTTTTCTTGAATACTCGGAAGTGTTGAAATTGATAACTGTCCCGGTGTTACAACGTCATTGAATGACATTTTTTTCCAGTTATCATCATCTAGTTCTTCGCAAGATAAATTTAAACTCCAGTCTTCAAGTTCAGCTTGATCAAATTCTAGTAAATCTCTATGTTGTTGTTGCAAGGAAGATCTAGTATCATCTAACTTGAGCCAATGTTGCACATATTCAGCATCATATTCACATCCATCTACTTGATCATCAATATTACTTGTCCAAGAATTTCTATTTTGAGAGACCTGATCAAACGGCTTATCAAAAGAATATTTTGATGTAGGTAAGAGGTTACATGTGCCATTGGTTCTTTTGAGTAATTTTTTTCTTCTATCTTTTGTTAAAAGTTTTAAATTTTGGATACTCGGTGTATTAGATATAGCACTAGATAAAGTAAAACAATTTTCGATGTATTGTGAAGCTGTCAATCGGAGACATAGATGCGAGTCAGAAAAACTTCTTATTATATGTTGAAATGGAAAAATATTTTTTGAGGGTGGAAAACTATTCCTTTGGTTCAAATTGAAAGCAATATTCAGTGGAATATATAAAATGTCAGATTCCGTTTTATCTTCTACATTTATAGTATTGTTAATACTTAACAACATCTGATTTTCAGTTTCATCAGATGCTTCTTTAAGATCTTCCAACTCTCTATTTGTTTCGGATCCTTGTCTTAAAGGATCAATTTGCACATCACTCGACATTGTTGAATATCCTTCATCTCTATTTCCACTCTCTGGAGATTCTAAAACTGTTTCATCTTCCAATAGTACATGTTCTAATTGATCTGAAAAATAAATAAATTTGCATTTAGGAAAAAAAAGCGAAATAATAATAATAAATGTAAACTACGAACCAGGTATTGTTTGTGATAATCTTTGCAAATATTGAGATAACATAACTGGAGTATTTTTCTTTAAGTTGAGCGTTAAAGGTCTTTCAGGTGGAGCCCATAAGGATGGATCGACCGATTGCAGCGCTTCTATCAGACTTTGTGGGGTGACTTCAATGCTTTTCAATTCGGTCCAGAGATCAGTTAAAATTTGGTGTCTCCTTTTATCCTCAGCAGACAGCTGATATGTATGGTGTGATACACAAACACTCATCATATCACTAAAGGATTCATCTTTGAATGAAATAATCGAATGTTCACTATACAAATTGGTTGCAGAGGAAGGCAGCTTTAAATCACCGTCAGAACGACGCTTATTGCAAATGTTTTCACTGATATTTTTGTTAACGGTACACACACTCGACGATATATCATTATTGCTTTTGGATATTCTATTATTTTTATGCAGACGTTTTTTCACCGAAAAATCACTCGGACAATTTTTCGATTTTATATTATACGGGACAGTCGTGAGAAACGTTTCGAAGGCTAACAGAGATTCTTTTTCACGCTGCGAATTCGATGTTACAGGCGATGACGAAGAACTGAGATTTGTCTGAACATCTAAAATCAAATATATAGATTGACCATCACATTTTCGAAACTGAATTTGTTTACAAAATAAGTACGATTCGAACCTGCGGGAGTGGTAGGAGTAGCTGGCGATGGAGTAGGTTTCGGTTTTAACTGACGCAGCAGTAACGTTCCAAGAGTTCGATTTTGTGCTTCCAAATCCCTAGCTCTGGCATTCAGTCTTCCTACTTCATCGAGCAAACCCTAAAATGCACAATTTCAATAAAATCTGGGCACTTATGTGTAAGTACATATTTATATAGTAAATATAGACAAGTAAAGAAATATTACCTTTTGAGTGAGCAGAGCTCTGACAACCTGAGAAGCGACTTCGTCGAGACAACGTTCATATTGCGGAGGCGTTGTAGCTGAGGTTGTAGTCGAACTTTGAGGAATGGTTGCTTGAAGTGCGGCTATTTGAGCTTTGAGAGCATCATTTTCCGACGACAACTTTTGCAATGACGCTTGATAGTGAATGCTTCGTGCTTCCAATACAGCCGATAACGATGATTTTTCCTGTTTCAAAGTTTCCACGCAGCTTTTGTATTGCAAAAGTGAACGCACCGTTTCTTCCATCCTATCGACAAAAAAAGCTTGTAAAAACGACCGCGTTAATTTATACAAAAAAAACTATATCAAGAACATAAAGCTAATGGTAAAATTTAAAATTATCCGATTGTGTTTATATCCAACTACAAAAATGAATATGCTTCGTTTCAGGTCGATCCCGTTTATTCACAATCAAAATAGGCCACGAATTTACTTATATAATAATAAAATAAAATACAGGTTAACATGTGAAAAGCACACACATAAAATTATTTCATTAATTAATTTCGGTTAGGTATTTGTGTATTAGGTTAGGTAACTTAATGGAAAAAATAACATTTTTTTTTATTCACAATTGTTCAGACGATTCGATGTTGTTTTTGTATTTCGTGAAGCATCTGAAACGTCGCGATAACAATATTTATGCAAAAAGTGAGCATAGGTTTGTCGATCGATAATGCGAGAGTACATCCTCTTGCATAATATAATCATGGGGTTGGTGGGATTTGCAGTAAACGTCGGAGGGTAACACCAGTACTCGTACTGTTGAATATTCCAAGCAGAAACCGCATTCACGGTCATCGTTGTCAGGGGACCTCCAAACTAATCTTGTGGAAAATTCATTTTACTTAAACATATGTAGGAGCGTTCGAATTGTTTTTTTCGGTTGCATGGTTCATTTTAAAAATGTGAAAATAAGTTCAATATTTTATTTCTCTATTAAATAGTCGATTTCCGTCGTCCGTGGTAACGGTCGATGCGATAAAAGTAATATTCGTAGATCCGAATCAAATACAATAAATTTTGTCTTTTTTAAGCAATTTTTCAAAACACGCGACCGTTGAAACTCAACGGGCTATTCACTAGTATTTTCATATTATGAAACATAAAAAAAAACATACGTTCACTTCCCTATTTACGTACTTTGCGGTATGAACCATGAACCCTTTTTCGTCCACCCCAATGTTTTCTAATTGACGCAGCTTGATGTATTCGAAATTAAGCTTTGTTTCCTCCGCACATATAACGAATTTTTGTGTTATTTACAATGAAAAAAAATGCGATTCTAATAAATGCAACACCATTGCATAAGTACATATTATATAATATTCAGGACGCTCAATGCACGAACGGCGAAATTTAGGGACACTGCAATTCATCTTTATGAATTGCGAATCGTATAAAATGCAGTTAGTAACACCCGGTGTGGAGAAATAAAAAAACTTTGAACGTAAAAAGCAATTGAGGAGAAAAAAACGGTGAAATATTTATCAATTCGAAAATATAAAACAGCAGAAGTGAAAATTTTCGAATTATATGTTTTCCAAACGTCCGAATCGCATATCGCATTAACTTCAACAATTTTTCATTCGATCGATTATTATTTTCTGAAACGATTTGAATGATCATCGTCATGATATATTGAAATAACTCTTATGTTGCATAATGATAATAATAAAAAAATTGAATTTTTATTTATTTTTCCACTAGTTAAAGCTAGAAAAATTTATTATTCGAAAACTTTTTGCACCCACTGTACGCATAAATTTCAAAAATGACTATATTTTCACCAGAATATTTTATTGAGTTTGTATAATGCGAAAGGATCAGATGGAAGACTTGGGTACGCATTGTCGTAGTGTCGAGGTCTGAACCACTTATTATTCCAGTCGCGTCCTCAAAGGGGAATCTAGCCTAATCGGAAAATCAAGTACGTAAACCTGAGCTCGATTTTTTTGTTTTCTATGCGAAATATTGTATTAAATCAACACAAATTTATAAGAAAATAATACGTCCAGTTTTAATTAACAAGTTAAATCAACACAAATTATTGTAAGGTAGAAATTAACGGGTATATTTTTCAGAACCGTCCGAAATGGAAGCGGCACCGATAGGAAATTTTAGCGTTTTGAAGCATCTGGGGAGTAAAACGTCCTCTCGTTTAATTCTTGCCGTTTCTTCCCTACTATGCAATAACAAAGGGTGCGTTTTCCACGTGAGGAAGCCAACGCGGATCATGTGGCAATAAAAGGGTGTTGCTAAGGACTCCTGTGACTTTTATATCCGGAAAACTTTATTATTTATTTCTTTTATGACACGAGACGCTTGAGGCAGGTTGAGAACGCGCGTACGAACAAATTTGAATATTTTCGCATAGAACATATGCAATGATGCACCTATTACGATTGATTTATTCAAAGAGCTCTTGCCCGATATCAAAATGACCGTTTTGATCGCACAGAACCTTTTATTTGTAGAAGGTGTGTTGACCTACAATATGGGGCCCACAATGTGGGTACAAACATAATATTTGTGCATTTTTTAATGATTATATCCGAATTTTTCGATTCATTACGCTCAAAAAAATATTGTTAATGATTAAAATGATAAATAAATTACTTGGAAAGTTCTCGATGAGCGGCTCGAAGTCTTGCATTGGCACGTTCTGCTTCGTGTTCGGCGCGTGCAAGACGAGCATGTAACTCGTCGCGCGCCACCTCCACATCGCGACAAACACCTTCCTCACGCTGAAATATAAAAATAAATCACGTTAAACTTCGAAACCAATCTATTCTCTATTCACACAAAACTTAAATTTCAAATATCGAGCCACATAAACGCCAAAAACGTACAATCCCGCGCGAGCCGGTAGCATTTTGCTAAATTTCGACAAATATTTGACGGCACCCTTTGGCTTAAACTAACGCGAGGGATAATAAATAGACACCGCAGTACCTGTCTGTAAATACGCATTACCCTCACAAGCAACGACATCTCTCATCCCCCGTTTTAAATGATATTTGCTATATATCCACGCAGTTTGTGCACACATGTACGCGGCGTTTTCGTACAGATCGAACTAGGAAATATATATATCGAATTTTGAGTTTGAGGGCGAAGGCATAGGGCATAAAATGCACGTCCACGCGTGTCCGAAACGATGGGGTGGATTTGTCAATCAACGGTAAGCCGGCGCGGATCTCGCGGCATTTTGTTTGCCGATTTGCCCTAAGCTGACCGGGGATGCTTTGTCAGATTGAAAGCGACACCCTCATACTTTCCCTTTTATCTAAATATACAGGAAACAAAAAAAAATAAGGGCACGTTCTGTGAAAATGTCGAAAAAAAATGTGTTTGGTGATAACGTTCGTAAACGAGAAAATCGCTTGTAAGAGTTTTTAATAAGTGTTCGGCAGCGTCTCGTTACTTAGAGTCGGTCGTAACTCGGCATCACAGAATCACTTTGGCCTTATTGGCTGCAACGGAAGCCATTCTACGGATTCCTCAGAATCAATTTGTATTCATGTATTGAAATCGATTCGCATTATTCAGCCGGCGTGGCTCAAAATCGTAAATACGCTCAAAAGTACGGCGCAATGCCGTAAACACGCTTAAACGCCCCTGCTTTCACTTCGCAGTTTTCCAATTTTACTTACACGACGACATATCGACTGCAGAAATTTATATATTTTATATAGTTATTTTTCAATGTCTTTTTAAAAAGCGTGTTTACAAAATATTGATTTGTGTATGAAAGAATTTTCAATCACATTGGGGAAAAATAGTCGAGATACAATGCGTTTTGAAATCGGAGAAAGTGGAGAGAAACAGGGGATTTCCTGTGCAACATCCCCCAAGTATTGAGGAAGTTTGCTGAAGAATCGAGGGCCGTATACAAATATTGCTCATTAGTGAACGTTTGTGTGTTACTGCCGTCGTCTGGGGATTTGGGAGTTAAGAGGAGAGGACTGAACGGCAATTACGCCCGGACTCGCGACTTCAACTATTAAACTTTAACAAATCTTGCGAGAAACGGGCACAATTTGTGTTTATGATGAAGCCTCCCTTCTCCCGTTTCTCCCTAGTCTCATTCGCCTAGACGAAAACTCTCAAAATGTGCACTAGCGCCAACACATATATTTTATTGCACCGACGTGCAATTTGCCGCTGGGAATGAACATAATACAAAATTTCGCATGTAAACGTAGTGGATATAATAAAGTAGGATTTGTGTGTATGTGCGTAAACTGTATGCAGATCCGTACAGGAAGTTCGGAGCTGCTGCAGGATATCGGGAATATAACGCTCCGTCAGTTTAGGCGACTATCAGTAGGATCAGTTCGCCAGGCTCCCTTTATTTTTATCCGTTTTTTCCCCAAATCCACCCTCATTGTTTCTGAAGCTGTGGAGAGGGTGCAGGGATGCGCATTTCAACGGTTCATTGATTATTAAAATTCGGGTTGATCTCGAGTTTCGTCCGGGCAAATACTTGTTACAAATCAATCGAAAAATTACGTTTCGAATTTTGTTCGAGTGATAACATATTTGAGAAAAAAGTCTAAATTCGTACGTATAAATCCCATAGATATATCCTGGAATTGGAAAGTGCTTATACGTATGAAATTGTCCGTCTGTCTGGCTACTGTGGACGTAATTGAATTTTTGTGTCGCGGCTTTGGAGCTATTGTCGTCGACAGATTGCCCCTCGGTGAAAATCATTCGAGAAATAATACTTACAATTAATACGAATATTCTGCTGTAATTTCAAATGACAAGTGCAAATTGTGTACATTTTAGATGTTGAATAGTATGACTAAGCTTGTAAGGGACATTGATTGACAGCGAATGACAGATTATTGGACATGAGACGAAATAATCCAATATCGTTCGGAAGCTGTGTTCGAAATTGATATTTTGTGTTAGGGGAACTACGTTTTTTACCTACGACCGATACGGGGAGGGATAACTAATCAAATTTTTCCTCTTCCCTTTCACTGTGAAATGTTTGTAAAATAACGCGCAGTATAATTAGATTTGAATTATGAGAAAAATATCAAATAAATACAATTTTTATTAATCAAAAAGTTACGGTATCGATATATGTATAATATGATTAAAACAATAATATTATATAAAGTTATCTAAACTTGTAATATAATTTGAATGAAGGACATCAGAAATATAGTGCATGTACATTTTTCGGGAAATTTCATTATAGAATGTGCCATTCGTTGCGCTTTTAGCATCGAATGTTTCGGCATTATGTCTCCGCTGACAGTCGTTAACAGCATCCCGAATTGCCAAAAAGGCCTCTTTAACTATGTCGAATACCATTTGACGATAAATTGCATTCTGAAAGGCTCTATATTCGTCTCTTTTTCAGCTCGTGCGCGAAAATCACCCTGGCATCTGTTCTGAACATTATTTTAAATGTGTTGCGAAATTATCAGTGATCAAATCGAATTGCTTCTTCAATTAAACAAGTGCCATTCAATTTAATTTTGGTACTTACGATGTTAAGCTCTGTTATCCGCGGTTTGCTCAGTTTGGTGAGATTAGTGCCCATTCGTATCCATCAATTTTTTGAATAAAATTCTCCTTAGAACTTCTTGCATTTCACAAACACTATTTTATGGCGAACGATTTCAGTTAAACGATCAAAACAGGCTCAGATTCGTTTACTGCGAGAAAAACGTACGCATTAAAGAAAATTTCTTTATTTTTGGCAAAATGTCAAAGACAATATTAGCGAAGGGAAAGGTCAACAAAGTATACGCGTTTACTGGTGGACGACCTTTATGGAAGAGCTTTTGTTTTTTTTATATCTCCTTATCAATTTGGCTGGCGCCAGGAGTCTACTCGATACTATACATCTTCACATAACATAGTTCGCCAATTCGGGAAAACCGAAAGTGCACTCACGACACGATTTCATACAAAATTTAAAAGTCTATCACATCACTTTTCAGACCAAAATTGAAACGAAACCGAACCCTCACACAAAATCCGATCCAACAATCGTACAAAACATGACGTATACGTTGACAATCAAAGCTTAAAAAACCGCGCCGACCGATCGGCCACAAAAGCAGCACCTTCGGATTCTGCTAAAACTGCAAAAACATAAATCCGCGTGTTTGTAAACAAAGCGAGCCTTGAAAAGGCAAAGAATGCGAACGAAAATCGAGGATGGCGGTGCGGGCGCGCTGCCCGACCGCCAGGCCAACACTGCACATGCACACGCACACCCCGTGTCTGCTCTATACTTTTACTTTGCCTACCCTACCCTGGCCGTGTTGAACAACCCTGGCCTTAGTATACTATGCTCGCGATGTAGAATTTTGGGTTTTTTTTGGTATTTTTTGATGTTGGTTAAGATCGGGCTGATTCGTTGGGAAATTTGTTTTAAGAATGTATGTGTGAGAAAAATTTATTTTTGTCGTTTTAAGAATGTTGTTCTTGTGCTTTTTTTATACTGATTTGGTGTAGTCGTAGAGGGGGGAGGGTAAATTCCATGGGCCTTGTTATTCGAAAGCTTTAATTATGTTTTCTCAGGCTGTAATGTTCCGTATGATGAAAATGGTCATATTGATCCAAGTGTTCTTTTAGTCTCTAAGTTGCTGTGAAATTTTACTTTATAATATACATATTTTATTATAAATGACAATTCAGTTCAAAAACAAAATTAATATGTACATAAACGAAAAACAAAAACGGATTATTTTGTAAAAAAAAGTTCTCAGGGTTCGGGATTTCTCTCTACAGCCCTGATTCCGCTCGGGAGACTTTTCAGCAGTAGGTATACCGATGATCATTTTCCGAGGTTTTATCTACAATTTTAATTCAATTCAATGTAAAATATTTGTAGGTAAACTTATAGAATCGGCATTATATTTCGTATTTTGTAAATGGTCATCCAGATCAAATTCCGAGCTATAAAAAGATGGAACCCTGGTGCACCCACTGCGCCAAACGAGTGGAAAGGGTTGTATAATGAAAATGTCGGAAAATTTTAATATGTTTTTTGAAAATTTCTATTTTTAAAACATTCATAAAGCACAAGAGACTAACAAAAAAGTCAAACGAAAAACAACATAAAAAAATTTGACGGAAAAATCTTGTCAAAATTGTGTATTGAAATTTTCTATTTTCTTTGCAATTAATGATAATGGCTTAAAAATTTTCATTTCAAAACACTTTTAAATCGTTTAAATTAAAACATAAAAATGCAACGTAAATCAATTAAATCAACAAATATCTATAGACCAAAATATAACGATTTACTTTTACTGAATCAAGCGTTACCACAGACAGACAGACAGACAGAAATAATTTATTGTTTACATAGGATATGACTGTTGATTGTCCGACTTGAAAAGAGTGGGCCACGATTCCTCGAACGGAGTATACCGGCGGGCAACAAGGGCTGAAAAGTGGGTGGTGTGGGGCGCATGCGCAGTCCCGCCCCTCCCCCGCCGTCCGCGCCCCGGACCCCTCCACCCTCCGTCAGGGTATTGCGCGTTTATTTATGGAATATTTTGACGTTTGTCGTCCCGTTTCGGATATTTTACGGCCGTTTTTAAATCAACGGCAGATGCGTGTCGCGCTCACTTTTTTATTCGTCGCTATAAATTTTAAATTCATTACGTAGATTGAATCAGGGCGAATTATATTTTCATCGCGCAATCGATCCATACGGAAAAATTCAATCAGTTTATTTGGATTTGTGCGAATAATATAAAAGAATTTGGCTTGGATATCGCAATGAATACGATTTGGCTCCGTTTGCAGTCTGCAGTTTCCTGCTACAATGTTTCTTTTTTTCGCGGAAAATAATTCCGAGAGGAGTTGAGGCGCAAAGTGTAAGCGTTAATTTTCAGATAGATATTGTATCTGAAACAGGCTGAACGTGAAAAATGTGACAGGCATGAAGGGGGCGTGTTTGTGTGTGTAAGGCTTATCGCAGTACACGCCTGAAAGGGCGCCCCGCACATACAGCTGCGTCATTGTCATTTCGAAACCACAATATCACACATACACACGCAGCACATTCGAATATCTTCTTTATCCACAAACAAAGCCTAGTTGTAAGGCGTGTCGAATGATGATTTATTTGTAATGCCATTGTTATGATCAATTAGAAATATTGGGATCAAATTTGGTTTGGAAGAAAAATTGGGCGTAGTCAAGTTGATTATTTGTTTTATTTAGGTGGTAACGATTTTTTGGAAAAATTAATAAAAAAAAGGTTTAATTTCACTTGTAAAAAAGTAGCGAAAGTTTTTACAAATTTGGATATTATTTTTACCCTGACAAAAGCAGACGAGGATCGTACGTTGAAGATTAGGCAGACGTGCAGACATAATTCAACAATTGGTGAGTACGAGTGCAGTTGACATTTTCTTACAAAATATCGACTCTACAAACCCTCTTCACAAAATTTCCTGCAACTTTCGTATTTTTTTACTATTGAAAACATAAGCAATAAAAAATCGTATTGTTATAAAAGTCGGGAAACCTCGAAAACGTTTCAACATTCGCATGTCAAAGTATTTCCAGGTCGAGACACGGAAAAATTAATTTTCCACGAAACGAAAATATGAGAAATATGCATTCGTGATTTAATACGTCTCGTCTGTGGAAAATCGTTCTAGTATGTCTGACCACATCGACCGCCGACTTCTAGCTTTGGAATTCTCACGAGCTCCACTCAAACTCACGGCTGAAACTATAATAGAAACCAGAATGCAATATGCACAAACTAAAAAAAAGATTCGAATTCAACCATCTGAAATATTCAGAGGTAAATTCATCCGGCGAGAAATGTGGAGATAGTACGAGATTGCGAGCTTAAGTCGGCTCATTACCAAGGGCGGCCGCTTTCATAAAGGTCTCATCGATCTAAGGACTAGGGCCAGAAGCCAGGGTAGGGGAGGCGACGGACAACAGGCCCTCAGAGGGCCTCGTGATATATCGACACTAAATCATAATGCCCTATTACTCGCCCAACAACAACGCAACCTAAACCGCACCCATTTTTTTCCATCCTCACTAACAAACGCTAAACAAATGCCCTTAATTCAAACGAAAAATCGTTATTCATATTACAAAACACGATTCATTGAACAAACATTGCACTGAAGTTGACACATATGACGTACGAATATGCAAATTTATACAAAGGCGACTAAAATATGTCGGTTGTGCGTAATCTGTGTGCAACCGAGGGTTCTAATAGATTTCGTAGGTAGTGTGGTAGGGCATAGAACACTTCTAAGGGTAGGCAACGGAAGACTTAATTCGCAGCCCCCGCTCCTTAATAGCCCACCCACGTGCAAATTTATGTCCACCAGTACACATGCGTGATAAAAGGTTTTTATTTTATTAATTGACATGGCGTGTGTTGAACTTTGAAGCGAGGTGTGCCCGTGTCAACAGCTGGCCCCAAATAGATAAGACACACCCGGGGACACAGATGATGTGTCATATCCACGAAACCGCAAGACTTTCGAACAGTTTTCACAATTTCATCGAACGACATATTGCCCGGTTCGAATCAGAAATAAAGGATCGAGCTATGTTTTCGCACGTGAACATATACGGAGATAAAGACGATCAGTCAAGATTTACGACGGCGCCCATTTTTTCCTAGTCATGCATGCGAAAACCGCGATAAGCTTCGATCTTCGATGAAAAGGGTGCACCGCAAGTACGATGGGGAGTATATTTAACATTGACGTACAGAAGTACGAGAGTATATGTACCACCTGGTTACGGTTAATTTCCGACACGTATGCGCCAACGTGTCCCACCTTGTTTAAAATACTCGTGTGTGTCCATAATAGATGCATGCGTACGGGGTTGATGAAACGTAATCATATTTCGAACACGTATATGTAGATTGATATAAAATGTTACCGATTATCGCGTTAATGACGTAACTTGAATTATCGCTTTGGTGCACGCTAATAGGAACCGACAAACCCGCGATTTTGCCTATTGAATATTGCCTGAAACCATGAATTAGGCGTTATAGAAACGTGCAGTTAAATTAGATATAAACCGTAACGCGAATGCGGTTTGATACATAATTACACGTTATTAAGGGATGCCGCGCTGCCTACTATGATAATCTGACGAGGGTTGCGAGAGAATTATTATTTGTCCCTGATCATATTTGTATATATGTATACGTATCTGCGTATATTTCTATAAACGTTATTGCCCGAGATTGTATTAAGTAAAATTTTGGATTAAACTCTCGTTTTGTATTCGTCGATTCGAATAGAAATATTCGTACAATTTGCGCAATTTCGTGAAAGTATTATACGCAATTTCGAAGAAAATTTTGGCAGTATAATAGACTGAAATAATTCAGACAATTTCAATGTAGAATAGTAATGCAGGTTTATTGTTGAAATTTATTGATTTCCAAGACCGGGTATATGTATTATATAATACTGCCTCAGACGTCTGGTATGGTTTATGATTAACGACTTCGTTTTAGTGAGGTTTTCTTTCGTATAAACTGAAGATATAATAATAGTTATAAACTCAACGAACTTGTAAATAACTATTTAACATAAAAAAAATAACAAATTAAACACAGAAAAAAAACTAAAACAAAACGTGAACGAAATTTAATTTAAAAAGAAACATATTCACTTTATTATGTGATTGTCATGTGTTAGTTTTACAAAAAAAAACAAAGAGTATTAACGAATCGATGCCTAGTATCTTTTTTTTTCAATTCACATGTTTGCCAAACAATCCTGTATAAATCTGGCATGTGTAGGTTTGTACAAGCAGCGATGAAAGCTCAAAGGGCGTTAACTTTTCCGGGCGAGCGTAGCTTTGGTAGCTGTTTCTGCATAATTATTCGCAAACGTGGACGGCAGCTCCAAATTGTGAGAGAAATTCAATTATTCGCATGTTAACGAGAAACGCCATCGCAAATTGAATGAAAACTCGTTGACATTTTAATCTCATACACACACAGACGAAATTGGCGAAAACGCTAACACACCGATCGAAAAAAATTATCACACACAAAATATTCAAATATCACAAGATTTATGCTTAATTCGCGCAAGGCTAAAATATGTAAATCTCAACAAATGACGGGGGTAGGCACAAAGGTAAAGTTATATTTGTTTTAGGATTCGTAGGGGATCCAGGATCGACAGTGCCAGGACAGGTTCAACACCCCAGACGGTGCAAACACACGTTGCAATACCCGGTACTGTGTCCGGCACACTCTCCACTTTAATTTCCTATACAACGTAGATATTGTATAAACACTCATTGTCAGTAGAAAATCTTTTATTAACAGTTGCTGGAAAATTATATTCAATGTATAGGCCTCGGCGAGTGCTTAGGTAGACGCAGACAAGAGCCAGCATTTGCGAAGTAGTCGGTTTGTATTTTCCGTCAGAAATGTTTCAGATAGTTTCATGTGCTCCTTCTTCGTCTTGAACAGATATTCAACTGTTTCTCAAATTATTAATTTTGTACATGTGAGTTGTGTAATTAATACAAATATTCTAAATTTAGGCAGTGTAATGAGCAGTGTTTTTCCGACATCATCGATTATCCAGGAATTTTTAATTTTGAAATATCACAACGTTGGTATGTTTTAATATAAAATTCAATTTCATCAATCGAAAACTATAAGTATACATACGAACAATAAAAAACAATGGAGAAAATTCTTAGCGTTTATTTGAGACGCTTTGTTACGAATGTCGGAAAGGCAAGCAACTGCACGGGAAATTTCAATTTTTTTTTCGTCTCTGCGATGTCCTGTCGCGGCACAAAGGAACATCAACAGATAGGGCCCGAGTTTCCGTCAGACAGAGCAAAACTTAAACGTGGACGTCTTGCCAGTAAACGTGCAAAACTTAGTTTCACTTTTCAAACGTCTCGTTTCATCTAAACAAAAAATTTATAAACTAATTATAAATATTTTATCTTGATCACCAGAAAATTTTATATATTGTAATTATTTCATACTATGTAATGGATGTGAAAATCGCTTTACCTTTTTTTTTATTACATTCATTTTCCGACTAAAAACCTTTTAGATAAAATTACAAACAGCACATCTCACCCTCTTCGTTCGGTTGTCACAAAACGGGTACCTCAATATACAACCGATAAAATATAATGAAAAATTATAATCCAAAAAAATCAATAAGTACGTTCGAAAAGTGTTTGGTATATTATGCTGTTGGGCACTACCCTTTTTGCATTATCCAACTTGTCAATTATCAGGGAGTGTACCCGTAACTTGTGTCAGACCAGGGGTGGGAGGTACTTTTCGTAGAAAAAGAGATTCCTCGTCATTAGGCCCCTTCCTGAATCTGTGCCCCTCGTCGGGGAGGACTTGAGCCGGTTAAACAACGCCCGAGTGCAACACGAGGACTTCAAAACTGACAGCACAACGTAAAAAAAACCATGTACATGTCTCCACCACGCGTTTACACTTCTAAATTTTATACATTTATAAAACATAAATCGTATAATTCAATATTTTACTATACTAATTTAATTTTTTTTTCTTGTCTTGATTTTCCGGATTTATCGCTATCCAGACCATCTCAATCCCTATTTAGTTTTGATAATTAAAATTTCACTGTATATGTTACAGGCAAAGCATCAATCCCGTTGATACGTGATACGATTATCTTGCAAATGAATACTTTGTCTAAATCGCTTAGAGAAAACATACACGGGAGTATGAATAAACATGTTAACTAGAGAATGTATGAGACATCTATTCCGACGTAGATAACGTGCCAACGAAATAAATAAATCGCAAGTAGAACAAAATTGACTCATCTGTCAAATCACTCATTATACGGTTTGTCTAATCGATGTCAGCGATTAGATATATTCTCTCGTCAATATATGCTATCTCTAGAAATAACGTACGCGGAATCTCGTATCGTGCGCTTTCTCTAAAACTTGAAACGCTATATACATACAATATCTAGATAATATATGTATTGATGACGATGAACGCTAACTGTAAAATATATTATATGTACATAAAAATAAGAATTGATATACGATGGTTCTATTCGTTCATAAAAGATGATCACGATGATTTTTTTTCATCGCCAACAAAATGCATGTAATAACAAGATAAAATGCAGAGATACAAAACGAAAACAATGCGCGTCCGTTTTTAATGAGAAATACAAAGGTAATCGCATCGTAGGGTCCAGGTGAGTTAGCCCATATCAAAATAATCCTCGTCACGTGTGTTGTTTACGAGAGGTCCTCCGTCGTAATGGATCCGCCTGATTAATTGTTATGCCCCGGCCTCCTCGTCATAATGGTCCTCTCCTAAATTAAATTGTCGTCTTCACAGCTATTATATTTGCGAGGGTTCGACCGGACCTCGTGTATTCACGTGTCGTTATTATGTATGAGGCGCCGGATACGCGTCATTCGACACCGCACGTATTAAATTATCGGACGTTTTGACTTTGTCTAATTCAATATTTAGTTTTTAGGTTAGAATGCAATTCAGGTAGTGCATAAAATCTGCGGTCGTAGGGGCTTTAAAGCAGCGGTGAAAACAAGGGCGTGCATTCTCTAGGAGGGGACCGTTGATTGGCAGAACAATGGTGTAAGGAAACAAAGGATGCTGTACCACACACAGCCTTTTGGTTTTTCCTTTCAGAATAAAGCATAATTTATGGTTTCATATTAAATGATAAAATTGGATTGCTTCTAATAAAAATTTCATTAATTTAATAAAAAAAATAACAAGCATAATATAATATATATCAATTAATCTAATTGAAACTTTTTGAATTTGAAAATTTTCAATTTATTCGACTTTCGATTAGTTTCCGATGTAATTATGCAAATTAAAAATACCAGTTAACATACGAACGATCCGATGTACCTCGCTGAAGTTTGGACAAACACTATCGTCGGTTATGTAAACGTAATTAGAAATCGCATGTGTTCCGGTGCGGAAGTTGTACAAATGTATGCTGTAGGGCGGACGGTGAACAACGCTCTTTACCGATGACACTATGTCTGCACTGAACTCAAATATCTGCAGCAATAAACGTAACCATAATATAATTTAAATTAAAATCCGACACAAAATGTTTCATACAAATTTTCAGAGTTATTCAACAACTTATTATTATGTCGCGATATTAATTAGACGAGAAGCATTTTCGATAAAACGCCGACATCAAAAGAAAATATTTATCGTAGGGTGGCACAACAATCGCTAGGACGAAATGTCGCCTATACACAAATATATTATATGAATAGGAAGTGAGGCGTTTTGTCGTTTCTGCGTAAAAACATCAGTCAAGAGAGCGACGTCGGCGCCAGCATTCTTCGCCCGCGAGATTTTCCCGGGAAACGGCGCCGGGATCGATACCCTAAGGGCGGCAAAAGGAAATAACGCTCTTTGGACACATTAAGGACGCATTTAGATTCACGGCTTGGTTCACTCTGAGCCCTATTCTATATCATCTGATGTATATGCATCACAATGCCGAAAATAATGTGATGAAAACACGTTGTTTATGATATGCTTATATGATATATAACTGTGATGATTTTAAATGCTGAATTTATCTGTGAAACTGTGTAAAATTAAACGAAAGAATTTGTACTCATTTTGAAAACACTAGTCATGTGCATATATTATTTTTGACTGCGCTAGCATTATCTTGAGTTCTTCCGTCGTATAAGGTGGTTGAAAACAGTGGTGTATCTAGGGTATTGTGCGCCCGGAAACAAATTATATAATTGGCGCCCCCCCTATTTTCAAATATAAAAACTTGAGGAAAAAGTGTTCATTTAAAATAAAACATCGATCACATATCATTGTAAGTAATCGAAAAAAGTAGCGCCGCAGGTGAAATTTTTTTTTGTTTTTCATTAATATATTATGGAATGATCTAAATCAAAAATATATTTTAAAAATTATATGTATTTCTAATTTCTATTTCGCCCCTCTCAATTTGGCGCCCAGGGGTCTCTGTATCTTCTTGCCCCCCCCCCCCCCCCAGCTGCTATGCCTCCGGTTTAAAATCAGCAATATCAGAAAATAATTGCATTTTTATCACAAAATATAAAATATAATATAAGGATATATCTAAAAATTACCAAAGACTAAATAAAATTATCAATGTTTTGATTAAAAATTCTTTCATACTAAACGCATTTTAATTCTATAATTCCAATTTGACCATCACGAAAAAAAATACCGATCATTCCGCAAAAAAAGTACTCACATCATATGTAAAAACACCGTACGAAAATAAATTGAATCTTCAGTAGTAATTTGGAAACGAGTAATCGCATTTCGCGACGGTTCGACAACTCCGCCAGATCAATATGCGAAGAGGCCGAAGTTTAAACACGCGTACGCGTTTAATACTAGTCAGTATAATACAATGGACGTGTGTGTATGTAATAATGACTCCCCCGAATCGTAAAGTAGACAATCAGGGATGATCGTAAATAAGGGGACAGGTGCGGCGGGACAATAGCCTCGATGCAACGAGGGATAGTCCCGTCATTAAATGTACACATATCCCATACGAATTACTCGATCGTCGTTCAATCTTTTAACGACCGATTAACGAAATGTCAAAAAATCGCATGCGAAGTTCTGTACGTTTGTCTGCTGAACGTTTTCCCGAATCGATTTATGTTTTCCGGTGAAATAAAAAGTATGAAGTAGAAACTACATACATGGTTGCCAGAACTATTCTAGGAAAGTAGAATGAAATTCATGATACATACATACAATGAAATTGTTGTAGAAAAAGTTTTCTAATCTTTAATACAAGTAAGATTGAAAAAAAATAGGTTTATTATAATAAGAATCGGTTCGAAAAATATTGGAAAACTTCCACGTTTTTCCGATGAAACATTTTTTTTAATATTGAATTATGATATTCCAAATATTATTTTAGCATATCGAAATAATATAATAGAACGTAAACGTTATATTTTCCTTTTTTTTGTTAATATACAAAAATATTGTCAGATAACAAGATTGTTTTTGAATTTTAGTCACACACACACACGCTATCTATTATTATATGTATAATACATACGACTATCTATTCTTGAGTTAATTAACGATTATGCTCACAACGTCTTAAGCATAATGACTACGATCTTAAGCGTAGTAAACGCCACATTAAATGGACAACGTCGTGCAATACATTTTCCCGACTATTTATTTGATCCTATTCGGAATCCAAACACGAAACACTCTGATTTCGTCTACCTAAAATTTACGTTGAGAAATTCGTTAAAAACTGCGTTGTTCGAGTTCACTTAACATATTTTTCTAATCGAGTTGTAAAGAATGAATACTAAAAAGTCGATGAAAAAAATACAAAGCGACATAAAAATATGAAGAATATAATTCAATAAATGCCCAGATAAATTAAGCAACATTCTTTATTTCTTTATTTTTGATATCAAGTCAAGCTGATGGAGATTTACTGGGGTATTCGGGTTTTGAAAGAGCCAAGCGGCAATTACTAGTCCTAATCAGAATATTCGTGGTGCCGACATGGTTTCATAACATGCACACATAATTTTCATCAAAATTCAGTGGCGTGGCTGTGCCCCATAAGGTTTTCAATCGTTCACTGACGCATTGCCCACCGGCTGAATTTATAAAGTAAATAATCGATAAAAAAAAAGACATCACTTTTCTGTTGAAGAATCATCGCGTCAGCGTTTATATTGGATACGGTCAGCAATCGATGCGGGTTACGAAGCTTTTCACTTAGTCACGTTTAGTTAACGTCATGGAATTTATGTCATCATTAGGTCGAAATAAGTGCAATAACACGCAGCCTAGTGCGATAAAGTCCACCCTCAACTATGTTGCACTGCGTTTCACCATTGCATTTTTCCTTTTCTTTACAAAACCAGAACTATCCACAGGATATACGCACGCATACGCACGCCTCTTAATGGGGTAGGTCTTTGCGGCAGAGTGGTCGAGGTTTTTTCCTGCCCTGAAGCATTTTCCGAGATGACCCTAACCGCTGACGTTAAGTACATAGAATGAAAGTAATGGAGATCCCGTTCTGATAAGACAAAGGGAGATAAAGAACGAAAAGCGGCCGCGTGTATATAAAATATATTTCAGCGAAATTAACCGTACTTCTGTTGAATTAAAAATATTTCTAATTTTGATCATATAGAAAGTACGAATAGTGAAGACCAATTCTCTTGTCTCGCAAGTTCTGACGATGTAATCCGAGTGGTAGTCGTCTCTGGCAGCTTTGCGTGCATTAAGCAACTCGAGAACGGTCCAAATCGTGTTCGTGAAGCTCTCGTGAGGGTTTTGCTCCCTTTCGTGGAGGAATGTTTCAGCTGCATTCTTTGCGATTAGGTTCAGATCCAGGGTTAGTGGAGAACACGGCTCGCTCCGCTAACAGTCGACCCGGACGTAATCCTCTTTTTGAACTTCCGCCACTCGACCACTCAGCTTCCATTATTCACGTAAATCGTAAGCTGAACGAACACGCGAAATCCCAAATATTCACAAACAAACACATAACAAACAACATTTCTGAATCAGAGCAAGCTAATAAAAAGCTTGAAAAATAGCATTGAACTCGCCACGAAAATAAAATCACTCAATAGCGCAATTTTTGTCCGCATTCAAACTCGAAGAAGCCTTATCTACGACTTTGATGATGCAAATAAAAAAAAATGTCTTCGAAAAATACGCCATGATTATGAACGCTAGAATTTGAGTGGAAAGTTCTCCGCTTTTATCTTGGCAAGCGAGGTCGTTCGTATATGAAAAAGCGAAAAGAAAAATTTCCGCAACTGTTTGCCAATGTCCCCACATTTATGGTAACCAAATTGAATTATGGCAAAATATGTGCCTGTGGAATAAAAACACGTGTTTATATTTATATGCGAGGGATGCAGACAAAAAAAAACAAAACCAAAGGGAGAGTCTCCAAAGAGTCTCGATATGCGTACGAAACGCACATTTATCACACCGAATTGGTGGGTTCGGTTCTAAGAAAAATCGCGAATACTTAACATAATAACAAATGATAGAAAATAAATGGAATTTTCGATTGTCCATTCGATGGCCGCAAAATGAAAATTTATATATATACGTTTCTATAACATTCAATATTTATATACATATTTAACTTTCTTTGTGAATTTTGATGCAAATTCACAAAAGAAAAGAGTAGACATTTCAGTCGCACGATAGCTGGAACGAGACTTTTCCACAAAGGAGATGATATGACGCTTTAACTGAAGTTTCTCAGTAAGTTTCGCTTCAACTTTCTTGATTCGATTTTCATTTTAGCCAGACGTCCTTATCATTGAGAATGTGGTTTTCCGAAATGGAAAACGCATTATTGTGCTGCGGACAGCCATTTTGTACCGACTGACAAAATATCTAAACTTCAACATGGCTGTATCCATACACAAAACTTCCCTCGTAAAATGAATAAATATAGTACTCTTTGATTTTCTAAAAAAATACTATAATGAAGCGTTATTTTGCATAATTTCATCATATGTACTTTTTGTTGTATTAAAATTTGTAAAAAAAAAATACAAAAAAGTAAAATATGAAAGCTAAAAGCGCAACAATGTAATGTAATAATGGAATTTTAGTGGATATTAAAGTTAAGAGCTGACGTTCTTCTCTAATGTGCATGCAATATTATACAGCCTGCACTTTTGACTCAATTACTCGTCTCTCCAACGTGTCTTAATTAAACAAGAGTGAAAAGGTTCATTCAATTACATGCTCACAGCACAACTGCGACACTCGTCAACAAATTTACGACGAAATCTTCAAATTGTTCAAAATCTTCAAAGTTACATCGCACAACATATGTATCTGCTATTCGCAATATTTTTATTTCGAAGACATTAAGAAATTTTAAAGACCAAAACATTAAAATAATGTCTTATAAAACAGAAGAAACCTCTTAATTTATTGAAGATTCGTAGTGTTTCTGAAACACGAAAAATTCCGACCGTTGCAACCGATGAAGTGAAATTGCGCGTATGAGATTTATTGTCGTCTCTAAAACCGCCTTCTGCTTAAATAATATTGTTGCTTATTTTTCCGTATATTTTAGAGGGAGAAAATGGCATTTTCTAGGGATGAAAATACCCTAAGTAACGCCATTAATATGCCGAAGAATTTAGCTGAAGGGGTAAAATTTGCGGTTGTAATAGGGTTTTAAACGGACAAAATTTATAGATTTATCGAAGATATTGTATTATTTTAATCGTTTTATAAATGCGAGCGGTTAATTAAGTGATTAAAATATTCCAACCAGAATTTCGAAATCGCGATTATTTCATTGTTTGTTTCAGGCCTTTTTAGATGCGGATTAAGTTAGATTAAGTTTACATGGCATGACATTCGTGTAATTCCTTATTTTTGGAAAACCACAAAGTTATTGTCAAAAAGAATATAAACTTTTTTCAAACAAAAATTTTCACAGTATGTACATATATGAATATTCACAAAAAACAAACCTTAGATAATTGATGTTGCAGACGTGCAACTGCTAATCTATCTCGTTGAGCATTTGAGGCTTCAGCTTCCAATCTCTGCTCGAGTTGTCTTATTCTTTCTTCGAGCGCTTCCTGCAACAAAAGAAAATATTTTAAATAAAAAAATAAATCTCGCTCAATGTATAATATAATACTTCGTGAGCCGATCGAAAAAGGTCAAAAAATATTTGGCGGTATTCGGGAATTTGTACCGACGGATCTTTGTGTATAGCACAAACGAGATAAAAAAGAAATGGCAAAGAGCATTTGAGGAATTTTATTTACACAAGCGAAATTCCGCATTTTCATTTCTTGCATTGTGGAGGGCCCCGCGAAAAGGGTAGAAACGGGTCCTAAACGTACCAGCAGTCCTTATAATTGAATGCAAGCTCACGCTCTGCCCCTAAATTTACCCGCAATACGCACACACACACATACATCCATATTCGACATATATAAACATTGCATATTCATCGAAGTAGTTTATGCAAAATATGCATCAAAATTCAAATGAACCATCACTGGAAGTAATCGATATGTATTCAGTGGGAAGGTAATGAATGCGACACTACGTGTTATTTCGTATTCGATTTTCGAATTAGTGTACTATATATAATTTATTGAAAAAATTCCTTTTTTTATTTAGAATTGATGATATTAAAATTGAAGTTTACTTTCAAAATCAGTATGCATTTTGAAGATGAAAAATAAAATTATCGCATTGAATAAAATCGTGCACACTAATGCATTTTCTTCAGGCAGTTTTTAAGATCCTTTAGCGTCCATTAATAATGAAAACGAAGTATGATGGAGTGTGGCGCTTTCGTGAAAAGGCACGACAGGATGGTCGTGTATCACTCAAAGTCTTGCTTAATTACAATTTAATTTTCCATAAATTAAAACTTCGCAAAACGCAGCAGACGGCTTTCGAAATTTTATTTTGGCGAAAAGATTATGTTCTTTTTAAAGAAGCGAAGTGCAAAAAAGAGTTTTTAGATTTTTTACATCTATAAAAAATTATGGAAAATTTTTATGCATGGAAAAACAGTTACAACGCAAGATTCTTATATCATCGACTTTATTTATTTTGGAAAAAATAAATTGTTTATTTTTATATAATATATACATTTTTGAAAAACAAATTGGGAAAATCACAAACTCTCAAACTTTTTTCCATCTACAGTTTAGACAAAATGAAAATTTGACTAAGGCATCACTATTTATTATTGAAGCCCCTCAAAAGAAAGATGACGAAAATAAGAAGCAAAAAAGAATTGCGTAAAAGCACCTAGTGTTGAAGGGATGGTATCAAAGGCTTTATGGAGAAGGTACGCGAAGAAGGCGCACAGATAAAACTTCCCTTTTAATTATTTTTAATTATCCTCGTAGCCATAATTTGAGCGGGAGTGTTTAGCGAAACGTTAATATTCTTTAGGTTAAGTAAGCAACACCCCTCTTGTTATAAGCAAAACGAAGCGAAACGCTCTTCACTTTACACGAGGACTAATCTCCAGCAGATTTCATAAAAACGATGCTCACTTTGATTCGTTTGGATACTTGTAAGGGGACACGTGTCATAAATATTGTAAAGCTAACGTCTTTCACGATGGTAAACATAATTTTGTCACGGTTGAAATCTTGCTTTCAGCACGAAAAAGTACGTATAAAGTTTTCATCGGATTTTTATTATTTTTAGACGAAAATTATTATGTTGAAAACTTTTTCGACGTGATTTAGATTCGTTGTATCGTAGTGATACGAAAAAAGTTTAAAAGCTGATTATAATATTATTGTTTTCATTTATGGTTTATGGTTTGCGAAGAAAATATTTAAAAAAAAAATGTATTCTCGCATGTTTTATAGTAATTACGTAAGTGGAGAAAACTGTGAAAAATGATTTATTATAGAGCCCCGATCCCTGTACTTTTACCGAAACGTCTTTTTTCTTTTTCTCTTTTGCATTCACGTTGCTAGTCGGGAATTGATTCGTTTTGGTATAACTAGATTTTACCCTACGTGAAAACGGATTTACACAAAATTCTACGACGAAACAGTTTAAAAATAAAGTAAATCTAAAACAAAACCGATCTAAATACCATTACTGAAATTTAAAGGCAATTATTTAAATCGAATATATACTATATTGTTCCACACAATATATTATCGTATTCGTATCGCAGGCTTTAGAAAAAATGAGATTGCAACTCGACAAATCGATTGAACCCACATCCCGTCGGACCGAATAAATAATGACCTTTCACTAGAGACGGGATTCTTCTTTCGATATTAACCTATCCGACATAAAGGGGATTGGACGTAGATACTGTGTCTGAAAACTTACAGATTGCTCCCAGTATTCAAATATACAAATATAGCCTATATGCACTGAACATAATTACATACGAAAGCGTCCGTTCAATTTTACGAATAGCCGAAAGTGAGATCAAAAGTAAATATTTGAGCGAAATGGCATAAAGGTTGGTCAGTTCAAAGCTATTGAGTTAAACTAACAATTTTAAAAATATTTACTTCCACTAAAGGCCTAAACGGTGAAAGCGAAGGGAGAAGACGCGACGTCCTAAGCACATACGAGAGGGAACCCCTCCGAGTGCAATATTCGTATAACGTATTATGCGAGGACTTGAGCAAACACACGATATATAATACCTAACTTAAATACACCGAACTAAAATATCGTATCATCATATCTGACCCATAAAATGACATTTGATATATTATATCTGTGAGACGAATGATCCAAATTATGCATTATATTATAAAAAAATTAATATGAATATGATTCGCTGAGACCAAATATTTGAATCATGCAAAAAGGGGGGTCTCCATAATAAGCGAGTGCACACGGCGGTCGCAGAATCAGTATCAATATTTGTACAGGATGCGAACCCGACGTCTCCAGGTGTATTGACATAAAGATAATAACGTCGGGGAAGCCCGGCAGCCAGCGCCAATTACAAAAGGTTGTACTCAATTTATCTATAAGTACAGTACCATCGATTGCTCCTTCAGTGAGTAAAGGCTTTATTTAAAGATTTATTTCAATTTTGGAAGAAATTCGCATCATTGATAGTATTGTTGTGACAATTTTGTTCGCAGAATAGTTGCTCATAAAGTGGTTAGATTAAAATCGTGTAAATAATTATTAATGATTGATTAAATAGTTCTGATAAAATAATGGACCACACTATTACAGCTGTAAGTTACATCAACTCGTCGCAATTTAAAAAAAATTAAATTATTGATTATTTCATCTATTTTAATACACCCAATCCTCTTTTTACACGAGGGATACGTTCCAGACTACTATGTAAAAAAATATGTGGTGACCATTGAAAATTGGAGATAGGTTTCATCAATATATTTGGATAGAATTTCCACCCAAATGTACTTTATAAAAAATGTGTGATGTGAAAAAAATTCGCCATATAAATCATTTAAAAAAACCTTTGAAATTTTTTATTAAATAACTATAATTACAAAAGTATACTGGCCTGCACAGAATCTTACCATTGTGGTATAATAATACTTTTTTTATACCGTGTTAAAATGAAAAAACCATGTAAAAATAATCGGTTCTTCTTCCTTCAACTATTATATGATATTTCGGAACCGTATGAAAAGAATATTGGGTGTGTTTCCAACCAACAAAATTTTCCAGTACTAATATTTTTTATACAAACATGAAATATTACACACATGCCGCAATTTTAAAAACGAAACCGATATTTATTTAAACCGACAAAATCAGCATACGACGATAGAGCAATTAGAGGCCACGATAAATTTTCATGGGACGAAAGTAATTGCATATTGAAAGAGGGGTCAGTGCCCCCGGATTTAGAGGGTAGGAGGACTAAGGGTGGCTAGTAATTAAAAATGTTTTATGTCCGGCGGCCGCTCATACATTAGTCATTATGAAAACGTAGGCCGCGCTTTATGGGCCCCCGTTGGCCCCGGACTTATTAACGAATATTGTAATCCGGAACTTTTTCACCGGAGCGGAACTCCGCTATTTGTTACCATCACTCGGACACTATCACTAAGATCGTACAAAATAATAATGACGATGTAAAAAGCGATGATGCATCGCCGCGTTCGGATTTGGTATAATGGCGATTTATTTGAGCGAGCGTATCCACTTAAGTTGATCGTGCGGCGGTTATCATGTAAAATATAGCCATTTGTAAATAAGGGTTAGAGAAGTTGTGAAAAAAATTTATATGATACAATGAATCTATTTTGTTGATAGAGCGTATTATATAGCATAACAATTTGAGAAAATATTTCGATGAAAATATAAAGCGAAAATACTCTATTGAGATTTTTTCAGATTTAGATTCTCGTCAATATTTGTAAGACTGTACAATTAATTATTAGAAATTAAACAAATTTATTAATGGTTTTCGATAATAATATGCATACATATGAGGAAATATCATTAGTTTAACAGGCTATAATTCGGGTCGACGAAAATTGAAAGACCCAAACGTCAAACTATCAAAGCTCGAAACACCCTAAAACTTCAATGAAGGTATACGGGGTTAATGCGAATTAGTTTTATACAAAGCACCGAAGTCTTGGTCTTGAGGATCCCCACGGGCTCTCAATTACATGACGGACTCAATAAACATATCACAGTAACTGAATTACAGACCGCATCTGGATGCAATCAATCCTCGGATGTACTACACGGGATGTGCACGTCGACAACCATCATTGACGTTGAAATATTATCCGCGTACCATAAAATAGCATGACTGATTATTTTCAAAAAATTTAAATCATCAACAAGTGGTGAAATTCGATACAATGAAAAGTTTAGTTGGCGACCGCTCGTAAATTATAGTGAGTTGAGTTCGAAAACGAAAGTTTCCATTCAAAGAGCAATCAGCCCGTTTGCATAACTTTGAATATTAATCAAAACATTCCGCAAGTTGTAATAATAAAGTTTAATATCGAAATTCACGATTCGATCGAACCACCCGACTCTCGTCGAAATCGTCACACGGCCCGGAAACGTTTTATCGCAAATTGGCATTGGCTGGAAGAAACATTAAACGCGAAAGGGTCCGAGACGTAATTTATCGTTTGATTTTGACAATCTCCATCGGTCTTTATCGTCGTGGCCATAGTGCACCGGCCGCCATATACGGTCAGCCCGATCGCCCTTCGGGGAACACTTGGTATTGATTTGTGCACGCCGCACGACCGCTCCGACTAACTCATTATTATTAACAATAATAATGCCGTAACGGGGTGAAATATGTCGTATATAACACCCCGTATCGTTAGCCGCGATTGAAACGCGAATTCAATTTGCATTCGGACGTGTGCGATTGCGATACGCGGCGTGTCAAAGTTCGATAACGTTCAAACACCGAATGGCGCATTTTGGCGTCATTGAAAGCCGTTCGTGTTGTGAATAATTCATGGATTGAAATTTTGAAAATGATCGCTTTTTTGCGGTGATTTTTCGTGTTTTCGGGAACGTTAATGGCGAACCGCTGCAAGTATTATACTAAATCTGAAGCACAGGTGGTCCAAGAGTGAGGGCTTACCGTACACACACGCACGTTATTAGGTATCCTGTTATCGAGGATTATGAGGTTTTCCCTAATGTTCGATCGGGGGGCGATTGATTCAATTTTACAACCACAGCCGAATATTACATGTGTACGCATGCAAGCATTCTATTACTTAATTCGAATATTTTTTTAATATAACCAAAAACAGATGTATGTAAATCGGCATTATTATATAAAGATATGACCGATGAAGTGTGCTTTACCGAGGTTTGAGCCATGTAGGACCAACGGTCTCGCCTCGTCTGTCAAACTGGTGGTCATTGCGATCACAAAGTAGTCAGCGAGGGCGCAGTCTGATTAGTCTTTACCTCGTCTGCCCCACTAGTGGTCATTATAATTTGCTTAGTGGAAAGTCAGCGACCACAAAGTCTAGCACATAGACATATGAATTTTTGGTCTGAGAACCTCCTTCGTTGGCACGGGCAGATTGGCTCTTATGTTACATGCTCCTTATCGATACGAGGTTGGCTCTCGGATAAGGTATTAGCCTAGTCCTTCAACATTTGATTCAGAGACCTTGTTCTGCAGTGGATAACTAACGGGTCGATATTGATGATTATGATGATGATAAAAAGATATGTTAAGAAATGTTCTTGAAGTTTGCTATAAACGAGTATGCGCATACGCATTTGGGCATTTCCATTTTCATTTCGACGTAAAAAGGCAAACGATTTAGTTCGTCGGCTCCACTCGACATTAACCCTTTTGAGCGCGGTGGCAATTTTCCACACGCGTCCGACCACTTCACTTCTCACTCGAAATGGAAACGGCGTAGCCGAGATCGTATAGTTTGGAAAATCACGTCACAACTTCGGATAAATGCCGAAAATTTCGCACGTGCATCGGCAATGGAGTGTGAAGCCGTGCAAATGGTAATTTCGCGAATTCGAAGACACGCACGATTATACGCATCTCATATCTGAACTGTATAAGTATTTACTCGATTTGTTATAGGGATTAAATAAACTTCGAATTTTCATAAAGTTGGGAAAATCGAATGCAATTTCCTTTTTCAACCAAGTGCCAAAGCTTTCGTCTATCGCCTGCGAAAGCAAAGAAAAGCTCTCAAAGAAAATCTAATGGAAACATCGCCAGAGGAGACTTTCAATTATAATGCCACAAAAGAGTTGACATAAAGAGACGGATTTTCTATTCCTTTCTAGTCTAGACTGTCGGATAATAGTTATATATAGTTTGAAGGTATTTGTGTACAATAGAAGAGAGCGATAATGAGAATATGATTTTAAACGAAATATGTATATTTGAAAAATTATAACAATTTTTAATTTAAAACAGAAAAATAACGCACTTAATCATAATTAATATGAATCATTTAAAACATGTACGAAATTATATTTTGCACTTACGAATGAAATTTGATGTACAGTCTCTGGAGATTTTTGCAATTACGTAATGTGACATTAAATTAATTAGCTTCCCGAAAGGATTTAACCCTTTTTGGAGAAAACGCGTCGACGCGACTCTATCGACGTCAAAGGGTGGTGATTGTTGCAGGTGAATTTGCATTTTCAATTGAATTTGTTGAGCGGGATACATAATTGCAACTTGCGAAAGCGTCGAGGGGAAAATATCGAATTCAAAGCAAATGAATTAAATTTTTCACCACTGCAGAATTTTCCGTGCAATATTTGAAAGAATCCATTTTTTATTCACCTGAACAAAAATTTGTAAAGGAATTCATAAATGAGTCTATTTTAATGATGACTTCTTTCGATTTTTCTCAGCAACAGGATATTTAATTAAGCGGAAACGGACTCGACGCCGTACCCATTTCACGTTCTATCGTATAATAAGTTTGCATATTCGAAAATCGGAAACTCTAATGAATAGTCTCGCCTAGAATTTCGATTTTTCAGCACAATCGCTATTGTTCTAGCATAATAATGCGAGTGAGAGTCCCAAGAAATGCGCTCTAACCACCCACAAAGAGAAGGATTAAGGAGTTAGAAGGCGACGTGACATGAACAAAGGACGAATTAGAATAAGACTGTTCACCCTGAGAGATTGCTCGGATTATGAGCGATAAGTTAATGTGGGCTTTAAATAAAATTAATTATCTATGTACTATGGTATAGCGTCTCGGTTATTTTTATTAAAATGTGTACGCTCCATGAATATTGATGCAGTGAAATAAAAAAGTGATTGAAAAGCAATTAGATTTGAATTTTCCGAGGCGGGGTTGGGAATTTAGCAAATAGTACAAAAGAAACGGGGGGTTGAGCGCAAAAATCCTGTGTTTAAAATTGGAAGCTTACCGGTAAGACTCAATCTCCCCGGATTACCTATATTAGCTTGGCGCAAGCAACTTTCTCCTCTCATATGATTTATGGATTTGAAAAGACAAGGGAGTAAAGCAATCTTTCGCTAAATATAAAATCGCTAGACGTGCAAGATACACACTCCAAAGGGGAGGTAAAAAGTGAATAAAAAAATCACACCGGCACAAATATTATTTTTGTTTAAAAACCATTTTAAATTCAACTATGATTCAACCTTTGATTAATTGGAAGATTAACACAAACTATCATAGAATGATTAGCACTAAACGATTAGTACGATTTAATCCCGCCATTCCAAACTCGTAAGGGTAATCACCTTCGGCAGACTGAAAAGGCGTCGTATGCAGATAATTGCTTTGCAACCGTTTCACTTATTTGCGAACGCGTCGAAAAACTTTGACCGTTCGTGTTGTTGAAAATGTCCCTCCGAAACTAAGCCGGTGTTCGTCGTCCGATAACCGTAGTAACATGGAGGGTTGCAAAACCCTCACAAACCGCACGGAACCCTCCAAGAGTTATGAGTTATACATTGTTGCGTCGTTTGTGAAATCTGAAGAGACGCAAACTCGAAATATAACCGAAAACAACACAATCGAAACAACTTAAACCGAATTAAATTCAATTTGATCCGTGTACTTTGGCAACAGATTAATATTTATCAAGGTTTTCCCTAACGCTTTCACCACCTGGGGAAAAGCTTTGTACCCCTCGTTGTACAGTATGTAGGCTCTCGACGCGGTTGAAGTGCGTCTAACGCAATTTATTGCACATCTGCGTAAAAAATGCACCCTTGCACACACGCATTTGCATACAAATGCAGTCCAAACGGGTGGAAAAACAGATTTCGCAATTTTTCACCGCGTTAATATGCGATATGAATATACACCGAGGCTCCGATCGGCCGGAACACCCTGTAGGCGCGATCAATATGGAAGAAAGCGAAAGTGACGTCGACACGTTCGCGCACACCCACTTTCGAAATTCGATTGTCCTAATGTGACGAGTTAATTTGCGGAATCTTGTGAATTTCGGCCGAACGCGAAAGATACCATCGTGGTTCTGTTGGGGTAAAAAGTGCGTGATGGGGTTGTAATAAGAGGTAACTCATCTAGATAACGGCGACGGGTAAAAATGGCTCGCGTATTGTTTTCGTGAGAATCGCCACAAAAACACCACTAATTGCCCTCCTGAATAATATATGTGTGGTTATTGGTTAGAGACGGATTAGTCGCTAACACGCCAACTTTTTTTCATTGTCGAAATCTGAATACAATTATCGCGTTGGTGACTTGAAAAAATTAATTCGGAGTGACAATTTTCCGGAGAAAAAATTGTTCGATTTATATCGTGTTTTTGGTTACTTTTGAAAGTTCATAAAATTATAAAATGTGTACGTTTTTTTAATGTTAAATAATTGTATGACTATAAATTCGATAGCAGCAATATCAGATGCGGTTAGTGAAAACCATAATTTATATTTGAGTCGGGTGCTTAGTTTCGCTGGATCACAGGTTTCCCAGAGGAAAAACGCTTGGATGAACTGAAATCCGGGGATAGAAAAAAGTTGCGGTTCACCGATCGCAAATTTCATACGGTTGCAAGCACTTCGTTGAATTTCGAACCCGTTTCCACATTTCAAATACAAATTCGCAACTTATTACCATTTCACTGAAATATCACATAAATATATTTTTTAAATTAGCATGACATCTGATCAAAATATAAAATTAGCAAAGACGCGAACCTCGCAATAAATTGATCTTGTATGCGAACCAACCTTGTCCCCGTCATACTTTTCATGGTCAGGCGTGAGCGCGGTGCTGCCATCTTGTTGTTGTTTCACGAACTCGATGCGCCCTGCTTGTACGCAAATGTTCGAATGCGTGTGGTGAGCGGGCTGTTGTTGTTGCTGCAATTGTTGCTGTTGTTGCAATTGTTGTTTGCGTTTAGAGGTAGGCTCGTATGCATGCAACTGGTTAGGCTCGACGGGGACAGGATGCACTTGGGCGCCCACTGGCGATACGCAACGGCCCTCCACGCCGACGCCTATGCCCGCGGGACGTATGGCGTCACTCGGAACCCTGAAACACATTCGAAATTATAATATTGAAAAATGATAGCAATATATGTGGGCGGGAGTTGTACTCGTGTGATTTAAATTATTCTACTTTTATTTATATTGAACTTGTTTTTTTTTATATATAAAACGACCTATTTTTCAGAATATGTGGTTTTGAAAAATGGTTGTAAAATTTTCTCATATCGCATAATATATTAAAAATTGGTTAAAGAAAATCATTATAATTTTTTTTAAATGTTCACGAATTTTTTTCAGAAAAACTAATTATAATAATAAATACGAATAGAAAATATAATTAAAATATTTTTTAAATTTTCCCGCGATAGAAAAATAATATATAATTTTCATCTTTGCCGATAGAGCACAAATTAAAATTAAAATACAAAAAGTTTGAAAAACAACCGCTAGGTGTTTTTCGAACGAAATCGCATAGTATCACAAACTTCACACAGATGTCCATAAACTCTCGAAAAATATTACCCCCCAAAAAACATCGATATCCACCAAACCAATCAACATATCAACATTTTTATCATCGAATCCTCCCCAAAACAAAATCAAAAACCGAACCCCAACCAAACCCCATCAAAAACCTTCAAAACCCACCTACAAACCCACGAAACACATCCCACGAAAAGAATCCCCACCCAACAGTATATATACGATCCGGCCCCGTCTAACCATTGGAAGTGTTTGTTAACTAGCAGTGATGGCATTAGCTGAACATTGATCGCTATGTTTGTTTCGGCTGTATGTGTGTAATAATAGGCAGATCTGGTCAGTGGCGTGCCGTCGCACGCTTCGCGGGGCTCGTCCGGCAGACGGGGCGACTCCCGGGTGAGGGCGGCGGGCCCCCCCGGTAGAGGTGCCCCCCCTGCCGCGACAGCCTCAGTTACTCTTCTTCACTTAACTATTAGTCCGTTACGTGTCCCACACGCCCTATTAGTTAGCTTAGCTCCGGATGTAATCATTTCTCGTTCAGAACACTTCCAGATTGTGGCGCCGCGCACTCGCGGATGCCTGTTTTTTGATCGTTTCGATCAATGACAATCTTGACCGCATCGTTTTTGGATTGTCTTATGCGTTATTTTGTACTGTGGAAACTTGTGAATGTTTTTATTTGGTTTTGTCTTTAGTGCGTGATTTTGAAGGGTAGTTAGCTCCGGATGTAAACATTTCTCGTATAGAACATTTCCAGATTGTGGCGCCGCGCACTCGCGGATGTCTGTTTTTTGGTCCAATGACAATCTTGACCGCATCCTTTTCGGATTGTCTTATGCGTTATTTTGTGCTGTGGAAACTTGTGAATGTTTTTGTTTGTCTTTAGCGCGTGATTGTTAAGGGTAGTTAGCTCCGGATGTAAACATTTCTCGTATAGAACACTTCCAGATTGTGGCGCCGCGCATTTGCGGATGCCTGTTTTTTGATGGTTTCGATCCATGACAATCTTGACCGCATCCTTTTCGGATTGCCTTATGCGTTACTGTGGAAACTTGTGAATGTTTTTGTTTGTCTTTAGCGCGTGATTGTTAAGGGTAGTTAGCTCCGGATGTAAACATTTCTCATTTAGAACATTTCCAAATTGTGGCGCCGCGCACTCGCGGATGCCCGTTTTTTTGGTTGAGGACAACTTGACCGCATCCTTTTTATTGTTAGATTGTCTTGTTTTGTGTTGTGGAAACTTGTGAATGTTTTTGATCGGTCTTGTCTTTAGTGCGTGATTGTGAAGGGTAGTTTTTAAAATTGCTTAGCGCCGGATGTGATCGTTTCTCGTTCGGGACACTTCCAAATTGAGGCGCCACGCACTGGCGGATGCCTGTTTTTTAATCAATGACAATCTTGACCGCATCCTTTTTGAATTGGTTTTGTATTGGCGCGGTTTCGTAATTATGGTTGCGCTGTGAAAACTTGTGAATGTTTTTGATCGGTCTTGTCTTTAGTGTGTGGTTATGGAGGGTAGTTAGCTTACAATTAGCTCAAGATGTAATCACTTCTCGTTCAGAAAACTTCCAGATTGGGGTGGCGCGAACTCGCGGATGTCTGTTTTTTTAGTCGGTGACAATTTTGACCACATCCTTTTTGTACTGTATTGACTTGTATCTAGGATCGGATTTGTCTTGTCGCGGTTGGTGTATAATTGTGGTTTAAATTGTTTTATGCTATGAAAACATGTGAATAATTTTGGTTGGTTTTTTTCCTTTGAAGTGGTGCCGTTAGTATGTGATTGTGAAGGGTGGTTTTTGAAATATATCTATTTCAATACATGACATGAATAAATTTGGAAAAGCCAATATAAAGATTAACGTCAAATGAAAAATTGAAATTTATATTCAGAGATTTTATAGAATTTCAGCATTTTCAAAAGATTCAACGTATTTTCAGTTCAATATGTATAATTTAGTTTTTCATGGAAAATATAGTTCTAAGAAAGTTTCCTTTTATCACACTCCGACTTTGATTCGAAGAAACAATGGTAATCAGAAACTCGAATAAGTTCCTGATCACTATTTCGCCTTGATTAAAGAACGTTCCATCGAAAACCCAGAAAAGTTCTAATACAAATTCAAGGAGACAACTAACATACCTAGAAAGTTTAATAGAAATATTCTTTATATAATTGAATGAATTCCTACAAATAATTTTCAAATACTTTCAAGTTAAAAGAAATTTTTCAGAAAATTCGAAAAAAAAACAGAAAGATTGCTTAAAAAATGGCATAATCGAAATCGGGAACAAATCGTGCGAACGATCACAAAAAAGTTATACGCAACGAAATAAACGAAAGTTTCGTTTCCTTTTTCATGAGTGCCAACGGCAGCATACTTTACGATCTCATAAAATTTCAATTCTAATAAAGTTCGCCCTCGATAGCCGTAAAAGGCTCACCCTTTTCCTCCCTTCCGCTCATGGACAATATATGGAAAAAAAATCGTTCGTACATACAACGCCTCACCTTTGGACCGCCAAAAAACTGTTGGAAAAACATTTTGCAGGAGGCTGTCGTTTCTATCAGTGCGTTCTATTTCTTACGAATGTGCGCTCCACATTTTAAATTTAACACGAGAGATAACTCGGAAAAAAAAAACCGAACGATGACAGTGTATTGACCGAGATTAAACATGAAATATTCAGTGGGCGTAATTCAAATGCGAATTTATTTTGCCGATATGCAAATCGACAACATGAGTGTTCGAGCGAAAACATTATTCTGCTCGTTGGATAGTGTTTCATTATAGCGTTAGTTTTTTTAATAGTTTTATTAATATACATTATTTATGTATTATAGATTCGATCTCTGTATGATTATGTCTAATATAGAACTAACAGCAAAAAAAAATTAATTACTTTACGCAGTGTTTATGTGCATTTTTTAAATTTATTTTGTTAATATATTATGTAGAAAAAATTACGATATTATATATTTTTTTCGCACATAACGCATATTGAAAATGAACATATGATTAAAAATTCTTATCACGTTTGCAAAATCACGCCAGGAATAATAGGGATGTTCAGATAAAATCTAGCCGACTACGCGTTACTTTAACGATTTTCAACAAAAGGTTTTCTACTCGATTTTTTTCCAGATATAATACATTTGAAGACAAAAATATAATATACATATATACGTATACTATTTTATTAATTTAATCATGACCATAATCATAATCCATTCGTTAAATATTTTTTATAGAAACCGTACATTCTCGATATATGTACATTTGTAAACATATAAATATTATTATAAAAAACAACAGATGTAATCGTTTTTTTTTTTTAACTCAAAGAATTCCTCGACAAAAATGTACATTGCAAGCAAAATACAAATCGATTTCGACTCATCAAATATTATAAGTTCAACAACTCGAACTACTTAAAATATACACATCACAATATGAACTAAACGCAATATTCACACGATAAAATAACATAATTAAGAACAAGATTTGATTCTAGTTTTTCTTTGAATGCTTGTGTTAAAAAATACGTTATCCAATTAAATAATACATTATAGATACGGACGGATCATTCGATCCAATTTTTTGCTAATTTGTTTTGGGTCTCGTTGGCGCCAATAGATATTTATACATAAACTGGTTCACGGTAAGATGAGAAATTATTTGAATCGATAACTGTAAATAAAACGAGTCCTGTTCTCGTCCAGGAAAGTCAATGGTTCATTCATTTCGCTCGATTCCCATTCAACATCCAGGCGAGAGACGTGGGTAGAGGATCACATAAAAGATTCAATACCCAATATAGCTCTTTGTGAGAAATTTAATAATTTAGATATTAATCAAATTATATTCATTATTAAAGAATGAAAATTATTCAAATTTTAGACTTGAACGAAAGTATAATATAAGTTTGGTTAACATTGTGCATGAGAGCCATAATTTTAACGTGTATTCTAATTAATTTTGAATATAACTAACATACATTAAGTTAATGTGAAAATAATATATGAAATGTATGCAGTTTTAATGTCATAACGACCGCCCGCATTTGCGCATCAGAATGCAATTCGGTGAATCGCACCTGCGCCCATCGACATATCCAGACAGACATAAATAAACATACGAGACTTTTGTATCGGTTGTATATAAACACACGTGTGCACATATTTAACATAAATGCAAAACACGCAAAGCCACCCGCTGTCACATCGGCGATGGCAAAACGGAGACCTCCCAAAGCGATCGGTGAAATGTCGTATCGGTCTTCGATCCGTATCGATTTTCAACAGTTAATTGGAAATGGCGAGTGATTTCGAACGTAGAATCAACATGGAGGACTTTGTGTATTTATACGACGAGCACAAAGAGGCCTCTTGCGCGGCGGCAACTCTTTCACTAGAATTGGCCTTTGTGTTAGACCGCCAGTCAAAATAATCGGTGAGAACAAAAAACTTTATTTGTAAAAGATGCGGTTCTTGAATGAAAAATCTATCGTAGACGAGTATTATTACGAAATTTCGAAATTACTTTCAGTTAGTTTGATCCGCGTAATAAAGATGTCTCTGAAAACGTGTTGTTTCATAACCGAACCGATTATATTATTCTGAAGAAAGAATCGACAAAGATATTGTTAAATTTCGAGATGAATAGCATGTTCAAAAGAACGAACGGTAAGAGGAAGTTTCTTATATTGAAAATGTGTGTGTGCACAATCGAAATACATATCATAAACGCAGACGTAATGTCTGTTTGATAATGGCACTGGTCGTTCGAATCGTGACGGGAAACCGGGTCGACTCGTCCCACGCTTTTTCCAGACCATCATGATTCATCAATTACCGCCAGACTTGTTGGCGCACTTTTGCCGATCCGAACATAGGAAATCAATTGAACAACAAACGTGAAAAATATGTATTGTATTATAGTCTTATGAGCTTCGTCGTTGAACTTTGTTTGATATTTATATATTTTCCATATAATTTTATGAGAAACTGTGATCCATTAATGTTAAACGTATTTTTGATTCAAATTTTAATTAAGTACCCAACAAAATTTGTCGTTTCGTGTAAACTGCCGAGATTTTATCAAGACTGGATTACATCGTTAATTACGTTATGATGAGAAAACTCAAATATATGTCAAAACAACGCACGCGGATATTAAATTATTCCACAACATGTTCCATTCAACTTCAAGATCATCACAAAAAAATTTTAAGTACACTCGGGTCTGTTTTTATGCGATTTCGAAGTTACGCGGTTCAAAAATAATGGAACCTATCTTTTAGGACAAAGCTTTTTTTATGCGAATGCGCATAAAAGAAATCTAAAATTAACACTAGAGCAAGTTACAACCATAGTGCAAGTTAAAAAAATAATGGTTAAGTCGTGGCAAAGTTTAATCACCGATTACATTTTAAAAATTACGAAATTAATTGTAAGGAAAACTTGCCTTCAACATCTGTATGAAAGTGATCTGAGCCAAGTTCATAAACCATGCCGATTATTATTGTTTAGCGATGATAGTTCTGATATATGTTCATAAATATGTATGTTGACTGATGACGATAATTTATTAAAATAAAGCAATTCTAAAATAAATATGTATTGTGTTTTTATTTATGATTTTTTTAATGCGATTTTTGGTACATTCTATCACGGTTTTTAAAATAATTGAACCTAACCCCTAATTTTCTACATAGTTCAAGTATTTTTTAAGCGAATTTTTATATGCGACTCCCCGTAGAACTATCTAACACATAAAAACAAACCCAAACTTACACCGAAAAGCACAAACCAACTCCCAACACCAAAAAATTGATTCCATCCCACCAAAACTCCAAACAAAAAAAACCCCAAAAAATAAAAATTTCATTTTCGCACACAGGGCGGATTTGCATTATTTTACTTCGGCGCAGAAACGCCGTGAAGTGGGTCGGCATAAAACTAAGCTCGGCTTTAATGCGAACGCTTCAATCCCGCGATGGAAACGCCTAATGGCCGTTAAGTCTCAAACCTCGGATAAGCCGTCGTCCTCGCGAGAGCACATCTTCTCCGGGTTTGCCACAACCACTCCTGCTGATGCTGCTTCCACTCGGAGACCAGGGAAGCCGTGCGTCCCTCTCTCTCCCCGGGTTGCTTAACATTCGCCGAAGATATAGACGTTTTATTAAAGTCATAAATTTCGCGGGACGTGCGCGACTGATGTGACACTCGGAGCCCAAAGGACATAATTGAATATTAATGTTCGCCTCCCGGGTAATGCGACGACACGTTATTGTTCTGTTATCTACGACGACACTGAGATCTTCCTTTACGCTTCATATTTCGACGATGACACGTGTATAATGGCGTATAGCCGGAGACGCCGTGGAAATTCAACTGTTTGCTCGAATTGAAAAATGAGGCGTGAAAGGTACATGTATGTAATAAACAAGCGTGTGTTTTATTAAATTTTGTCGATTTTGGTAGATGAAAATGTCGTGTTGAATTAAATTTTTTCAACATTACCGTGTTTTTCCGAATATAAGACAGGACGTATATTTATTTTGTACTAAAAACGCACTAGGACTTATTTTTGGAGGTAGTCATAATTTTTTAATGCATAACGTTTTATATTTGTTTTAAAAAAAAAAATTATAATTTATTAATATAAAATTTCACATACGTTTGAATACCCATGTATTTAAATACAAAATTAATTACACTTATTCAAAATATTATGAAATTCAAACAATCGTTATATAAGAGAATTTTAAATCGATGTGACACCTTTCATCCATTGCAATCATGTTACAAAGTTCAATACCATTAACAAAAGATTTAATGAGAATGCACGTTTGGTTATCAGTATCATCTAACTTGAATAATGTTGTCGATCATCTTCAAGACAATTCCTTTCTCTGAAGAAATCGGTCTGATCAACGATTTGACGGTTTGAATTCGTCTAACAATATGTCTAATTTTAGTTCCGTCGCAAGGGACAAATTTTCGATTGATCGATAATATAATTCTCTGATTGGTTAACAAAAAAAATTGCGCCTTACCTACGATCAGCTGTTATAAGACTTATATTACATAAATCTTAAATATCGTGGTAGGACTTATTTTGGGACCGGTCTTATAGTTGAAGAAACGCAATAGTACTGATTACCGAAGCGATACAATAGATGATTATGCAAGGGATGGTTTTTACTCTTGAATTGATATTATATATGTTACATATAGATATATTGTCAAGAATTAAAAGGGCACCTACGCAGTCGTGCTTGAAAATTACAAATGGTAGACAAGACGGTTTTCTGAATAGGAAGCGACGATCGCCAGCGGTCATACACGAGAAAAACAGTACTGAAGCGCATCTTTACGCATTGGTTCAGGTTGTACAAATTGTGTTCGGAAGAGCACTCGAAGGATAGTCAAGAGTAGAAGTGGAAGTATCCCTGAGGCGCATAATTGCAAGAGCACGAGCAAGAGTCGCTTGTCCAACTTCTTGGGGGCACGTGGGCGACAAATTACGACCGATTTGTTTTGTTTCGGGGACCGTTCCTGCACAAAGTGTTTCATTATCTTCTTTTAACATACAACGTTCACCAATTGTGTATTCGTCTCGTTTAAAACTTTCGAATGATTCTTTTTGTTCGGATGATTGTATTTAATTGTTTTAGTACGTTTCAAGTGAATCTTGTGTGTACAAACACTAATATCTGATAATAGTTTGTACAATGGAAAATTTATTATCAATAAAATTATTATCATATTAAATTGAAAACCAACGGTACAGTTATAAGGTGCCGAATCTTGAATTAAAATCGTTATTTTTAAACGTAAATTTATACATCATACATACGTGTGGTATTTTGTTCTTCATACCAGTTTTAATAATATTGTTGAACGCACGAAAGTGGAACATTCAGAGTTTATCCAAAAGTGAAATGCGACATTACAGAATGAATTATGAGCGTAATAAAATTCGCACTTTCAGAGAGCAGATCTCTTATTATCATTTTTAATTCATATCAATCCGAGACATATTATATTCAGAGAAAACCACCATTCACATCGATTTTCAAAATAGTTTAAATCATTGATTTACAACAACGTTTAAAAATAATGAAAACAATTCCGATCGCATCGTAGCAATATGTCTACTCGAACACGCGATCCGATGAGTCATTTAAGAACGAGGGGACCAGTCCTGTCGTCCAATAAAATGTAAATTTATATTGGAGATAAGGCAGTATAATGGAGCCCTATCGAAGCAAAGAAAAGAATGAAGTATCTATGTACATATGATATGCATACAGAGGACCGGTTGCGAGATGAATTGCGGCCGGGGAGCAGTGGCCAGCAAATTGGTGTCGTCCGTTTCAGGTTTGACATAATGGACGTTCGATTAAACTGCAATTAGATCGTGACTCATCGAAACCTCTCTTGATGGCCTTGCCAATGACAAAAGATAATATTTTCCATATATTCTGACGAGGCTCTAAAATCACTTGAAATAATCTTGTGAAAATATCCAAGAACAAAGAGTAATAAAACCGGATTGAGGAAATTTGATCAAAATTTGTATATAAGTATGTTTTACATGATGAATTCTTCCTTTGGATATTACTATGGTTGTACGAAATCGAGTGTAATTGATAAACGAACCGGTACCAATTAATCATCGGATGCAGTTAATTGCAGACGCAGTCTCTCTAATCCTAGTGTGCACCTGCTCCGTTGGACGTCATTTGACAAATTTGTCTATGGAAATTGATCTCGAGTATACACAGGCACATTGCAAAATGTACATTTCAAAACAAAAAAAAATATTATTTCCCAAAGGGCAAATGAAAAAGCTGAAAGAGCGTTTCAAAATTTGAAGTTGCACGGGGGCGAACTTTCCGACGTTGTGCATTTCGCAAGTTGTCAAAGTCGAAAGTTGAAATTGTCAATTGAAAAAAATTGACGAAAACTTTTGACGAGTAAACGTTGTAGAAAATTACAGACGGGCAAAGTTTCGCAGAATTTAATATAATAATCTGCGCGCGCGGGGGTTGAAATTTGAAAGGCCGAAACCTTCATTAGCATAAAGCGCCAGGGGTCCGTTAAAAATTAAAACTTGGGCAGGAGTCGCCAACCTTGGGCTGGATGCTGAATTTAAGTAGTTTACGGCGTTAATTAACGTGAGCCGGTTGTTCGCTAATGCATCCTCCCCTTTCGAAGGGGATGGCGTCCCGCTGCGTTGTTTTAACCTGTTTAATTAAATGTGGCTGTGGGTCAAGTCGTCATTCCTCACACTTACTATGTCCAAACCTTTAAACCTACTCCCACTAACTCAAGACCGTCAATTTGTCAATATGAAATTTTAATAAGATATCGAATCTCGGAATAACTCAATCGAAAGGCGTTTCTCAATTAAGATTCTTTGTGTGGGTATTCGAAACATAAAGAATTTTATAATGTGTAAAAACGGTGTAATTTAGAAATTGATTTTATGTGTATCTTTGGGCAGTATAAAACCATCTATAAAAGTTGTTCCAAAAGTAGTTCTAAATTTTTGACCAGTTATATGATGTATTATATATTGTATACGTAGGCATACATCAAGATCGAGTTTCATAAGCCTGTTCCGTAGATAAGATTTTTTTGTGAGCACAATAAGTGTTTTATGCACAGAGTTATTAAATTAAAGCATGGAAATTTTTCAATTATACTTAAACGCAAACTTTAATTACAACAAACATACTATGTTTACTATACCATAATCTATTAATAGTGAGAAAACACATTTTCTATTAAATGGTGAAGTTTGTTTGTATACATGGCCGCAATTAACTGATTATAATAATTGAACACCATTGGCTGCGTCTTTAGATAAAATTGCAATAACAATTTTCTAATATGATAATTTACATTTAGCACTAGTATACTTTAAATACTTGACACATATACGAGTTTCATTCGCTAGTCGGTGCACCTTTGACGACGAAACATTATGCATACATATTCTACAGGTGGCCAAGAGGTTCAATTAGCTTATCTTGAAGACCACTCCTTAAGGATACGCTTCCTGCATAATACACCACTTCGTTAACTGAAGATGTCGCAACAATGCTGCACTTCGATTAATGGAATTCAAGGCATTTACTTCGCGATGTAATCACTGTTTTCTAAAGGTTTCAATCTGATGAAAATACTTACATGTATAATATACGGAGTTAAGAAAAGAATACCGTTGCTATTAATAATATAAAAAAAATTTCAACGTATATGGCAGCATCGCGTGGACTTCAAGATTTGATGTATAATAAACGTTATGAGCATAAGTTACAAAGCGGCGTAATAATAACACATAGATGACTGTGGACCATGTATTTTAATGATGCCATTAGGGACGATCTATTTAAGCCGCTTATTGTGCACTTTATCAAAAGTTATAGCCTTGAGTATTTGTGCATTACTTTGAAACTAATGGTAACGGATCTCTCGGGAAAATTTCTAATTAAATTATTGTCTTGAAAAAAAAAAAACGATCGAATTTATTATTGTAGATTGGGCAATTAATATAATATATGTAGTAACGCATTTTAATTTTACATAAAAATGAATATCGCACATTCTAGATTCAGAAAATTGTTTCACACAGATATTTTCTATCGGGGTCGAACTACGTGCCAATCTATCCGATAATGACAGCAGTCAAAGCAGCACTCAGAAATGATTTCAGTATCCAAAAGCGATTCTGAAAATTATCGGTTATAAGCTATCTAGTAGATAGTATAATTCCATTTCGGTTTCTAGTTAGAAATGTTCGCGCAAACAATTTCAATGAGAATTAATAAAGTTTTCCGAAGATGAAGCAATACAAACTCGCATCATTTTCTTATACGATTCATAAGGACGAAACGTCCGATGATATTTATTGTCATGTCGGCGTTATCCAAGGATAAATCGCAAAACGTGAAGTCAATGGAGATAATGAGATAGTGGATGGGGTGTTGTACCACCAGCAGTCACTTGCCAGTAAGATTTAGAATCTTATCTCCAGACGATCCACGTTGATAAGGGCCAAGCCCTGGAGGATAGAGTATGAAGTGTTGCACCCAGAGCCGGCGAGAGGTTGCGAAATAACACACTATTATCATGTGCCGTTCGTTTTATACGAACTTGCACACAAAATAGGAAAACGAGAACGCGTTAGATTTACATACCGAAATAGGATGCAAGAAAAGCAGCGCAGACTTCAAATGAGACCACGAGCATAGACACTTTGGTACCGTGTCATAGAGACTTAAGACTGAGAGTTGAACCAAGTGTTCGACATAAAAATAGCGTCTGTCTATTTCGGCTAACGAAATCCCATGTAAGAGTTAATACTATGACTGAGTATGGGTTAACAGCTTCTTTTAATCTGACAATTTATGTATATATTTTCTGTTTTAAGTCCTGCGATCCATATTTTAATGAACGTGGACCGAAATAACGCATAGGAAAATAGTGAGTATAATACATAGGTAAAGAAGATCGTAGAAGACAGAAAATTTGACGTTTATATATAGGTTCATAGATTGTAGGTACTCTGTGTATAAGTTTATTTGATCGAATTTTCAATAACGATCGAGAAATTTCTTTTCTTAGACAAATTGGTTGATTTATGCGATGCACGATTTAAATATGATAAAATAAGAATTTTCGTAAGACTGATATTAAAAAAGAAAGTGACAGGTGGAGACAAACGATTTGTCGAAACGAACCGCAAACTTTTTATAGCCGAACCACTTGATGAAAACATAAATATCTACAAGAAAGCTCGTTAAAACATCCGCCCGTGGACAAAAAGTAATTAAAAAACGGGGCGTTTTCCAAAATCTAATAATAAATTTCAGTACCTAAACCCTTCAGAACGACTATTATAACCTCGATAAAAATGAAATGCGCTATTTTCTCGAGCTGCAAGATAATCATCACTGGCAAAGAAAATGCACTCAGATGCTACGTAATTACAAATGCTCATCCAAGAAATTCACTCGCATGAATCGAGTGCAACTACCAGTAATTGAATGCAGTTGTTGTGTATAAAGATCTTCAAAAATGCAGAGCACTTTGAGCACAGACGTTCAAGCGGATTTGAGATCAGACACTGAGCTTAAAAGTTTCTGCAGTTAAAAGCATCATAAAAAAACACCATTAAAACTTTTATAATCATCATTAAAATCAAAATGAACATTTGAAATTATCAAATGTACGCGATTTAAAAAAAAATCCAAAACACACATGAAATACGTAGAAAATAAAAATATTTAAGAATGCATCGGTAAGGTTCGTTCCAATGAGCAGGGGGTAATTTAACGAAATACTGGTTTGATGTGGTACCCTGAAGGTAACTGAAGATGGTGCGCAATTATCGCGAACAGTGTACTACGCAAATTGAGCTGCATACACTACCCGTTATCATAGAACCAAGAAAGCGTTTAAGTTTTATTTTCAGAACGTTACTCACGATCATAAAAAAATCACCACGTATCGTATATTTTACCTTACAAACAATAATGACTACGTTTCAGTATAAAAATTTCAAGGATATTATACTTTTATTTGACTTTTCCTTTGGAAGTTCAGAACTTCTTTTTTCCTTAGTTAAATTTACGTTGAAGCAGATTGCGATTGTTGCAATGAGTGGTAGTGGATGAGGCGAGATCTCCTCCGTGGCATATAAAACACCAGTATCAGTTGTACAGTGACAGCTTGTCCGAAAGCAGTAGGCGGTTGCACGACTCGCAACTCCTCGGAGGTTTCGCAACCCGATAATCACAACGTAACCAATTGAAACGTCACAAAACTGTGAAAAAACACAGTGAAATCACCCACTGTTTAGAAAAATAACGTCTGAATTGAAACTATCACAAAGGAGACGCAAAGCGATCGTGAAAGCTCGCCGAGCCGAGGGAATAGGTGAAAGCTCGCACACACACATAATGATTTATGTTTTTCGATATAGAATGGACGTATCGCATTCCCATGAAAGGGAATAACTGCAAACTCCCTCCTACGGAGGACCTGCACACGAAACGACTGCAATTTGGGCCAATTTCAAAGACGGTGTGAATAATGCACTTACCGTGTTCGATACGGTGCGGTCGCGATATTCCGCAGCATAACGAACGACCGTGTTGGCAAACACGTATTCACGCGAAAATATTATAGTTTAAATAAATATTATCGTTTCAGTTGATAAATATAGTATTAGCTGTATGCCTGTTTGAAATATTTCAAATGGTTGTATTTTATTCATTTTAATTGACTGAGAAATAACGTATAAGTGTTTGACTACTTACGAGAAAAACGTAGTGTTGAAGATTGCAATTTAAATGAACATACCTGAAACAAAAATAAATACATTTTAATGTTTTTCAATTTTGGAAATTCATATAATATTATACATGCAATTAAAAAAAAAAACAGTGAAGCAAATGTCATGAAGCAAATCTACAAACAATATCATGAACGAATACTCGTTACAACAAGATATATTGAAAAATCAACAAGCTGAAATGGTTTGAATTGCTGATTAATATTATCTTATTATCAGCTCAACATATATGGATATGTTTATTCTTGTAATCTCATCAAGAATGAAATAAGTTAACAAGTTTTTTTAAGCCGTATCTATATTAAAAGTAAAATTTGAGAATTGCTAATAAGGTGCACACGAAAAACCTTATTTTTTTTTGCAAAATTTTTGAACTTTATCACGTTTTCACGGATACAGATCGTTTATTTTTACAACTATATAAAAGGGCACATCGTTCGTAAAATTTTGTGCGTTTTCATATTATAAAACCGCAACACCACACTGGCGAATTCCGGCGTACAAACCGGGTCATGTTCGCGGCTACTTTTAATGAAAAATCTCTGTACAGCGAAGTTGGAAAATTAATCATCGCCGAAAATGAGTTACGACCCCGTGCGGTTCAGCGAAAACTGACTAATTTCGGACATTCCCCTCCCCCTCTCCCCTGTATTTTTTCGAAACCAAGATTTATCAGATTTATCCCGCTTTTGATAAATCTTCCGCGCACGTTCGGGACACACCTGTAATTAGAGGCCGGCCGCTCGTTATGATTTATTCAAGGGGAACGGCCAAAGTCCCACATTTTGATAGGGCAGTCGAACGGCGGGTACAGTGGGCGCAATAAAACCGGGAAAAATGGTTTTCGGGGAGAGAGTGGTCCGCGTAAATCCCGCAGGGGATCCGCGTTAACGGCAGACAACTTTATAACGCCGTTTTACGACGATAGCCCGTAATAGAGAAGCCGTATACGTATACGTGTATCTTGTTTTAACGCAAAAGAGGATGTTCGCTTAATTTGGCGATTTTGTTAAATTGAGATAATAATATTTTGAATTAACATTATCATCGTCTTATAAATTTTTCTATAGTAGAATAATTTTTTTCCGATATAGCAACGAATATTTAAACATTTTCCCTAATCTACGTAGTGATAAAAAAAGTGATTATCATATTATTTACGTAATAAAAATCATTCTAATCATATCTCAATCGCTCAACTTGAACGGCTGGGATTAATACATTCGGCAAAATAAAAAAATTTACTATTTTTAACAATGAAATTAAATTGTTTTGAATGTTTAAAAAAATATATATTTCAATTGAAACTGTTTTAATTACAATAAGAATTGATTAGCTGTATAGCTGTATTTATTGAGTTTCCTCTTTTTACAATGGTATCATTGTACTGCCCACAACGGCTAATTAGAGAAAGGATATCTCGTTTTAGACATGGAGTGTAGTACGAAATATTGTGCAAAAAAGTTGTATTTCGTATCGTTGTATACATTTTTTATATAAAAGAATTTCGATAGTGAATTAATAATATTTACATAAAAAATTGTAAACAATAAATAATTATAATGAGAAATTAAAACAAATTGTAATATTATCATTTATGACGCACATTTCACATTCAGTATACAAATTTGAAGCAATTACGTTTTATATAATATGGAATGATAATAGTTAAATTATGAAATTTGTTTGCCACTATGAAAATTAATTGGCTTTTCAATTTTCATCGGTTTGTTCCACGTCATACTGAATAATGCTGACTGTCAATAATAATTTACGAAAATAGACACTATAACCGGAATCCTCATCGGTAGATATATAATTGAAATTCAAATATTATTGTTTAATAAATATTCATAGCGAACATTACGAAGTGATGGTAATTAAAATGGTCGTAATATTATACGGATTACGTATGTACATAAAGATAATATTCAAAAATTCTTTTTCGGGAAAAGTCAGCGACCACCTGGAAGATTTCATGGTGAGAGCCACACGCTTGAGTCAACACGATGATGATTATCAACATTTTTTTGTGTTTGTTTCCCCTTTCGCGGCTGAACGAGTTGCTTTTAGCGCTGTAAAATGATGGTAAATGAAAGAGGTGTTCGTATCGAATTCAGTTTTGTACATTTGACAAGGGTCAGTGGTAGGCGAACGAACAATAGACCGTGAACCTTTTCATGCTACATTAGTCAAGCGATACGAAATACATCCTAAATCTCAAAGTAAAAAAAAGCGCTTCTAGTCACTGGAATATTAAAATTTTCTTTCGATTAATCAATGTGACTGAAGCCGAAACGATCAACGTCTCAAGAAATTTCGTAATAACAAACTAATATAGAAAATAGATAACGGATCGATCTGAAAATTAAATATTTTTTTACTAACAGGGCATAAATATGACTTCTTAGATTTGTGCGTGCAACGACCGATAAGAAAAAGGAAATCCATATAATTTACCTATTTATAGAACACAATCGAATCCATTGTAAATAAATGTGTTTATAACACGATACAGCAAAGTATGACTCAATAAAGCATTGAATTCACTACCTTTTTACGAAACGATTGATTGTGATAGACCACGAATCAAACGATATCATAAAACCGAAATTCAAATAAAAATTTGTACTTCTGATTACGTGACAGTACAAATACGAACGTTGCCGATCTCTGAGTGTCTTTTTTTGGAAAGAATTATGTAGTGTGTGTGTTTTTTAAAGAGACACGAGATGCGTTCCCCGTTTTGTTTTTACGAGGAGAGTTTTATTTTATTGGCGCGTGTCGTACTGTAATCCGAGTGTTGTTTGATGTGTCCACTGACAAAGGACAACGCCATCACTTATCTGTCAGCTTCACAATACCGCCTCTTTTCACACTCATTATTATCTATTTTCGATTCGAATGTATCTGAAAAAACGATAAAGATAAAAGGCGTCATTCTGCTGTCATATTTCGTAATTACTTTCTAATAAGTCGCCCGTTTGAACAAAACACTGAATGGAGAAAAAAAAGATTGGTGAAGGTGAAAAAATATTTTTTAGAATCTAATTATTAAACTTCTCTTAAAAAATGTTTTTTTTTTGTAATATTAAGAATAAATCAATATAATTCAATATCTCACTCGTTAATTATTCTATTTGAGCACTGTGCATTTCGGCCCCCGTTTGATAAAAACTTGATCAAATATTTACGTTTAATTTTAAACGAGGGGATGTATTCATGCATAGCTTATACTCTCTTGTGATTGATTACTTTGCATAAAACATTTAACTGTAGGCTTTTTAATACTATACTGTTTGTTTTAGTATTTTATGTGTGTACTCTGTTCGTCTGATACAGCAAAAAGCAAATACAATGTTTTAGATAGAGCAAGTTAATTAAATACGAGTAAGATTTTGAAATTTGAATAATCATGAAAATAAATTATAATAAAGGTATAGTATTAGCTGTCCGTTAATGTACTATAAATAACAATTTATACAGTACGGTTTATAAGGACTTGTACAAATGCATCCTTTACTTTGATATGGCCGACATTATGGCGTTTGCTTTTTGCACTGTCACGCCATAATAACATTGCGTACAATTCTCACGAATCAGTCGCAATTATTCGATAAAGCATTATAATAGTTCATGATTTTTCAACGAACACTGAATTTAATTCGGTAATTTACTTAAATCAAATTCCGTAATATTATTTTTATTCCATTTAATTTTCTATAAAAATTGTTATGAAATTGCGTATGTATAATATATTATATTTGCAAAGGAGAAAATGTTGATGAATGGATTTCTTTATTGATCAATTGTGTGAACAATACGAAAATCGTAAAAATGGAAATAAAAGTTGAAATACGACATTTGAACAATGATTATTCAGATCTAAAAACAATTTCAAGAATAAGCATAAACGAAATTTTGATTTGCTATTGTTTATTTGTTTGTCACATACTTAAAACCGACAATATAAAACTTGCTAAACAATCACAATTTCCGTGGTTGCCAGGTCGTTAAATTACTTTGATAAAAAATATACTTTTTTATATAGTGAATAGAAAAACTTATCTGAAAATTTCACATTAGTTACATTCAATCAACTGCGATTGAGAAAAAACTTTATAAAAGAGACGCGAATTAAACGCAAAATGCGATAAATAAATCCCCGAAATATACATTCACGTGATATATTTTCAAGAAAACTTTGCACTCGAGATTGTCGCAAAATTCCGGAACTAAAAGAACAATTTGGACGCAAGAAGAAAAAAGAAGTAAATCATAACGACGAACTGTATGTGAAAATTTAATAAAAGGCTTCGTTGAGTGTTTGGAAGAGTGCGCACTCGTATGAATACATTAGAAGAGGCTTATCCATTCGCACCACCTGCTCCCACTCGCCTCCCTTCCTTATTATTTATAAAGCTCACATAAATTATGACGAACTTTGGTGGATAAGTTTAGGCACGACGGAACAAACTCTCAAACTCTCAAACACTCATTAGCCAATTTATGCATAAACGCGAGTTTCAAAAATATATTCCAAAATAATCAAAGCGATAGTAGTTTCGTTTGATTGCGGGTTTTGTTGCGAAAAAAAATATTTTTTAACTGTTGTTTCCGCCGAGAGATTAGATCGTTTAGCATCCGGCAGCGTTGCACAAAAATAACGGAACCGATGCAACTGAAAACGCAAGGGCAATTACCGTTCCGGCCACAGAACACCTGAAGATGCTCAAACACCAACTGTGTGGAACCAAGAGCGGAAACAGCTTTACCGAACAATTAAAACGAAAGATCACTATCTCGACACGAATCAAAAGAAAATAGCTAAAAAGTATTATAAGTTTCAGCGAGGGATCACTAATCGATGATATGTTAATTCGATAAACGATTATCACTCATCGTAACATCTGTATCGCATATTTTAGAATCGGTAATAAAAAAATACACGGAGTATTATAAGTTGATATTTTACATATAAAATTATGAGAGCAAAGTCGTTTAGAGGTGACGTCCAGTTCGAAAATCAATACTCTTTTTGGCCGGAGTTCAATTCACCTGTACTCATATAATAACGTTATAGTTGGAAATATTCGCAAAAGTTGTTCTAACATATTATGTAGATTATTTAATGAGTGATACGATCGTTAAACTACATACACGTGCCACAAAATAGTGTTATAACAATTAGTGAAATTTCAAGCACTGGTAACTAAATTAAATTGATATTATCGAAAATAACAGTTTTCCGATTACAGTTAATGCAACCTTACATGTTAATGAACAAACAAAAAAATACATAATCAAGTAAGTGTGTAATATATAAATGACAGCGAGATATTCATCGCCGATCAAACGAACGTTTGTGATATACGGAATAAAAAAGGCGTTTTTTTAAACATCTGCCAATTAAAGTGATTATTGACCATTGAATATTGAAGCATCGAACGCATATTTCCGCATACTCGAGTAGCATCCAGTTTTTTTTATCCACAAACTTAATTTACATACGAATAACGGTGATCACCCGTCGTCCTTCATCGCGCACTCGTTTTATCAAACTCTATTTTTTTCCGTGAATGTGTTGAATTATTTACGTATTACAATCAATTATGCGTTATCTACCAGAGGGGACTGTGAAAGATTAATTTAATGATTGAATTCGATGGATGCCGTTGCGGTTGAGCGGTTGAAATGTATAAAAGCAGCTGACACAAACAGGATATTCGAGGTGTCGATAAAAAGGATCCATGTCGTATTTCCTATCAACTTGCACGCGTTGCACTTCCGCCAATGCATTTTGAATTCATTTACAACAGTGAGTTGCATTTTTTTTCAATTTTTCGAAGGTATCGAAAAACTAAATAACCTTGTAATTTATCGTGAAAAAGTCTTATTATTATTCGAAATAAATTATTCATCTTTCATGAATCCAATTAAGATGATGCTCTAACTCTGACAATCAATCATTTAATTGCAAAAAAAATAAATTTATGAGATTATCTACAAAAAATGGCGACGGTTTATTTAAGCTCGTTTCATATAACTGTACACCTCGAAAACTAAAAAAATATATCTGAATAAAACATGAGAGGATTTTTTTAAAAGGGCTTCGGGATATTTTATTATAAATATTTTCTCTTTAGTACAGTTATTGTTCCCTATATAGTGGCATAAATTGCGATTTTTATGACATCTATTCAGTTTTATCTTCGCAATGTTTACCGTCGGCCTTTATCGAGACTAAATACATAATTCTGAAAATTTAATTATAATATAAAAAAATGAAATAAACGAGAACACTTTTTCGAAAATATTATACTGATAAATCATGTGTTCTACATAAATACTATAATTAATTCTATAACCACGTACGTTTGCAATTTGTTATACGTATTAGGTAAACGTTTTCACTTCAAAGGCTGAGCTCTATAGGTCAATATCGAATTACACGTTGTCTAAAATGAAGGAGACCACCCAAAATTCCATTTATTTAAAACCATAAAATTCGAGACAAATTACCTTCACAATGTGGACATTACGACTCATAAATCTTGACAAGTATCATTTTATGTCTATTTTTAAAATAAAAGACACACGAATACCAAACTCTGCAGAGTTTATATTTTCGAAATTCAGACATCTAACAGATATGGTATTTGACATTTTGTTTGAAAAATGTGAAGTTTGTTAAATATTTCGTATGTTAAAAAATGTATCGATTTTAACACAATACATGATACATTTATATTAATATGAAATAGTATTGGGCAAAGAATAATTAGAAACATGATATATTCAATTGCACGTACGCAGTAATAGATATGTCATTGGATATACACACGTGAAAATTAACAGGAAAACTGCGGATCAATTACGGGTATTAATTATCACATACATTTCTGTAACAAGAATTCATCGATTCTATTAAATTACATTATCGATATCTATTCAAAGCATACATTATTTCTTTAATTGTAAGTATTTACTAAATTAGTACTAATAATCAAGATTAAAAAAAACGTGAACGATTCGTCTAAAAATCGAATCTGGCCAATTTATTACCTCCATTGATCTCTATAAAATAACAATTACGCGAACAGAGATAAGTATTGATTTATTACACTTAACTGAATACATATCGGAATGCATTCGAGCAGCACGGCGCAACGATTAACCTCGCATTTGAACCACAAATTAATTACGAATCGTATGCAATGAAAACGCGATTTCACAATGAATTAAGTGTAGTTACAATGACCGCAACTCGACTATAAATCCGTCAATGGACACCGAACGGCGAGGGGGGACCGACGTCAATGAAAGCTCGCGTGCCAAATCTGCATTACGTGCTGCAAAATGCAACCGAGACTGCAACGTCGACTGCAACGGCGACTGCGACTGCAACTGACTCATAACAGGCGTCATCCGCATTTGCATTCGACTGTCGTCGATAAGGACAGGAATCAATACGAAAACACCATTTTGTTCCGTGATGAAGAAAAAAAATGCGTGCTCCCTATGTTATATGTGAAACTCGTTTCCGTTTCTTTTTTCCTTTCTCTCTATTGTTTCTATTCTGATTTTTGTGATTCATAAAACATGGAATACTTTCTTGATACAGCGATACTCAACCTATAAAGTATTTTCGTAATAAGAAAATCGTTAAATCTAGCGTCGTTCGCGTAAATAATATTTTTATTTCAGATTATTTTATAAAAAGTTATACCGATTTTAATATAATAAATATTTCTACTAGAATTCGAAAGTAGGCGAATACCTCTTTCGAGTGTGTACTGTGGAGTTTTGCGTCAAAGTATGCCTCGTCTTATTGAACAAAATGAGAAAATATGTCGCATAAAACGAGGGAAAAAAATATAATACAAAAATATATATACGCATTTGTTCTATAAAAATCTCGAATTCTGAAATGTTATATTTATAAAGGCGGACTTTCGTCGATTTTTACGACGAAGAGAGTTTACGCGAGAAGAAATGTGAAATATGGAAAGTGCGTGCAGACGTATTCACAGAGAAAAATTCAATTACATACATAAACGTGCAATAAAGGAAATCCTCGTCAAATGGATAAAATGTGTAGACAAAAAAGGTTTTTTCGGAAATGTGAGAAATTTTTCGAAAAATATTTCAAAACGGAATCCACTTTTTGTAAAAAGTTTTATAGTGTTATCGCATTACCGATAGTACAAATGTATGTAATTTCATAGAACATAAAAGTTTTATATTGACTTTATACAACTATATATATATGTATATATATATATAAATAAAAATAAATTGAAGAATCAAGATCCCGGGTGTATTATAATTGAGATGTTAACGGTTTGTTTTCAGAGAAATTCGGGATGAAAATTGATGAAAAATAAAGCATCATAATGAGATTTATTGTAAGTAAAATTTATCGCGAAATTCGTATATTGCGAAAAATGTTAATAAACACGTTGTAAATCATCCATCATGTTAGATTTTAATAAGTCGTGTTTTACGAAAAAACATTCCCTAATGGTTATATCGTGTTAAAATAAACTCATTGCAACAACGAAATACACCATAAAAAACCATTCATCTACATGTCTGCCTTATTTCGAATCAAATATTAACTGACAAAAAAATGAGCAAAAACGCATAGGATGAAAAATTCAATACTCACCGTCAAATGCAACTTAGCAATTATTTTTCATCCATATTTTGCAACGAATCATTCTACTCCAAAAAAGGAAGTAAAGAAGCGTATCGCTTTGCTTTCAATTAACTTGTTGATTAATACAACGATCGGTTTTCTCTGTGAATTTAAATCAATGCAAATATGCATCTGACCAATACATGCAATAGTCAATGTCATGCAAAAAACAGGTCCTGATAGTACAACTTCCATTTAAGGACAAAACGATCGGCTGCATTTGGACAAAGGAAGTCAAGTGCACAACATGACCGTCACTTGGAAAAAGGCAAAGGAATGCAATCCGGGAAAAACTAATCGAATATGCAAAAGAAAAAAACATCCCGTAAACATAGAAAATCTTAACGGTAATTACAGGTATTATGGCGATGGTTTTACTACGGATTGCGTAACTACTGGTTTACCGATCACGATTCCATTTTTGTGAAATAATTAAATGCTAATTGACTTGCTGCGAAGAACGTTTCCATTTGCAAAATATAACCGTTGACGAATATAAACACGCTGCAGACATTGAACGATTCCTCGTTATAGAAAGAGGTTAAAATACATAAATTTTAATTTTGAAAAATAGTTAAACGACCTGTAGAGCACGTGCAGTTGCGCAAGAGTACGTGCACGTGAAATAGTCGTGTATTAAAGATTTTCACGTGAACCGTTGCATTTCTCACATGAATATTTCATATCAGTTTTATTTTGGATAATGTTTATGTTTGATTGTGTAGAAAACTAATGAAAAAAACTCAATTTGAGATTAGCAAAGGGGCAACGGTACAAAAAACAATCCGACCGCAAAACATGAGTCATGGATGCGACAGACTAGACAAAAATCTCTTTTGCAATACTAGACGAATGAAAAAAAAATTGGCTACAACATTAAAAGCAAATTACACGTGAGCAGTGTTGTTATTATTATGGGTCAGAAGAACTCATTGACCGGCTTGTCTGCGTTCGCCGTGAACAAATTTAAGTGCTGACAATTTATCAAATTGCCATCTTCGCTTATTCTCACAATTTTTCAAATTAAACAAAACGAATATTACAAAGTGAAAATTCGATAAAAAAAAATATCGTAAACGACGAACCTTCAGAACAAAATTTAACGATCATTTCATTCACGATAAAATCAAACGGACTGCTTTTATCATCGGAGATTCGGAATCTTTTCTTTATGTGATACGTAATGATAAGACAAAAGTAATCAATTTTGAATATTAAAAATAATGTTCACTGACTTTATCTAATTTTTTGTTCGATAAAAATAGTATTATGTCAAATTTAAACCTCATTTTGGAAACGGTCTACAAGTGAATACGAAAAAAAGAAAGATTTGTTTTAATGAAAGATAAAACTAACGGTAATCTTTAACTGAGAAAGTCTGAAACAAACTCGGTTTCTTCGGCAATAATTCAATCGGAAGGGTGGATTGTCGAATTCACGGTTCAATAAGTTTGGGTGAATTATCGGCGGGCGGCGCTGTGTGCAAAGTGAAAAATCGATAATGAGGCCGTCGCAATAAACGACGGAAACAGTTTCGCATTACAAGTCAGACCACAAATTACAAGATGGGCCAACAAGGAAGAGGTCCATGCGACGGACCAAAAGTCGTTCTTTCTCTGAAAGAAAACGAAAGGAAATAAATAGACCGAATTCCGAGCGACTCAACAGGAAGCGTCGCATATTCAGCGTGGCACCGTACACAGATTTAGAACGTTGATTTTACAAAATGCATATAATACATACATATTTCGTTTCTAGATCATAGACATAACGTTTCTATGCCGCCAGAAATATTCAAGTGCGTCTAAACACTTCGTATTCCGTGGCTAGGATGTCAAATACGGTGGTCAATTTGAGATGATTCTGTTAAGGATATTAGTTTTTAAAAAAAATCGAATCAAATATTATTCATGATGTTCAAAACTATTTTAGGATCTGCTATTTTCGTCAGAGTGTTAATATGTTAAAAGCGGATAATGTAAAAAACCTTGCTGTGTACTTTACATGTTGTTAAATATATAAAAACGGTATAGGTCACTGACTGGTTAGTTGACATAAGTGTAACGAAAACGACCTATACTGAAAAAAAAATAAACAGTAAATATCATTTTACTTCGTATCGTTTACAAAGATTAAAATCGCAAACAAAATAAAAATTAATAATGAAAATAAACTGTGTACCAAATGGACCGAGTATAGCGTGCCAATTTCGAATTTTTCATATTTACGCTTTTTGTGTCCGAAAAAAGTAAATGCGTTTTCTTCATGCCACACGTACAAAAAATAAAATTACATAACGAAACCTGTAAGGATTTGTAATGTAGTTTATCAAAAACGAAATTAATTTGTTAGCAGCCATATTTTATTAAATTTGAACTTCAATTTAGTCAAAATATAAAGTGCCACACCTTTCTCAAAGTATTATAATATGTTTACAATTTATTTTAATATCCTATACATTTAGTGATTAGAATGTTGAATATCGTTAAAAGCACGGTTTTTTTTTCAAATAAACAAAAAATTTAAGGTTCATGAAACGTCCGTATTTATATTCAAGACTTTATCTGTTCATCATGTTTCAGATTGGTGGTCGATATTAACGTCCGGGCCAGGCCACTGGGTCAAAACTTGTGTAGCTTTTCCTACTATTTTCTTTCGGTCGATATTAGAAATAGTTTGGCATTCATTTATGTAACATATGTGGAATTTTCCCTAATAGAACATTACTTTTATTTTCTAATTAACTATTAAAAATGCTAGATTTCTCTATCGAGTTTCAGTATAAAATTTCTAAATATCAATAAATTACTTTCCCTTGACAAGTTTCAGCCGAGAATAAACAATGACCGGTCCCATAAGGTGTCGACACGTGTTTATTATTTCAACTCGTTTTCATTTCATCCGGGAACATCAAATGAATCGCTCGCATTTATTCTGTCATCTTCACGTTATGAAACTATCGTGTGACAAAAGAAAAGTCTACAGAAGAAATCCGACAGATTGAAATAAATTTCGGTATTTTATCTGCGGAAGCGGAAGGAAAATTTATTCGGTAATGCGTGTCGTGTTTTCGCTCTTTGGGAAATCGAACGTGAAAAACGATGAGAAATTGGTCGTCGTTAAGTGAAAAGCCAAGCGGGCTTCTTCGTGACTGTCACCATCAATTACGCTCGCAAAACACACCTCCAAGTTCGATTAAATTACGCAAACAAAATCGATCAATCTTGGCAATTTTCAGGGTCGTTCCAACTGAAAACATAGATACGAAACATCTTATTAAAAGTCACTCTCACGTTTGATTATTACTGGAGCGAGTTGTTCCTTTCTGAAATAAACGGCAGGTGTGTCCCCTCAGTCTGCTCTTCCTACAGAGTGTCAAAGAGACCAGTTCGTCTGGATGGAGGCCAAAGAACACAAATTGACTCGAACGTTCGACTCGTCGATTTTCCAGAGGGTTTTAATGAACCCTTCACGAATATCTGTCTCGTATCAAAGAAACGCATGTTTCGTGAAAAATATACGCCATTTGTCTCAAAATCTCAAGATTAATTGCATGAATGCAGAAAATAACCGATTCAAATTTTATTTTCATCATCGGATTTAATGCACTTAATATACTAAATACCTATCCCTCGATTTACGGTACTCTTTTTACATGTTTTCGCTTTGACATGGTTTAAAAAAAAAATAAATGTTGAAAATAATCAATAATAATAACATTGAATTTTATCACTAACTAAAACAGAAGAGCCACTGTTACGTAAACAACGAGGTGCGTACCCGCACGTTTGTCATTATGTCGTAGTTTGACGTTTCAAGTGTAACCTCAAAACAATATGTCGACCATGATATTAAACATTTTTATAAATTGCTTATTAAAATTAGGACTTCGAAAATTAGGATTTCGGACTAAAATTAACTTAACCTAAGTTAATAAAAAGCTTAAAAAGACAACCAAATTATGCGTTTTTTGTGTGCTTTTCGATTTACACGATTTTACATAAAAAAATATAAAATTTTGATTTACACGTTTTTCTCAGGAACCTATCTACAGTGTAAATCGAGTGTAATATAAATTAATTCGCATATTTTCAATTGATAAATCAACAATTAAATGTCAAATATTGTCATAAGCATTGTCATGTGCTTAAAATCTGTGACCCTGACCTCAGTATTACGAATTCTCGTGATTTCCTCACGAGGTGAAGGAACGCATGATTAATTCGATGCCGATAGATTTCGGTAGACTTTTCGGCCCCATCGAACGGCCTCAGCGAACAGGTATTAATGTATCGAAAGCACGTCTCCATAAGAAATTTCACCCACGGAATACATAATGTGAGATACGCACAAAACATGTAAAAAAATTATTGGACACATCCTGTTTGAGATACCGGAAAAGCTTAATCGAATTTCGGGAAGTCTCTCCGACACCAGAACGAATTTGACTCGTTAGATACATTTGATGTGAATCTATTTTTTAACATATTTATTATTATAGTCGAAATGGATCTTTGGGAGCACCGCTTTTGGTTTAATATGTGATAATCTCTTGATGCCGTCAGTCTTTCGACGGTTTATATTAATTAAGAACCAGAGAGCACTTTGAATGATAATGGATTACGTTTATACATCGCGATTTACCGATTATTTGAATAATAGTTAGATCATCGTGGATTTAAAATTGTTTATATTAGAAAATGTCAACTTTTGTATGGAGATAATTGCAAAATTTGAAAGTGGCATGTATGCATGTATCACAAAAATAATAATAGATATGTAAAAAAACAACTAATCTTAACGTGTCAAAAGGTTTTTGTGTTTGCAGTACTGCAACGTGAGCGTTCTCTCTTATCTGTGTCAATATTGAGAAATACTCAAAATGCAACTATGACTACAATACGTTTTTCTTTTATCGCATTATTATGACAATATAATTCTACCGTGACATTTTAAATAAAAGATATCAAAAGATTCTGGGCGTTTATAATATTTCATTTTCTTCGGAACTATATTTTTTCCAAGTGAAATGTCTTCGCTTTTATTAAACGAGTTGTGTTTAATATAAAAAAAATTCAACATATAAAAAATCATAAAAACTCTAGTAAAATTTTTTGGATAGAAATTTTATAATGTTTTCTTGCATCAATCTAGTTTGTTAAGTCTTCTAATTTCATTATAATGAACCGGTAATAAATCATAGGCGTGGATTCCGAATGTATGTAGTTATTTCTTTGCTCAGGATCTAAAAGAATCAGCCCAAGGGTAGAAGTCCATTTTCGATCCGAAAAGAACATAAAGCACCCTGTCTCAACAACTTTCGGCAAATTCATCACCCCAAGAATCTACATATGTAGTTCGATTTTGGCTCATTGAAATTTCACAGCCGTTTCGAGTTCATATTTAACCGAGTGAGGAAATATAAAACAACGTCCACGTTGGACCTGGCAAACATTTGTACACGAAGTGGTATAATCTTATTTGGTCTCTTCTAATACGGCGCCTCTGCATGCATATTTATATTCGGGGCCACGAATTTTCGTATATCAATATTTGCCCAAGTGCCTCGTTAATTTTGGGGCCTCCGAGTTTAAATTACGCACACACAAGCCAATTCGGTTAATCCGAAAGTAGAGATATGTGTGTATTATTATATAAAACTCGTGAAGGTACTGCCGTGCGCTGTCCTCTTTTTTTTAATTAGATTAAAGTGGTCGTGACAATTTTTCACAGTTTCAGCTAGTTTTCATCGATTAGTGTATGTTAGAAATTAAAATTTATGCTGTAAATAGAAAACGAGATCTTTGAAAGATTTGTGAGACTCGTGACGAGTTTCTTTGGTTTTAATTGAACAGGTGAATGCGCAGGTGCCCGGTTACCTTATCTCTGCTTGCGTGCAATTTCTTTAGATTTTTTTTGCATTCCGAATTTGCATACTTATCGTTCAATTCGAGCCGTTCGTTTAATTAAACTTTATATCGACCAATTATTTTTAAAGATATATAATTAATTCAGTTAATCTTATTAAATATATTTATAAATCTATTTTGAAATACTGAAAGCATTTGAAGTTAAATTTAATATTTGAAGTGATTCAAAGACTTTCCCAATGAAAACTTGAACGGTTGAAAAATGAGAATTAAGTCAGCACAACGAAGTTCTTGTCGAGAGTAAATTCTTGCTTCGATCTGATGAGCCATAAGCTACCTGTGAGCAAAGAACTTCTTCGTCAGCAGCAATTACCCTCTCGGGTTAAAGAGATGCTATCGTTTTACTGCAATTCACTACTACGTCAATCGATCTCTTTCTTTGAACGATCCCACGAAGCAATTATCTTGGCTCATCTTAATAAGAGACTATCATTTACTTTTTTTAAAAACGAAGAGATCGTCAAATCACGATAACATAGCAACAAGATGTAGTTTCAATATTGTTTTAAATAAATATTTTGTTCTTGTGCGTGATGTAGCATGTATACTTATCACTTTACACCTGAAAAGTTAATTTTAAATATGTCTGGTAAATAGTTGATTGTAAATAATACAATATCCAAAACGTACTAATAGACTTCACTGGCACCTGCTAAGCGGTTTTAAATTGTACGCGAACGACGTCAATTTTTCGCATAGATTCAAATTTTCGAAGTAAATTCAAATTCTAAAAATAGCAACTGCGCAATTTGCTTACTAAAATTAAACACTGGTGGATTGTTCGCTTTTCGAATATCGTTCGAGTTGATGTTGCCGAGCAGATGGATGACTCGAAACGTTTACATACCTCTTAGAGCTAATTGAAATTCAGCAAAATGCTTTGTGTTATATATTTTAAGAGACGAAATGCGTCAAGAATAATAATAATCTTCAATGTGCGTCGAATTTGTTTTTTGACTGTCAACACTAATAATGACGTCTTGAGGAAGAGCCTTCCTAGCAAGATTAATTTATTTTGAAAATAAAACGAACGAAAGAAACGAAGAATTATTTAATTGATTTCATTTTTTATTATACAAGAAAAGTAATACATCATGTACATTAAAAAAAAGTATTTGAAATTAATAATACTTAATTACAGGCATTTTTTCATATAGCATCAATCGAAAATGAAAGTGAAACCTAAGAAAAATAATGCAACAAAAGATTAAATGAGTTTCGTGAAAAAAAATTGCACAAAAAAGTGCGAGTACGTTCTCATTTACATAAAAGTATCACGAAAAAGAGGATTAATCTGCATACAACAGGTATACGAACTTTGTCGTACTTTTTCATTTGGAATATGCAGCATGGTAAATCTCTTAATATAAAAAGGGAAGAAAAGAAGATGACGGCGTGATGAGGGCCGTTTGAAAGCCCTCGTCTCGGTGGGGTCGCTCTGTTGTGAATAGCACCAATTTTCGATTTGAGCCCCTGCAGGGGGAGAAAGGATGCACAGTGTTCTGTAGCAAGCTAACGTGTCTTTAGAAGCGCGAAATACTACTCGAAAATTCGTGCAAGCGTAACAACTCCATTAATATAATTGAACTTCAAAATAAAAAATAGAAAAACTGTTGAAATTTTAAGAAATTTTCTACCTAAAAATGCGAAATGAAAGGTGTCACTTGTATAGTGATCGGTGATGTGAATGGTCGTCAGCTGTGAACAGGTGATGCAAACAAACCCGCTTCAGAGCCAAACAAGGGCCTTCAAAATCGCTGAACAAACACTATAGTAACGTGAGAACCGTCAATACACTTCTCCGAAATCAAATCGTTGACCATATCTACAAAAAGTAAAAGTCGAACGTACCACCGATAACAAATCGATTTATCAGACGAACGTGACGATGTACCGAAGTGATTCACTACTCGAGAAATCGTTAAAATGGTAGTTGCTTTTTTTCAATAATAAGCCCTCCGTGATTATTAGAGTTGCGCCTCGGGGTCTTTCGGAACAACCCCACTATTTTTGCCGAGACACGACGTTGTAATACGCCCAGTTAAATATTAATCTATATACGGGGTGCGTGCTTTTGATCGATAGCATATACAAACCATGGACATACCGTACCCCTATGGATTCTATATATGGATAACTATCGTACATCACCGCAAAAGCGTACGAAGCGGAAAAAAAGTACGCTCGTTCGCCCCACAGCATGAGCGTTCGATAAAAACGTGATCTTGTAAAAAGTTTTATAACTTTATACGAATCCACGAGATAGCGGTCGTGCTTTTTGGAGATTCTGTTCGTGTGGAATTTTTATCAATAATTTTTATTACTAAATCCGGTCAAGATCGCTAGAAAAAACCGGTCGTCATAACCGATTGACAATAAACTATCATCATTCGTGCACGTGGCTCGAACGGCTATCATTAACTAATTAATTTCGGAAATTAAAAAAAAATACTTGTTCGATTTTAAAAATTACATCACACTAGTTAACATAATACGAACAATAGAAACTTTAAAATACAAAAAAAACGTAACAGATTTAGTCAATAGAATAACCACTACCATATAGGGAAATGATTCGAATTGAAAGTTTATATGGATCAAAATACATACTCGTATTGACTTACCTCATGATATTAAGTATATCATGTGTGGGCACAAAAGCGATTGTTTGAAATGCGAGTCAGATAATTGCATTTCACAAGCAAATCGAACTTGTCCCAGCGAAAATTATACACCAGCATTCATCCAAATATCGTTGATCTACAATGTACGTTAACTGATCAAAAATCGAAAACAGAACGAGCGGTTCGCGTGCCGATCAGGAACGGTGTCTTTTGCATACCTGTTTCACCAATCAGGAAAGGGAGAAAATGAGAATCAATCAACCATGCAAAATAAAAAGTGCATCGAAACGATAATCAATCATCATACACGACAAACAATCTCCTCCATCAATTAAAAAAAACCAGTCGTCACTGATTAATAACACATCAACGAAACGAAAGAAATAACATTTACATTAATTTATTTTATTCGCGAGTTATAAATACATTTTCAAAACATCGCAAGGCTGAAATTGTAGTCATCTTTCACTACGAAAGTACGATTTTCCATGTCGTTAAACTAAGATTCCGTGTCGCGTTATATCCGATTGCAACATTCGACATGGACCGTTCTAAAAATTCACATAGTCCTTAAAAGGGTCCATTTATGAGAGTTTCGCGTGTCGATTATTCTCAGTAATAAGTCGGCAGGACGTGAAAGGACCTAACAGCGGTAGCTTCGATTGCGAAATCGTGACTCGAGTCGGATTATTGTGATTTACGACAATCTGCTAAACACCGTCGACTCCAATAATGTAACTCGATCACGGTTGAATAAATAAACAATTGCATATCATACGAACTTGCGCAAATTCCGGTAATACCGCTGGAGACAATTGCAAAGTATGCGCAGCTGAATTGTTCGCGTAAAACCCGATCACAGAATCTGCCATTTGTGCCGTGTTTGTTTGTCGAATGGTAGTTCGTCTTTATGGAATTTAAAAGCAATTATTATTCGTTTATGTTTGATAGTTTAGATAAGAATCGTGAACGATTATGAGCGTTTGTTTTAATAGAAATATTCAGAATATTTTTCCAGCTTGAATTTATAAAGGTTTTGTTAAAAAGTGACAAATACCCAAATTGAAACGTCAGATAATGCTTGTAACTATTCTTCAACGTGATACATATTTTACGAAAATATTGAGATGCTTCACCATCAATTTTCACTTCGTTCCTAAGGAAAAAAACAGATAGACACGCTCCATTACTGTTAATTATCTCACAAAAACTTCATTTATCACGAAAACTTGTCATTTATTTACGTCGAAGACATTATCCATCACTGGCTAAGATCTTCCCGAACGCGTATACAACTCATTAACTTTTGTTCCATTGTGTAAGAGTTCCTAAATCAGAATCGTCCTTATTTTTAAACGTGATTCTAGACAAAGTCACGATCACAGTCTGGATAATGTTCATTTTAAAAACTACTAATAAGATTATTTTCCACCGCGTGAAATATAATAAAAACTATTAATAATCAAGTCTAACAATAAATAATACTTGTACTGACATAAAAAGTTTTTTTTTTGATTTATTAAAAAAAATAGTACTCTTTCAAATTTCAAATACGCCAAAGACAGGTGTCTGGCTGCCAAAATAAAAAATATTTTTCTCTAAAGAAAATAACGCAAAAAGAGAGGAATTCTTAAGTATATGAAACTTCGTTGTTTTTATTTTCCCCATTACACTCGAATAAAACGAAAAATAATAGTGGACCGTTCGAATGCGGAAGTTACCCGAGTTGCCGAGCTAATTAGACCCCGTTAAAATTAAATGACACGGTTTACCGAAGCACACCTGCTTCCTATTCCACGAATCTCTCTCATAACTTTGATACACGTCTGCAATAAATTTACCCCGGAAAATTTTCGTAACTGCCTACCATACGATCAAGCGATCATTCCTCCGTTTGTTTACTCCGCGAAAATCGTAACGAACGAACTCTGACAATATCATTAAAATAATAATACATATAATTTCGAAACGTCTACTTAGTTTTTATATTATTACTTAGGCGGTAGAGTATTATAGTGTAATTCGGTCTGAAATATTGAAGGTTTGCTATAAATGTTATTACAGATGGAAATCGGCTATTATGTATACCGGGGGTCGGCAAACTTTTTTTAGAAAGGGCTGGATTCTGAAAACTTGAGACTCGGCAGGCCGGATAACGAACTTGATGATTTTATATAAGTAATTCTTCTCAAAGAGCAACAAAAAAACAGCCTCAAAATTTAAAAAAAGTTCTATCTAATCGAATTCAAAATAATTATTTGAAAATTCAAGCGCTAGTTTCGAAAAAAATATTTTTATATGCAGATAATATCAAGAAAATAATTACAAATTAATAGCGCCGCAGGCAATTTTTTTTTCGGTTTTTTTTATTGAATCTATACTATCGATAACAACTTAAAATTTTACAAAATATATAATTTTTAGAGGACAATCACTTCCAACTGAGGGTCTGATAGAAGTTCCTCAATTGTACAGTTAAATGGATTTTGAAATATGAAAATGTTTTTTGAACTTTTATCAAGACCTGAAAAACGCTTTTGTAACTATAGTTTAACAATGTGTTCAGAAAATACTCATATATCTAGTGCGATTTTTTTTTTTGGGATGAGAATTTCTAAATTGATTTTAAATTTTTTGGAAACAATATTAGCCCGCGGGCCGGATTTAAAACAGACAGCAGGCCGGATTTGGCCCGTGGGCCGGAGTTTACCGATACCTGTCGTATACGATCGTTCCCGAATAGGAAATATACATTTTTTTTAACGGTAGAGAAAAACAGCAGAATCGAACGTCACGAACATCCGACTTTAGCCATCTGCAGAATGGCGTGACGTCGAAACGTGGACCGTTTCCAATAATGCTTTCGGGATTTTGAGAGTTGGCTCGAAAGAGTGTCACACGTCCGTGACACCACCAAATGTCAACAAGAATACGCTCCTATGCATGTGCTGTATCACTTTATCCGCGGACTGTAAATATTTACGATTCGTCCGTTTGTTTTATGAAAGCAAACCGTCGTAGATATCCACACGTCGGAAGTTGCAAATGTCACTTTGACAGCGGCACTAACAAACCGCAGAAACAGCCGTGAACCGAACGGTCGGAAAAAAAATTTACGGAATTTGTCATTGAATGCTTTTTGAATGCGTTTCTTACAGGCATTTTTTCGTTGTTTATAAAATGAGTTGAAACGATTGATTCGATTCGGAGCCGGCCTAAAAAAAAGTATTATCTGTGTGATAACACATATCCATAGATTATTTACTAATACTTGAAACCATTTTTTTTTTCTAAGAATGTACATATTATATCATATATGACATAATAAATTATCGATTAAATACATATTATCAATTTGAGTTTGTTGTTGGATCAAATATCTATTTGTTAAATTCAAAATCAAAAGATATTAATTATTTTATTATACTTTGTACGTAGATTGTACCCATGTTTACACGAGACGTGATTAATTCGCAAGAATAACTTCGAAACCCAACCCCAAATTAAACGATATTTCCCTCATGTAGTACCCTGCCAAAAACATCAACGGCCAGTTAGTTACAGCATTAATCTAATATAACATATATTATATTATGCAATCATCAGTACCAAAATATTGGCTTGGATTTTTTTTCTTCTTTCAAACAGTGAATTCGGGTCATTTTAAAATAGTCCACATTTTCGAAAAATAATCACATCAACGTCGCACTATTTTACTATTCGACCAAACCAAATATTTACTACACTATAAATATCCTGTGGTATTCAATCGATCAACACAACTAACAGCGCATTGATTTACTAGGACTCACTATAGTTGTCATCAAATTAAAAATTCTGTCCTATTAAAATCATACGTGGCATGCTTTCTATTTATTGGCAGTTTATTGCTTGGTAAATATAGAGCGTACCGACGACGAGCGTAAAGCAGTCTTGCGTTGACAACGAACGTTTTGGCTGACGACTCAAAAAAGGCAAGTCCCCATGGTGAGCCAACGGCGGGTCCAGGAAATTTGCAGGGTGGGGGCAATTTCTAATATTTAATAATTTTTTTTTTAAATAAGACATATTCTGTGCTTTTTTTCAAATAAAAAGGTGCCGGTACGCATTTTATATCAAGCTTTTTATGGTTTAATTTTTTTATTATCTTTTTTTAATAGCGCCGCAGGCGAATTTTTTTCCACAAAGAGTATCGATGTAAATGAAATTTATGAGATATACTAAAGATACTAATTTTCTGATAAAAACGAGATTGAGCATTTTTTTTCTTAAAATCAGAGACATTAGCGCCGCAGGCAGATTTTTTTTTAATCCGAATTTTAATTATAATGTATATGTATAAAATTATGTAAATCTCTAGGGTGGTGGCAATTGACCATTTGACACCACCGTGCATCCGCCACTGTAGTGAGCGTGAGCAACAAGACATCACAAGTAAAATACGTAATGGGTCGACACATTTCAACGTATTTTCGTCCACTGATATGCTCACGCTCGCGCCCATCTTGGAGCCTCGCCCTTAAACTCCTGCGTTCGTGGAATATTATTTTAGGAAGCGGAAAGCTAGGCATTCGGCGGGCAGGTGAGTGCCATAACTCGCCATGGCGTATCGAATAAACCAGAAATAGTTGAAACGCATCGATGCGCCAACGACGACCGCGGAGGAGCTCATTTTTGTGTGGTGGCAGTGACTCACCGACGACGTTGGTCACGAGCGATTTATTGACCCCCCCTCGGGTCTACCACCGGCCAGACATGATGGACAAGACACGAACCGACTCCAGATCAAACGTACCGGAAGTTAAACCGGCTCCCGACTTTGTTTTCTTTTGTCTGAATTGTTAAGTGCGAGCGTCGATAATTTCACCGCGTCACGGGAACACTGCTGCCATAACCGTCGTTCGATCGGTTTCTATTTATTTAAAGGAGAATTCTTGAACAAAGGAGAATTCTTGAAGATGACAATTAGCTTGAGACAGTATTTAAGTAGGTGCACCTGAAACACATACATACAAATTGGGTGATCTATGGCGTCACCTCGCACTAAATTATATTAACCACATCTAGACGTGTTTCCCTTCTTTCTTTTTAGAAAAACTGAACGTAGGGGTTGGTTGGGAAAAGCCGCATTTCTCAGTCAGTCTTTATTACTGAACACATTTATGGGTTAAGCTGAACGTATCTTATTCAATCAGGTATTCAGATCGATAATATTTTGTAGGTGTCGCTATATTGACACGGTGCAGGGTGATAGCATAATGGCCCTCAGGTGCACCCACTTAAATACTGTCTTAAGCTAATTGTCACCTTTACGAGAATTCTTATTCCTACAACAAAATATATTATTGCTGATTGTGTAGTTTTTCAATTAGTGAAGCAATCTGATGTGATCAATCAAAGAATAAATTTTATCTACACGACATGGATTATACTTTGATGAAATGTGACGTAATGCGCAATTTGGAATCGCTACACTAGGCAATGTTAACAATCGAATCAAATCTGAATTGGTATTCAAAATCTCCCACAACTAATTAAAAATAAATCGATCACAATAGAATATTATAATATATCCCATCAATGTTTATGAAAAACAAATTTTTAATATATGTGAGGTTTTGATGAACGTGGGAAAAACATATTGTAATCTTAGAACATCAAGGGATATTATAAATAATAAAGTAAATTATAATAAGGCCCACTTGGTATCATCTCAATGGCGCCTTAGCACAGCACATATAATCACACGCGTCTTAACTTTACACATTTGTAGGTAACGCATAGCCCGGGGGAAAATCTCGTTATATCACATCCTAGTGTACTATTCGACCGGGTAAGTGCTTTTCGTAATTATGTAGAAACTAAGGAACCCATTTTATGAGCTCTTTGCATACGAACGGGGATAATTTTTAAAAAATTCTTGCGTCAAAACAAACAAAAGTTTCAAAGCGATTGAATATTTTGTGGCATGCGTATTATCATTATTATAATATTTTATAACTGCATCTAACATTAAAAAAAATGAGAACGTTCAATTCCGGAACAGTGTGAACAAAAGGAATATTATGTGTTTGGTGAATGCTCATCAACAACAGCACATCTGCTGTAAAATGCACGCATCGAAATACATCTGTCTGAAGTCAAAAACAGTGTTTGTGTTTTATATACGCATAATCTTATACGAATTTATAAAAATCTGAACATTAACTAGGATAATCGAAGATTCTGCGATCATAAAAATAGCTTTTGAAGCTAATAATTCATTGGTAATCTCGACCTCGAGTCGAAAATCCCCCATCTATCATCGGTCTTTCTACTTTTCAGTAACTAGGTGATAAATCTTTCTAAAACATACATACAATCCTTCATCTATCGCCGGAACGATTCGAATAAAAAGGTTTGCCCTAGAATATACTGCTTCGTTTAATATTTCCATGAATCCAATAATGTATATAAAATTGTATGTAATATTGCGATAACTATGCCACTCGCATTAGCACCGATAATTTTGTGATTCACAAAGTTTTTCAATGTTAGGTAAAATATAAAAGTTTGAATTTTTATTAATATTTAAAAAATATGCTTTATATTGTACAATATACTTTCCAAATATCTCTTCGATTAAAATTATATAGGTTTATACCGCGAGACTAATATTGTATTGCGCTAAAAAGTATCGAAAAGTAATTACCGCGAGATTACAAGTCGAGATTTTGTTTATAACCCCGAACTTGGGATTCCTCAATAAATAACACGAAAACCGTTAGCTCCGATGTAATAATTTGACAAAGCATTTTTTTCAACCGGCAATTATAGTAGCGCACGCGAGTAATCGGTATGCAATTTAACATAATAAATTTGCGACAATATGACACGATAATGAACATTCGTAGACGCCGCGAGGGTTTAAATTTTTTTTCGTTCAGGAAGTTTGTACAAGTAACATTGAGTGATAAATGGCACACTTTCAAGGAGGTGCGAAATGAAAATGAATATTATTCTCGAGTGTTAACCCTCTTGACGGGAATGGGGCATGTGCTTTCGACAATTGGCTGTTGAAGAAGTAAAACATCGGATGTATGACGCTAACATGTGACACGATAATATAAACAAATATACAATATATGTTAATAGTATGTAACATGTTTACGTCAGTTTAAGCGATTTTGAAATCTTATTATGATAAAAAATTAACAGAAATAGATCTATAGATAAAACAAAACTTTACAATTCAGCTATTTTCAAAATTAGTCTTTTTCAAAAATTTCCGTCAAATTGTTTAAAATTTAATGTTTTACAAAGAAAAAACCAATATTCGTAATTTAATTATTTATTTAATTAAAGTTTATTAAATTAATTCTTACCTTTTGGGTTTCCATCGACGTTTAAATACTCCCAACATAATTATTATCAATCACATTGACGAAAGAGAATTTTCACACTATCACAAAAATTTTCCGGATGTCACTATCGATCACAGTACTTCTATAGGTTTATTACACTGTTAAATATACTTTGAAAATGATTTCCATTCAAAAAATGCAGAAAGTTGTATTCGTCCCACGATTTCTCTTATTGTTTCAAGTACGAAGAATGTCAGCAAATCTGAAAAATAGACAATCTCATTAGAAATACTTCAATGGACGTATTTTTTTACTATAATCACAATAACAAAGTGCAATTGACTGCGCTCGTAATTATTCATTACACCAAAAACGTATTCTCAATTATTCTATCAAAAGGTCAAAGAAGACAACAAGCTCCAATCATCACGAATACATTAATTAAAATAAATATATGAAATTCGATCGAATATTGTATTGAGCGTGAAATATAATATTTCAATTGAATACGATTAAATTAAATTAAATCCAAATAACAAATAATAGATGACCTAAGAGCAACATCAGATTACGATGATATATTGACGCACGTTTGCAATATGATAAATTCACTTATTTGCAAATTGTCATTAAGCAAATGAACCGAAACGACATGAGATGTTTTTGTATTCATTACAGATATGTACCCACACACTGAACCACCATACAATTAACCAAATGAAATACCATTTAGTAATGAAATTCCATTTTAACCGTAAAAATACGAATATAAGGAAAAATTCGACACGATGAACGAACACAGTGGGAAAACCTTGCACGTGTCATAACAGCTACACTAAATTTTGTAACCGATTGCTACTGTTATCGGAAACAATTACGACGCCCGATTGTTGGTCAAAACAATGATTGATCAAATGTTTCCATGATGTTGAAAGACCCAATTATATTTGCAGAAAAATGAGTTTGTTGTATATGGTTATTGTCGATCGAATTTCCCAATATTTGATGATTATTCACGAATTTGAAAATATATGAAATTCCTTATCGAACGAGGTTGAATAAAAAAGGTCCCAGTTTGTCGGGACAATAGATGTCTTTGTTTCCACTTTCCGAACGGACGACGTGTCGAAAAACAAAATAGACAGTACAAACGGGACGGAAAAATACCTAGAAATGTCACGTTTAGAAAATTCTTTCAGAAGACCGTCTTGCAATATTTTACGTACATCAAAAACGATATATCAAGAACTAAATGTTACGTGAGAAAATCATTCACGTCGACGATTCGATCCGAATATTTCACAAATATGTATATCCAACCGTGCGATGATTATGTGGAACAATTTTGAAAACGAAACGTTCGAGAAACTTTTCGGAAAGTGATTTTAATTAACGGAAACGCACTGAACGAACAAATTTAATTGTCACGAAACGGAATAATGCGATTTCTAACTGAATTAATCCGATAATTTTTCTGTTCGCGGATTATCGTTATTAAAAATGAAAAAAAAAATTTGTCCGAAATAAAATAACATAGAAACAGGACATTACCGTTCTTTTTGTTCCGATCCCGATTCGTGGTATTCGTACGGGCAGCTGATCACTCTACCACAATAAATCCGGTTTAGAAACAACTTATAGCGGTTTTATCGCGCTATTTATGGGGGTTGATGAAATAACGTCAAAATCAAATTTTTCACCATTCCGAAATCGTTTCAACGCGAAACATAGGAAGTCACAATCTAAAACTGCCGATTCATCGACATTAACATTCAGCCTACACGAAAAAAAAATTCGAAAACCCCGAAAATATTTCCACCTCAAACGCAATAGAAGCGACTACTTTGACATTTGAAAAGGTCACGAACGAAAAAGAACTTAAAAATATTAAAACAGCTTTCGGGCGAAAAGTTGAGGAAACGTACGTCGATTTCGATTATAAAAAATTTAGGACGAAGCAATATCGAACCCATCTCAAGCATCGGCAGTAAGAAAAAACGCTTACTTAGCACCGTCACAGGTGGCAACGGGAAGAGACTTATCGTCCACTCTTTCCACCCTGTATACAGGCACATACTATACAAATGCGCGCATAAAGAAAGGATCACCTTATAGTCGTAAAGCAAACGGTAGGCGTCGTAAAAACGACGATAAACGGAAGCGAATTCGGCGAAATGAACGAATAAATTACCAATTCAGATTTTTTTCATCCGACCGTTATAAAAAGTCAAACGGCACTGTTTCGAATCCGTCACGGAGCGGCTCGTTTTCAGCAGAACGTGCGACAAATCGGCTTGTTTGTTCCGCAAACTGGTATGAAATTCGCCATACTCATAAAACCCGGAGGTATATGACATAATTAACCCGTTCGGGCTGGATAATGAGTCTCAAAAAAAAAACTACGGGAAATCCTCGTAGTAACTTTGTTCAAAATAAATTTAAAAGATTGGTGCGATTTGACTGTGCTTTAAAAAAAAGTATACGTTGTGCTTTAAAACGAATTATTTGTGTATTAGAATAATATGCGATGTGTATTATTTCTGGTGCATCAAAGAATCTCGTATTGAGCATCATTTTATTTGTAGTGTGTGATGAAAAAATGTTTCGAAATTATAACGTAAACATTAAAAAATATGTAATGATCAATAGAAAAAAGCTTGAAAAATAGGTTTGAGCATTGAAACGATGGAAAGGTGGCAACGTCACCAGAGTAAAGACTTCCTCCATAGACAATACAATACAACTATCAACTGTCAATTGTCAACATTTCCTTTTGTTAAAATTTCATTTTAATTACATTTTTTTTTTTTTTTTAACAATTCGGCTCATTTTTTATTCTATTATGAAAATTGTAAATGGCGAAATATTACCCTATTCACGTTTTATTTGTTTTAAAGTACAGATTTTTTTTCAATAATCAAAGTAATTTTTCAAATACACACATTTCAATGTTCGTGCAAAATCCACATATTATTTTTTTTAATGCACACAAATTTTATTAAATGTTCAGAATAAATGCAGATTTATTTTATAAAATGTACGTTTAAATTGTCCCCAAAAAGATATATCCCATGAGTTGTTATCGAAAATCATACACAAAAAAAAATCCGTATGATTATCGTATAGTTTATCACTCTTGTGGACTTATTTGCTGAAAAAAAAATTAAAAGCAGCTGTTGAACTTTTTTACTTATGCATATTAGATGGCGCAATTATATCAGAATACGATAAATTGAAACATGGACAAGAAAAAATACCGTGCGAACGGGTCGACGAGAAAAACTATAATATAATACAAAGAAGAAAGTTTCGATTTCTTTTCTGTCGATTTGACGGCGATGTCAGCAAAAGGTAAGCTCCTAATCGACGTATGAATTCATGAAGAGAATTCAACGAAATCTAATAACGATTTAACGGGCAAACGAGCGTAATAAACGTGCAAGAAGTCGATGTTATTGGCCATTGAATGAGGAAATCTCACGAGTTGATATATTCATAATTCACGTCGGCACTAAACGGGCAGGTTCGAACTCGAGAGTTACATCTTGATTGCCTCCGATTGAAAAATGGTAGATGAAAAAAATGAAGAACTCACTTCACGAATGCTTTTTTCTCGTACGAAGGAAAAAAACGCCGTAAAATATTTAATTATCGCTTTGGTATTCGCACTCGTATATCACACGACGGTGAAGGCGTATGTTCGAAAAGTGATAGATAATTTTATTAGTAAACTGTAAAGTTTTATTAGAAACCGGTAAAACTACGAGTAAACGAAAACGCTTGCGCAAATCGGTTTTGTGGCCTTCCGTTTGTTTATTTTGTGTGGTGTTGACATTTTTTTATCGAAAAATTGAAAAGAAACTACATAAAAAACTCGAACGCCGGAAGCATTATCGATAGTTCCGAATTAGCCTTCTTTTACAATATTTATTCAAAAATCGATTTGAAGTTTGATATTTACAAGCAAACTGTCAATATTTAGCCTTGATGACCGATTCTCGCTGATCGTCAAAGTTGAGCGATAAGTGAAACGGTCATAATTACGTATTACCAATCTGAGATTATTCGGATTATAATATTCAAAGACGAACATTCAACATTTAGCCTCGTGACCGATTCTAACCGATTATCAAAGTTAAGCAATAAGTGAAACGGTCACAGAAGGGTCACAATTTCGCATTACTAATCCGAGATTATTCGGATTATAATATTCAAAGGAAAACAGTCAAAATTTAGCCTCGATGACCGATTTTCCTACTAATTTTCCTACACCATACTAATCTGAGATTATTCGGAATTTTTTCACTATCTAAGCTTCTTCAGAATTACCATCCCGTTATCGGCGCTCGATAAGGAAAAACATTCGAGCTTTCGTATAAAAAACCAAACTTCTGAAAAAAACGGCGCCACCAAAATCCGCCTAAAAATAACCCGAAATTTTATTTTCCACCGAGATTCTCATAAGAATTCAGCAAACAAGATATTTCCACGCACTAGACGGCGACGTAAACAAAACCGAAGGAATAAATAGGTCGGTGCGCGAAACAGTCGAAGTATGCGCAATTCGGCATCAGAATGCACACTGGAAGAGCGCCAACAGCGCCAATCTCCCGCCTACGGACAAACGGGACAACTCTCTCAAAAGCGCCTATCTGAAACGCACAAACCGCTTCATGCGTTCCGTTTTCGCGCACAACACGACCGTACATACTGCGCGATATTTGTTCGGCACTCACCCCTCTACAAGATCATGGATCGAATACGGCAGTAAAGGCTCGGCCTAATCACCGTTACACTAACAACAAGGATTAAGGATATACTGCGGGACCATACATACTTCGCGAGCATACATACTGCGCGAGCATACATACGTCAGTCGATTATGACACGAGCGGCGGAACGGGAGAGCGCGGCGAGTGACAGTGGTGTAAGTAGGCGTGCGTTTCGTTTACCTTGTATGCGAAGATTGCGCAATGGCGTCCCGAGGGAGTGGCGGGAACGGTTCGATGATTCGGCGTCCGCGCGCGTGCTCTTGTTTACAAACAACGGCCGCGACCACGACCGCCGGCCATCGGCGACACTCGGACGACCGGCGACGAGCGACTCGCTCGACGTTCCGCGTGCGACTGACGCGCGCCGCTTAGCACAGCTGATCGGCGGCCGCCATCTTGCTTTCGCGCCCCCCTCCCGGGGCTCGCGGTGCCCTCCCTGAGGGGTCGCGGTGAGCACGCGACCACGTGACTCATTCAAAAGTTCGGTGAAGGGTTGAATTTTTGTAATAATTTAAAATTATTGACCTCTTCAATCCTGACTTATTTTTTTTTTGATTTCGTATTTTTATACTATAAATACGAAATACGGATTGTCCAAAGGGCCACCTCGGGGCCAAAGTGGCCCCCGGTGTTCGCGCGAGTGGCCCTCACTTTTCACACAAAAACAAACATAACAAACAGCATTTATTCCGAAATGTACTCATCGAAATAGTTTTATAATAGAAACAAATAACTTTACCTATATATTTTATTACACCCGATCAGTGGCGGCTCGTGAAAATTTGTAGTGGAGGGGCTGCAACAATGAAATTGAAAATAGTACACATGTTTTCATGTAAAAAATACGAAAACGTCATCATCAACACATACAAGAATCAAAATATGTATTGCATTTATGCACCTATACAAGACGAATATAAGAATTTAAAAAAAACTTTATACATGGAGGGCTGCCGCCCCGCAGCCCATTAGGACGAGCCGCCTCTGCACCCGATCCTCTTTTTACACGGGGGATACGTTCCAGAGACTACCGTGTAAAAAAAATGTATGGTGACCATAAAAAAATTGGAGATAGGTTCCATCACTATATTTGGATAGAACTTCCATCCAAATGTCCTTTATAAAAAATATGCGATGTGAAAAATTTTTACCCTGAAAAATTTTCGCCATGTAAAATCATCGAAATTTTTATTTAAAAACTGTAATTACATACATATAATTATATCAGTACACTGGCCTGCGTTGAATCTTACCATTGTGGCATAGTAATACATATTTTTATACCGTCTTAAAGTAGAAAATCCGTGTAAAAAAAGTAATCGGTTCATCTTCCTTGAACCGTGTTATTTCGGAACCGTGTAAAAAGAGGATTAGTGTACTTATTATTTTTTGAATTTGCAATAATTGAAATTTTGAAATTTGAAATTGGTAAAGGGCCTCCGATATTAATTGTACATTTCGGCCGAAATGGCCCCCGCACACCGAAATGTTGGACAAGCCTGATTTATAGCATTGAAGATGCGTAAAAACATTTTTTTTTATGACTTTTTTTACATAACAACAATTAATTATTTGAAAATAACAAAAACTAACAAGAACGACCCTTCAGACCAAATTTACGTTCTAATGTACATATGTTACATTCATGTTTGATGTCAAATTATGATATGATACATTACAAAATACAATGAAATTTTGGTTTCAATCGTTAAAAACAGTCTTCCTTTTTATTATTAAGATTGTACCATAATAATGTTGAGAGAGAATTTTTAATAACAAAATATTAAAAAAAAAACTTGACTTATCTCGACGTCGTTGAAATGTCAAAAAAAACTACCATATAACAAAAAATTTGCGCCCTATATGGCAATACAGACAAAATTAAACGAAATGACATACATAGTTTACACTATAATTTACAAAAAGTCCTGATAAAAATAAATCTAAAATGGCTTCAAAAAAGGCAACAAAGCTATGTACGTTGTAATATCCATAGGGACTGAGGAGGTTAAAACGAAAAAAAAAGTAATGCAGTTTAGGTGGGTAAATTATTTGTTGATGAATTTGTATTTTAATGAATAAAAATTCGCTATAAGTGCTTAAATTAAGATTCTTAGCGTATTTCACGCGTAATTTATGCATTCTAAGTGCGTAAACTATTATTTATTTTTTTAGCGAATTTCACGCGTAGTTTGGGGGTGATATTTGCCAATTTTTAATCATTTCTTAACGAGTTTTGTGACGATGTTGTCACTGTCACTGCAGATATTCCGAACTGAAAAGCGTGCGCAAATTAAAGAGATCTATTTACTAAGGAAAAATGATTTATAAAAACTGTCAAAAATAATCTCCCTATAACACGTTGTACAAGTAAAAACTACGTGCGAAATTCGTAACTGCCGACTTGTAAATCTAAATTGCATATTTGTAAGATATAAATTACGCGTGAAATACATTAATTTAATTTAGGCATCTAATTTAATATCATGTGTTTTTATTCGTTAAAATGCAATTTTATCAATAAATAATTTACGCACCTAAAATGCAGGATTGCCGAAGAGCAATATGATTTTTTTTAAGATATTGAACAATATATATTTTTTTAGTTTTATGTTTTGATAACTAATTGAAAAATAATGGTTTTTTTATCTTTATGTCACATATGAATAAATTTAAGTTCATCATTAGAATTATTAAAAAAATAATAATAATCAATCGAATTAAAAATCGTCAAAATTGACGTACATGTTATATAATAGTATTCGAACGCTCAGAAAATTTATATATATTTTTTTCATTTATTACTTATATTACCTATACCTATACTATCAACAAAAGTCTTTAGAATAATTTAGATAATGATATATTAAAAAAATAAATTCGGAACAAAACCAAACGATGTAATGTTCATGAAAAACGTACGAAGACTTTCTGCTCTTACTATACAATTCTGCCCTTACTAAACAATTTGTATTTTTCAATCAAAAACCATTAATAACAAAATATAACTATGACTATAATTATCAAATTATATTAATTTTTCATTTTATGCTTCCGCTTCATAATTATCAATTAATACGGATCAAAAAAATTGTGCTCGATAACATTTATTACATATCGACATATCATGCATATTCGCACAAATGCCATTTTCCAAAGATAAAAACAGATAAAACAACGATAAGATACGAATGATTTTATTACAATAGACGAATCGCGTCAGTTTCAGCAAAACGGTCACAAACTGACAAACAAATCACAAAAATTGGACAGTGTTCATTTTTTCATGTGTTCACCGAGAAGGTTTCTTTTTTTAAACGCATATGTTGTGTAGTCACTATAAAAAGCTTACGGTATAAATAAATTGAAGCAAAGCAAACTATACATATATTTTCGTATAATGTCTGAGGATAATACTGACGGGGCGGAGGCAAACTTGAAAAGGTCAAAAATTATTTTTGGGGTTTTAAATATTATCATTTGGGTAAGAGTTTACATATATTTAAATACATTTTTTTGTTCGTGATCAACTTATTTTTTTATTTTTTTAGATACTGTCTATCTCAATGATTTCTCTCATGATTAGTTTGGAGAGCTATTGGGAATATTACGAACCACTCTTAAATGTATATTCTACAATACACAGTTTCAATGTTATATTTGCTGGCGGAAGTGCTATTGTAGCGACAGTGCTCGGTTTCATTATTTCTTATACAGCTAGACAATCGCATTTTATTTGGGTAATTATATGTTTAAGATCTATCGAAAATCATATATTATACAATCAATGCTCGAATTGAATTATATTTTTTGTATTCAATTTTCAGTATGGTATAGGAATGCTGCTTATTATATTCCTCGAGTTGAAAATTTTGGTTATCGGTTTTTTAAGAACGGATCCTGCCAAAAATTATGTTGGTCAAAAAATGTACTATGCAATACAAACTTATCATAACTATACTTCCTCGGTGAAAAGCATGGATTTTGTACAATATTCCGTAAGTGAAATGTGATATTTAAAATGCATTAAATATATCAGTAATATTTTTTTTAATAATTGAATCTAATAATTTGTTTCGGGAAATTTTTTGATACTTGTTTTGTATAAAAAATAATAACGAATGCATCTGTTTCTATTTATAAAACGAACACAAGATGTCGTTGAAAACCTATTCAACAACTTCTATATAATTTCAGTTAAAATGTTGTGGTGTTCACAATATGACCGATTGGATCGAGCATGGATTAAATAAAACTTTTCCAAAATCGTGTTGTCGTTTTCCAACTAACAATGAGGATAATAATATAAACTGTACATATTTAGGTGCCTACTCTACACCTTGCTTATCTGAACTTGTCGAGGTTGATTTTTCCCTAGTTATTATTTTTATTTCAAATTTACACAGATGTCATTAAAAATTTATTTATTTTCAGATGCCTGAACTGGGAATGATAATAATATACAGCTTTGTTACAATGCTGATTTGTTTCGAAGTAAGTTTTCAATCTTTTTCAATATCAAACCATCAAATACTTCATGCTGTTTTTATTTTTACAGATTATGAACATTTTAAAGGCCTCCGCGATCTTCAATAAATTGAAATATATGTAGATTACTTTGGAAACAAGATATTATTTATTTAACCAACAATTTTAAAATTAAGATAAATTAAAATATCATGACAAACCGAATGAATGTTACAACATATTGAACCATCGATTTTGCCTTCTGATACAACAAAAGAGCGCTCTTTCGCATAACCATCACAAAATCGAGCATACCATCGGAAATTGCCGAAATCAAAATCTTCAAAGTCTGAAACCAACGAGTACAAATGAATCTTGAGTGATTGCGTGTCAGCGAATGTTGACACTCAACTCACAGCCTCCATGGCTACCGATGTGCCACAACAAACCCCGCATTGCCTCATTCACTAATCGAGAATAAACAGGGTTGTGAAATTGTAACATCTTTTATTTTCTGAAACATTTCCGTGTGACATATTTGTAATGTCCACAGGTGCATGTTCGAGAACATGTCCTCGCTTACTCCTACGCTTGTGATTTATTTTATAATATATTAGTGTGTATTTATTTTTTTTATATAAAATTGTACTCTATACAAGTATTTTTATATAATAAAATTAAAATTAGACATGGTCGAAATGTGGTGTTTTTATAATATAAATAATTATTTTCAGCTGTTATAACAATCATCATTCATCACTATCGACCGGTTGTGTGTCCACTGCAGGACAAGATCTCCCCATCAAATATGTTATAACAATATTCAGTGCTAATTACCCATACAGTAGAATCATATGATAAACAAATTTTACTTCTAAAGAAATGGTCTGCATTCGAAATACATTAGTAGTGATATCAATTCATGATAAATTTGAAACGTATTTATAAAGTTTTCATTACTTTATAATATGTATTAAGAAAATTATAAAAATGAATATGTCAAATGAAAAAAAATAAATAAAAAATAAATTGAAAATAATTTGATGAATGACAAAATAAGAATTAGAGTTGATCAAGGGTTTATACACCTAAAGACAAAAAAAAGTTCCGGTCCCGATGCGTTGCATTCAAACCAATTTTTTTCCTAGAAATATGCTCCGATTTTTGACCTTTTTTTTTTGTATTATGAGGAAATGCAATATGCACACATGTGAACAACTTTCGTTATTTTTGAAATCCCGGCGGTGTTTTGCCAACCGTCTTCGTGTAAACGTCCAGTGAACTATGGAAAGAACAAAACAAATGTCCGTTGCGACAAAATCGAAAATCGTCGTTTTGTTGGAAGAAAAAAAATCTTTCGCAGAAATTTCTAGAAGAGTTGGATATTCTTCACGTGCTGTGAGTAATTTTGTCAGGAAATTCAGAGAAAGTGGCTCTTTAGAGCGAAAAAAGGAAGCGGAAGAGGAAGATCGACAACTGCTCGCGATGACCGTCGATTAAAAAAAAATATTTTGATGAAGGATCGATTTCAAACTTCACAAGAAATTTATCAGGAATTTGCGTCAACCAGTGAAGTAAAAAATTTCGAGCAAAACAGTACATAGGAGGCTCCAAGAATATGGATTCCGATCAAGACGATCGGCGAAAACCTCTATTGACCCCTAAAATGAGGAAAACTCGATTAGAGTGGGCCAAAGAATATCAAAACTGGTCTTTAAAATGACTGGAGGAGTGTAATCTATTCAGATGAATCAAAGATTAATTTATTTGCTCGGGATGGACAGAGATGTGTGCGTCGAAAGTCTGGTGAAAGATTCCACGCGCATTGTGTCACACCGACGGTGAAGTTTTCCCCTTCGGTGATGATATGGGGCTGCATGACGCGTTCGGTTTGGGGCCTTAAATAATTGTCGAAGGTACAGTGAATGCAAAAAAATATAAAAAAATCATAAAGAAAACGTTTTGCCGGCAATTGAGGATATTACTCAATATACCGATCACCCGATTTTCCAAAACGACTCTGCGCCTTGTCATCGAGCTCAAAAGCCGTTTGATAAATCCTTATTATTATTTTTTTTTATATTTTTATAAAGCGATTCCTGATACTATATTTTAATTACAAATTACAAAATACAAGGACAAAATCGGAATTTCGTCTTTAAAATGGCCTGGGAACAGTCCGGACCTCAATCCCATCGAGCATTTGTGGGCCATTATAAAGACGAAATTAGCTAGAAAACAGTCGAAAAATATTTTCCAATTGAAAAAAAACATCGAAGAGATTTGGAGTAATGAAATAAATGAAGATATTATTAATAATTTGTATAAATCAATTCCAAATAGAATATTAGAAATAATTAAAAATAAGGGTGGTAATACCAAATATTAAATAGATTTAACACTTTTTTTTTGTTTTATTTACTAAATTCTTAAACCATAATATAAACAAGAGTCTATAATTCTGAAACATGCAAAAAAAAAAAAAAACCGTCACATTAATAAATCATGGACATTTCACGCTTTTTTGTATCATCATTGTAATTCGATACGGATGCCTTTCATCCCTTGTGGTCGAAGGTTCCTGACATATTTATCTTTTTTTTTTTTAATGTTAAATGAAAGATCAGTTGTCTAGCTTCGTAAATTTATGAACCTTGAAAAATTTCGTCGTAAATTAGTGACTAAACGGAACATCAAAGGCGCGTATTAGGGACCCGGAACTTTTTTTTGTCTTTAGGTGTATGTAAAAATAATAAATAATCTCTTGCGTAACTGATAATGTCAATATGAAGAAATAAGGAAAATATTATTGTATTATCCAAGCCATTACACGATTGTTTTACAGTTCCTGAACGAATAAAACTTTTATAAGTTTATGTTTCGAAATTTATGTTATCAAAGAGCATTTATTTATTACTTTGTTAAGTTTAATATTATTTAAGTTTTTCGACTATGAAACTCTATATTTAACATTTACATAGAGTATATCTGGGTATTTTAGGTTATGAAAATGGATAATTTTTTTTACAAATTTCAAAAGTAAATGAAAAAAATTGATACAGATTTTGTCAAACTACAAAAACTGAATGTATGTATTATTATATATTATATTATATTACACAATTCTTTTAAACACGTAATTTTTTTTTGTCAAAGTGCAAAAGTATACCCGGGTACCTGATTATTGACTTAAAGATTAATTGAAAAGTTTTCTTATTTTATATTTCGAATAAGAAATTAGATTGATAGTTCCTAATTTTATTTTGCGAAAACTACGTGCGATATAGTTTACGCAATTTTTCATTCCCTTATCACAAAAGTGACTTCATAAAATCGTTATAAGAAAAAAGTATTGTAAGAAAATGGAGTGAGTTGACGCTTTTTTGCCCTGTTCCGAATAACCAAATTAGTGTCTATATATACATATATGCATACGCATACATATAAGAGAATGAGTGTGTTTGTGTATTCATGCTTAAGGGTTAGTCGTGCTTTTAACACCAGTTGGGTTTCGACTCTTGTTCTATGTGCTTGGGTTGAAGCTGATTCTGATATCTTCACATAGTAGTATTTGATTATTAATAATCTTAATTAATTCTGGAATCAAAACAACTATAAAACTAATTTAATTAATTATTCTATTAACTATTCAAAAATAAATTTTCGTTAATTTTAATCGACGTTTTGTTATCATTATTTTTTCATATTCGTAAGAAATTTATTTAATTTTTGGAAAGGGAAAAAATATATTAAATTCAAAACGTTTGAAAATGCTATCGATTTAGTTGTAATCTTTGGCTTTAGATCAGAATTTAATTGATTAAGTGCTCTGAAATTAATTATCGTACAAGCTTTTACCTTTCATTATATATTACAACAATCGATTGTGTTTTCAATTCATTGTTATTTTTAACCATTCAGATAAATTTTAACTTTTGTAAGAAATAAAATATCATCAAGATGGAGTCCTGCGGAATGACGGCAATAAAATATTTACTATTTCTCTTCAATGGGATTTTCTTCGTAAGTACCACATTAGATTTAAAAACTAAAATTAATCCGAATTAAATTGTTCTGATTTTTTTTAATTCTTACCTAGATATTGGGTATCCTGATAGTAGTATCAGCATCAATCGACATATCTTTAGTCAAGGAATATTCTAATATGGGCGATGTAAGCGGCATCGAAACTGATATTTTATTGATTGTGATAGGATTGCTGATTTTGGTTATAGCAGCTTTCGGATGCTTTGGCGCCATCCGGGAAAGTCCTAAGCTTCTCTACATAGTTAGTATATTATATGATTCTACAATCGTGACAATAATCTTCGATGAATATCACAATAAAACTGAACTTTTCGTTAGCTAAAATTCCACTATAGCTAGAACAAAGAGTGAACTCGTAAATTCTGTACATCACGCGAATATGATATTATCGGCACATTACGGCTCTGAAATGTTTATCGTAATGCCACAGTGTAGATGCAAATCGTAATTTTCACCATATGACGATTTTTCGTGTTTTAGTACGCTGGATTTTTGATATTGATAATAATCTTGGAGTTGTCCGTTGGGATTTCGGCAGCAGTATTGAGACCTCAAATGGAGACGACAGTAAAGAAACATTTGCGAGAATCCTTCATCAAAAACAAGGGCGATTCCGGCCATAAAATATTCTGGGACAATCTACAGAAGAACGTAAATGATTTTCGCCAATTTTCGCATGTTACGTAAAATGCAAAATGGTTACATAACATTTTATTTTATGTTAGTTGAAGTGTTGCGGGGTGACCGGACCGTCCGACTTTACTGAAGTTAGCAACAACGTGCCAGTTCCACCATTGTCTTGCTGTCCAAAAGATTGTTGTCCTACAACAGATTCGGCGACAAACTCTCAATCTACAGAACAAATGGAACAAGCTCGACGAACTGAATGTATTAGACGCCAAGCTTATTATAAAACGGGATGCGAAGATCAAATTCTGGAAAGCGTTCACGGTGCTGGACTGGCGGTTATAATTACGGGAATAGTGTTTTGCTTTTTAGAGGTAAACCGTTGAATTTATGATCTATTTGGTATTTTCATAAAAACTGAGATCTTAAAAACGAAAATATTTGATTTAGGTGATTGGTATCGTTTTGGCGTTGTGGTTGGCAAGTGCGATCAAACGCGAGAGGAAAACCGACACTTCGGACAGTGCATCGAGAGCTGGTTGAAAACTTCATATTTGCTTTTTTTATATTATTAAATTGTTACTGTCACAATTTCGAAAAAGTGAAAATTTCAAATTACATACTTTAACCATCTTATAGTTACGATTAAAGGTATTTTTCCTGCTTCGATAGTAAAGCTAGTACAAAAATTTTTATATACAATAGTTAATGAATTTCACTTTTTCCCTGCCACACTGTTAATTCCATTTTTTCCCGAAAAACGTATGAATCATTCATAGGAGAGTCATTAGTCACTGTGTGATGTTTGAATGGATGAAATAAATGGTACCATAACTTTAGTGATAGGTAGTGTTGAATGTATTCGTGAAAATTATTGATTTTCTATACAAATGTAAGTTTTCGACAAAATGCGTTTACGAAAAGATTTTTTATTTCGTCGTGAGAACTTACACGTGTAAAATCAATAGATTTTCATGGTTTCACATTTTTTTAATACATATCTGAAGGTTATTGTTAGTTATTTAAGTTTTCGTAAAGTCGTTTATCATATTTTATAGTGAATGTTTATGTGAATGTTACTGAATATTTGTATATTTAAAATCTGAACGTACCTTACGATATTTTAAGCGTTTAATTAAGAAAAAATATATGTCAAAGTATTTATGTATTCACATAATTTACGATATAATAAACGCTTCCTTGCTTACTTACCATTTTTTATTTATAAATCTAGGCATACCTATCACGACATATCAGCTTTTCGATTCAGGACACAAACATCCATTTTATTAGGCTCAGCAAACACATTCAAGTCGAAAAACGTGTCATGATGCCATAAGTCACCTAAAAACACCACTCCTTTATTTCGCGTTTCGTCTAATAAAATTTTTCGGGCCGAAATCATGAAAAAAAAATTGTGTTAGTTCCGCCTGTTATTATAATCGAATTCTTTTTCGAGTACTATTATTTACGATCAAATGTCCTAGTTTGATGATCGATCACGAACTGCGTGTATATTCAGTAGTGTTAGTTTCGAGGTGTTATTTTTTTTAATGCGTAATTTCGATTAGTCCAGTCAGATTACGAAAACTAATTACAATTATCGATTATTCCCGAAACTTGACCTTACAATGACGAATTTTTCCAGTTATTGACCTTTAAATATAATTTGCATATATTTGTGCATGCATATCGCAGAATACTTATTACTTAAATTGTAAGTTTCGCATGTAAGAGATTTTTTTCACGAAGGTGTTGCGTGACTGTTGCGAACAAGTTACATTGCGACATACGGTTTAACGAACTTTAACCTATGAAACCCCTTCAGTCATTTTTCGCATTTTATCCGTTTCCTCTTTCAGGTTTTATTAATATCCATGACGTGAATATTTTAATATGTACATTAATTTGAGATAAATAAAAGTTAATGATTTTACGATTGGGATTTGTTAAATTTCTTCATAACTCCGTAAAGGATATACAAACATAAATAACGTTTTCATTTGAGTTCTGTAACATAAATTGAAAAGCCATGTTTCACAACACATACTTATATAAAAACTAAATAATTTCCTATTGTCTTATTTTAACATTCCAAAATTGTATAATTTCCCTAAACCGTTACTCGATAAAAATTCCAAACAAATATAAATATTTAAAATAATGTATATCGTTAAAATTATTGAACTTTATGAACTACAAAATGTTATTGTACATACTTTCGTACATTTATTTGCATTTTTTTGTAAATTAATTTTGAGACCATAATTTGACCGTGTAAAGACAAGAGTTCCTAGTTTCATACAAAAAAAAATACCAAATAAAGTTTCATCGACAAATTTACTGCAACTATTATAAAATTGGATAATTATATATTTGAAATGAAACAAAATCGAGTTTCTATTTCAGATTGCACGCGAAAAACTGATTTTTTGACCTCTGCTTCCATTTTATCGAACGAGAACATCGTTTAAGGTTTTCGTTATAGTTTTCTATTTTCGCACCCATGGTTACATACCTTAGAAGTTCAATGACCATATTGAACAGTTAACAAACGAAAAAATCTATAAAGAACCTCGTTTAATTTATGAAAGTCAGAAATTAAGTAAAAACTTTAATCACATTTAAAATTCAATACATCGATTAAAAATCGTATATTTCAACGAGTACAATTATTATTTTGACAAATGTGAAGTTGTATTAAGATAATACATATTGGAATATTTTTATATACTTTTAATTAATGCACAATAAGCTACTGGAGTATCTACATGAGCACTAGTTGATGCTCCATAATGTATCGCTAAACTTCGTCCAATGATGCCGTTTTCTTCTGATAAACATATATCATTATTAGATGAGCGAACATATACCCTTCTTCGTTTATTAGATTTTATAATCGCCAACGCATTAGTCTGAAATTTTTATATATTTAATGAAAAGTAATAAAATAATATAATTTTTTTCATTTTTCAACTCACCCCGAAATGGGGGCCAATTTTCTTGCACATAAATGAAGTATCTCCATTTTGGTGGACGTCTAAAGTGTAGATTCCTCTTGGGAGTCCAATAATATGTCCTCTTATTAGCACAGGACTTCCTGCAGCCTGTTGAGATAGTCTTATATATCCTCTCAGTTTACCATTATTGAATTTCACGATAGCTTGGAGTATGCCTGATGCAGATGTTTCCTATGCAATAATTAAAATCAAATTGTATATAAAAAGAAAATTAAAAATGCTCTGTTTTATAAGTACCGATTCATTGTTTGATATGATATTAAAAACAGTTGTCCAAAATAACAAAAATGTTAGTAGTTTCATGTTTCCTTCGTTTTAAAATACAGTGGAATAATTGTATCAAATATTATTTATTATTTAAAGCGAGTATTATTATTCGTGCTTTCTGTTATTAACTTTATGACCGTTTTATATTTACGTGATGTTTAAATTTTCGTTGTGATATTAAATTATCGCACGACAAGTGATACATACGTTATTTTTTCTTTTGTTTTTAAATTAACAAAAAATTACAAGACTTTTTCAGAAGCCTGAATTTAAAAATATATAAAGTAATAGTTTTTCGAGGTTTTATACAAATCGTCTAATTGAAAAGTAAATATTAAATACAAAAAAAATTATAATAATATACACTACATATATGATTGACTTTATACGTCACTAACTTCTTTAGTAAAATATAAAATATATTATATAAAAAGGTTAGGAATCATCTATTTTTCATACATAATATTACTTAAATAATACTTGTACTAATTGTAAAACACAAACACATGTAATATTTGATTACTGCGCAATAAAATTTTAAGTATTTTAACACGATATCCATTTAATTTTGAGATAAAATTATTCAAATTTATTTTAATTTCAAAGCACATAATGATATCAATTACAATTAAATAAAAATACATTGTACGTAACGGATTTACTAATTTTTGACCAGAAAATTTCATAATTAATTCAATTTTTCAAGCTTTTTATTTCATACCATATAGCTATCTTTTGTAATCGGCAGTTTCAACTACATATACATACATACATATATTTACAAAATATATTTTATTTTTCATTCTTTGGGAACTTTTACGTTTCAGATGATTGAAAAATGATTAAATAAGTACATTAAATTAATGCATTGTTAAATATTTTATTGATAAAATCACATACAGTTCAAAATACAATTTCATAAATTTTCCAGAAATTTTACTTTTGATTTATTAAAGTGATTACTCCACAAAGAACGATTTTAGAAAATTTAACATTTACAATATGTACTGCCAAGCTGTGTCCGATTATATTGTTTGCTCCAGAAAGACTTAAAAATCTGTCAGTAAAATATACTACCGCCTTCATGTTTTTATCAGATTCAATGTACCCTAATCGTCCTGAATAATTGGGATTATAACTTAGACGAACCTAAAAAATTAACATAAAAAATTTTGTAACACTCAAAATATTTTTAAATTTTCAAAAAATAACCTACGCTTGCGAAATTCAAGAATGGCCCAAGTCTGCTGCAATCCATCGATACATCTCTGCCTTCGTGAAGGTTCAAAAGATATCTACCCTTTTCAAGCCCATTTATGATTCCTCGAACAATGACAGGTGCGCCGAATCTTTCTTGTGTGAAATTTATCATACCCCTTACAATATTGTTTTTGGCTAAATTGACAATAGCCACTCGCCGAGTTTTTTTCGCCGAAAACGAGAATTGGTTAAGTGCCTATGAAACGTAATTTGGCAATCTAATGTAATTTTTGTTATGGAAATATTTACAAACTAAATGTTTACATACTTGCCCATCAACTATGGAAATAGTTAGAAACAATAAATAGAAATAGTTGAAAAAACGCATCGTGCTATCTTTGGTGTTCACGCGAAACAATCAAAATATAATAGAAGAACGTTCAAAACGTAAACTATTAAATTTTATATTTATTACTTTTCGTGAATATTTTTTTCATTCGAATATTAAAGATAACTTATTAAATATTTATAACAAAACCCCTCAATATTTCCACTTTATATTTTTTTCATGATTAATTCAAATGAACTCATTGTCAGACTGTTCTGAAAAAAAATGTTCTATAACTGTTTCTAGAAATAAACACATCATCAAAATCTGAATATTAATACATAAAAATAATGATTTAGAAATTAAAACTCAGATATTAGTTATAGCTATCAATTTTATTAAAAAATCATTAAATCACACAATAGAATTTTTCAGCATTTAATGAAAACAGAGTCTTATTTTTGACACAAAGTCATGCTGATTTCAAACTATGAAACGATTAAACGTTCGAAAATACAAAAAAAAATACACATAAAAAATATTCATAAAATACAAAAAATAGAAAATATTTATAATAAAAAAAATTGTTCACATAATTCCAATAACTCCACATCCTGCCCTTTTCCCCGCATGTCCAGTTGTGAGGGAATCTGATGCTCCACCTCTACCAAAATCATCAGTTCCTTCGTGGACTACTAGTCCACGTCCTATTATACTATTTTCGCCAAAAAGAGATATAACGGAGTCTGTGAAATCAATGTGGGCCACTTGTTCCGCGTCGAACTTGATATTGCCGAGATCGCCGACATGTCTCGAAACAGATGAACTCGGATCACCATGATTTGCCTTTAATAAAAGTACAAGAAATATTTTTAAATCATTTCTTACATATAAAATCAAATTGATAAGTAAAAAAAATTAAAAGGTATTCTCTAAATTACCATGTGTGGATTAAAGTGAGATCCTGTCCTCATACAATCACCGCCTACTGTGTCGCCTTTTTCGTGGACATGGAATCCATATGAACCTTCATGTAAACCGGAAATAGTTCCAACGATATGCACAGGTCCGTTGCCCTCTTGTGTAAATGTCACATTACCTTCAACGATCAATCCTTTTATTTCTGCAATAGCTCGCCTTTGTGCTGGTGCGTCGTTTCCTTCTTTTTTTTTCTTCTTATCTTTCTAACGTCGTAGAAATTGAATTTTTGACGAATAATCAATAATACTTTATCAAATACCTAAATGACAAACGTTTTGGTGTCACGTACCTTCATATCGATGTCCGAGATCAATGTATATATGATTAATACAATGAGAATGAAACGCTTCGTTTTATTTTCCATTTTGTAAAACTATTGATGTTTCGACAAATGCTACTGTTTAAATGACGGAATATATCAATTTTGTGGCTATCAATGTTGCGAGGTTATCACTTTAATTTCTTCGCAATGTTTTTTGTTTTTATAATTAATTGATTTTGTATTTTTTCTTCGAAACGATATAAATACTATTTAATTTTATGTCAACGGTTTGACCTTGTTTAGTATGATGACGTTTTTCACCGATCATTTATATTAAGCGATATGTAACTAGAACGGTCGATATATGGATATAATCGTATACCATTAATTTACAACATTTTTGAAGAAATCATATAAAAAAAAGAAAGATACTTTTAATTGAAAGGTTTTGTCCAACAGAAAACGTATACATAAATGAGTTGTATATTATACATATGTACATTTATGATGATGATGATTTGTTAATGTAACTGATTTCAGTTATATTGAAAAAAAATACAACATTTTGCATAGAATTATAATATCATAGTTTATTTAATAAATGATTGTTTATAATATAATCAATTAGATTTTCAATATTCGTTGCATTTACACAATTCCGATAACACCGCATGATAATCTAGGACCTGCATTTCCTGTAGTTTTTGAATCTGGATGATCAGTTCTTCCTAAATCATCTTCACGTTCATGAAGAACAACACCTCTTCCTATAATACTATTTATGCCAGATAAAGTTATCAAACCATCCGTTATATTGACAATAGTAACATTATTAGCATCCGTTTCTACATTTCCAAGATCTCCAACATGCCTTATTTCGTCCCCAGGAGCACCATGAGTTGCCTGAAATTAAAGTACATTTCAAATATCATATATTTGTTGCATTCTCAAAATATTTATGTGTTGAAAAATAAAATTAATTCACTTTGGTAGGGTTGAAATGCGACCCAGTTGTGGCACAGCCACCTGTGATATCTCCTTTTTCGTGAATATGAAATCCGTGATTTCCAGTTGTCAAACCAGTGATGTTTCCTGCAATTCTGACATCACCTCCATAGAAAGGTTGTGTAAATGTTATATTTCCATTTACAATCGGTCCCTGCAGACGAACTATTGCTTGTATCGGAGGAAGTAGTGGTTTGGCTGTGGTAGGCTTGCGATCAAACTATTCAAAAAAAGTAATGAATTTTTTTTGTATGGATGTAAAATTAAATTTATTATATTAAAAAATATATATATATAGCTTACTTTGGGTGGCCGACAAGAAAATGTATTGTTGCATAATGCAATTGTTAACAAAAAATAAAGAAGACGATGCATTGTTGCTGAAAAAATATATGACGTTATAATTTGAAAGCTGCTATTTACAAATAACCACTTAAATAGAAAAAAACCACACTTAAATAGGTTTATGAAAAATTACACTTTTATCAACATCGTTGTACAGTACTACATAAGTACTGACATAAAAATTTTATCAAGTGCATGAAATATATAAAACAACGTGCATGGAAAAGTATTAATGGTTGTAGAAAATATTGTAAATTTTAATTTTATAACAAAACAAATGTAACTACTTACTGACTAATGTACTTACTTCTAATATAACGATGCTGTATCTGGATGCATTCTGAAACCGACTTCGATATTTAAACCATCTTGTGTTTATTTTGAAAAATATGCGATTTCCGTTGCTTAATTCAAGAAATATGTTCTTTACAATCGTGAATATCTAAATATAGATATAATGTATTTTTAAAACATTTTAATGAAAAATTGAACGATATCTGTGGTATTGAAATTCACGATATAATATGCAAAATTAAGTTTGACTAATTTTCATTATATTAGAAAAAATGATGTGTCATCCAAAATACACAACATATTATCATATGCGAATAATTAATCCGGAACAAACAAACGAAAAAAATAGCATACATATGTATATGCGAATAAACTCTGATACATGTGAATAATTATCAAATTGAATTCAGACGATATAATTTTTTACATTCTATAACCGAAATGAAAAATCTGAAAGTGAAAATAAATTAATTTTCATTTAATCGATCTATTTTATCTATTAATAAATGACCTACATGTGAAACAATCGATATAAATATATCGATTATATATTATATATTTACTAAATAGTAAATTAAAAAAAAATTATTATGAAAAAAATTCACCCATTTATTAACTGATAATACAATATTCTATAATATTATATATAATCACATAGTAAATAAAGTGCTGAAAATTTTGAAATTAAATGATAATTAATATAAATAAATAATAAATATGTTTTTCAATAAATAATATGAAATAATATAATACTTATGATGTTATTTGGCTTATAATACATATATGAAAATAATTTTATACCGATAAAATGATTAAATTAAAATTGGGTTTCCTGAAATCAACGGAATAGAAGAGCGATTATAATACAAAAGGATACAGTCATTGAAGAGATGAAGTTGATTGGTGAAGAGTTTCTGGAAAATAAAAATGACGTGATTTTGTTAAATATTCAAATACTTTATTGGTTTATATTTGATAGAAATAATACTGATGTTTATGTACTAAAATTTGAATTGTTAAAAAATTCCAACAAGCTGGAGTACATTAAAAAAAATGGTAACAAATATGAAAAAATCCTTTATTATTTTTTTAAGTATTTATTTATGCAATTATTCAGCACCTAAATTTTAGGTCCTAAAGACTTAAAATAATATGTATGTTACATATGTATTTGTTCAAGTTTCTCTTTTAATCGATAGTGAATATAAGAGCATATTTTTACATAACTTGATAGTTAACAGATGGTGCTGTGAATTATAATAGAAAAGAATTAATAAAAGCTTAAAAATGGAAGGTTTTTTTTAATATGTCTTCAATATGATTATTTAATAAAAAAAGTATTGAAATATTTAAGGAAACGAATGTTTATACACATTTTTCCTTAGTGGCTTTTAATTTCTATCAATTTATATTTTGTAATTGTAAATATTGGCTAACTTAGGATTACCAAATTTCTTGTATTTAATACAATGCAAAATTTAGTTGTTTTTTTATTGTGAGATTTTTGGCCATTACCATACAAAAGAAACACATTGTTCTTTAATTCATTTTATGCAATACCATCAATTCGTTTTGTAATTGTTGAAGGATTTTCTCATGAATACAATTTTTTTCAAGTTTTTTATTAGCTTGTTTATTTGATTACGAAATATCTTAAATTCTGCATACGAACGATTTCCTCAAACGAATAACTAATCTAATCGTAAAAATTAATGGACTTTCAAAATTTTATTTCATCGTAACTCCTTAGGACACTCAACACGAATCAAAATAAATAGATAAACTTAAAAATACATTTTATTCGTTCTTAAATAATAACTTGTCAATTTGTTAACATCAGATCAAAACTATTCGATTCGACAATTAAAAATTATAAATTTCTTATCATAAAACAAAATATTCTCATTACGCTATTCCAATAACGCCACACGCGAGCCTAGCTCCTGCGTTTCCAGTTGTCTTCGAATCCGGGTGGCCTGTTTTGCCAAGATCGTCAATCATGGCATGTACAACAACAGCTCTGCCGATAATATTATGGTCACCGCTCAAAGAAATTAAGTGATCTTCGATGTTTATGTAAGCGACGTTGTTTCTGGATTCGATATTTCCGAGATCACCTACGTGGCGGATTCTGTCATTGGGTCCACCGTGGGCAAGCTGAAAATGCGATTTCATTTTAAAAAAATTTTAGTTCTTGTTTTTAAATTGTAGTATGAAATTTTATAATTTTAAATAGTATGGAATAGAAAAAGTATTTTATTTTAATATTTAATCTAACATGATATAAGATCTAATGAATTTTACGCACTTTGTTTGATGAATCTTTTTTTTTTATTCAACTTCAGAGATCTTCTTGTAAATCTCAACAAAGGGCTAAATTTCTTATTTTCGATCCCATCCTAATCTATTTAAAAAAAGATATACTGACATTTTCAGGATTAAAATGACCTGCAGCTCCAGCGCATCCATTGACGATGTCACCTTTCTCATGCACATGGAAGCCGACCGGGCCATCAGCGAGTCCTTTGACTTCTCCAGTAACTTGAACTTTACCATTAGTTTCGTATTGGGTGAAGTTCACGTATCCGCTGACTCTGTCACCGATCAGCTTGGCAGTGGCTGTCTTTTGAGCCTGCGAGAAGCGATTTTGCAACTGGTATTGAGGTTGATATTGGGACTGAGGCTGGTACTGAGGTTGGTATCGGGGTTGGTATTGGGGTTGGTACTGGGGTTGGAATTGGGACTGGAATTGGGGTTGGTATATCGGTTGGGGCTGTTGATACACGTGATGCTGTTGGGGTGCGCCTTGGAGGAAGTCGCGTTGATAGTTGTGAGGTCTTTCATAGTAATACATATGCGCTTGAGATTGCGGCCAAAATTCCGTCTCTCCGCCGAACTATGATGAAAAATTCGTTCACATCCATTGTCCGTTTTAATTTCATAAATCTACGATTTCACCAAACCACTCCATGTGTCAGCATTTTTTTTTTCGAGCAGAGCAAGCACGCGATATTTTTTGTACTTTACAAGTATTATTGCGAGAATCTTCAATTTTCGATGGCACTAATTAAAATTTTATGTACACGCAAAGCCTTATTATGTTGATTATATCGATAGTTAAGAAGATTTTTACTTTTAAATAGTTACTTTTTTCTTTGTTTCATATTTCGATAGATTAAATAAAAATTGATTCGTGCAAATATTAAAATAAATATTCGAAAGCATTTTAGTTATAAATTCCTGAACCAGTAAGAGTTAATTTACTCACTAATACGATCTACAAAATGTTACATTCGCATATTGTATTACAACGAAACACCACCAATATTTTATCTTTGTATATTGTAAATTATAATATAATATTTTAAAATAAAGCAGTAAGAAGCTTCATGTATACAAAGTGCATCACATGCATAGGTTTAAATGTAATTATTTCCTTAATATATTAAAAAGGAATAAATACATTTTTAAAGTGCCGTTTTCATATCATTTTCATTTCATTTCATGCTTTAAGCAACATGCATTATACGTACGATCAATCGTTTTAAATGGATTTTTTTAAAGACAATTTTGAAAATAATACAAAAAATATTAAAAAATGTTGAAAAACTTTGAACTCATATATTTTTACGATTGATCGGGAAACATAAAAATGTACTTACTTGGCCATTAGTGATGGCACAAAGTGCCAAAGTCACCGCGAATATCAAAAAGTTATTCATTTTTATCTGAAACAAAATGATAATAATAATTTAATTTTTTTCAAACAAAACTTTCAGATTGACTTTTTAGATTTGTTTGCAATTTTTTTTTCATATTTAATCTCCAGAAAACTAGAATAACCCGATGAACTAGTAAAACCTGATTGGATAGGTGTCGTGACCTTAGCCATGAAACAAATAGACAAAATGTACAAAAACCTTATGAAAAAAGATAACCTTCTTTGATTCAATGAGAAGAACTCATTAATAAATTGATCTGTATAGTGATATATCTAGGTCAATGTAAAAACACAATATCATTTCGAAACGAAAGTATAACGCATCGAAGGAAAATAAATGCGTACACGAATAATTTAACGATTTTCGGACATGTCATGTCACAATAAATAATAAATGGACTAGTCAAATATTCAAATTTCCTCTTTCACGCAACAAACAACTACCGAATCAAAACGATGTAAATATTTCACAAGTACAATTATTTCGCAAAATCCTACTAAACAAACACCTCTTAAATCGAAAAATCAATCATTCCATTACGACGTCATTCGAAATCAAATCCATTACGAATTTAAAGCATTAAAACCGGCTCATGTACGCGGCTGTGATCCCAAAACGTGTTGCGAATAAATGGCGAATGTGTGTTGCGCACTTGCGTATTATGAAACGGCAATTCAAAACTAAATTGGCACTGTTAAAACGTATATGCAGATTCACAAAAAAGTCAAAACACAACACGAGAGATCACGATTGTTCAATGGCGAAACTATTGTTCGTGAATGATGATGATGATGACGGTGATGGATCGGCGCTCACCTCCTCGTCCTGTCCTTAGTTGAAGACTGACCAGGTCTGATCTGTTGTTGGTCAATTTATTAAGCCGGAGCACATACACAAACCTGATGGTTGCATAATCTACGCTCGAAGAAACTTCCCACCTCTGCTCGGTTTTGTCAGAATATTCTCATCGAAACAATTCAACGGAAATTTTATTTTATTTTTATGATATATTGAAATTTTTTTTAAGGTATTGACGAATATGCATAGTTATATGATATGATAAAAATATTTATTGACACCTTTGACTTTATGATGTTGAAAAAATTCATATCAATGAATATTTTTCTTATCGCTCAAATGTTTTCTGGTAAATTCGTAATTCGAAGATGCATTTCATTTATTACTAATTAGATAACTTGTTCGACAATAAAAATTCGTTCAATAAACGACTTGTAATTAACATGTCGTACATTCTTGGAAAACCATCGATATTTTCCTGTTGATGAATTGAAACAAATGTTCTACGAAAATCGATTTCTTAACAGTATAAAAAAGAATTATTTCCACCCATATCTAAAAATCTGAGAATTGCCATGTACGCCATTAAATCAAAAAATATGTCTTAACTAACGGTGAATTAACTTTGTTAAAAAGAGGTCAAGCACTTTCGTTTTATCAATTTAAAATTTGAATGACTTCTGTTATATAAAGATGGACGTTCGTTAGAGATCCGAAACACGATCACTTTCCCACTAGGATGCATTAATGACTTATAAAAATGCATTCACTTTCATTGTAAAATGTCAGATGTTCACGTTGCCTAAACACTTTAAAAACTCGTTCGCGACCGACATTAAGTATAATTTTATTAAAATAAGTATCAACGCACGTCAGTGTTTATTTATTAAAAAAAGAAAAAGTAGAAGTTTTGCATATATTTGTTACATTTCTAGAAGAACGTAATGCAAGCGAAACTATAAATTTTAAAATTATGCAATGAAAAAGGAAATGATATTTTTTATATTATATTTAACTAGATATAAAACAAAAAAGGTTCAAAATGTCAAATGTAATATATTTTCGTATGTTAATTTAACTAAATGTAACGTGCTTTAAAATAAATTGGATCACTTCCTGCTCTATTCAAAGTTCAATTAAAATTTAAAAAAATCGCATATTTTCTTAATACGCTACTCGTATATATGTAGGTACCACGATTGTTTGTTAATATGGTTGCTAAAAGATCAAGGATGTTTCAAGTGAACTATAATTTAAAACCTGCCGAACACAAAGAACGGAGATATGAGTCAAGCTTGTAGTCATTTTGTGCATTCTGATATGAGTTTATTGTATCTATTGTGATTAACACAATCGTGATGACAAACAAGGAATTAACAATTTTACTAGAAAATAATAAATTGATGCTAATTCATATAATTGAAAACACGAGCGGTCATCGAAGTATGTATTTGTACAGGAAAACCACAAAAATCATATGAAATGGATTACTGATGTAAGTACTATGTATACATCAGGAATAAAATATTAGGGAATAAAACCTTCTTGATTCTCAAATTTGTAGTACAGTATCAATTTTTCGTTAAAATAAATTTTATCATACGTTTTATAACGTGTTTGTTATACAAAACGTGTTTGTTTGTAAAACAACATAAAAATATATGATTATCGAAGAGTGGGAGTAAATTTAAATTGGCATATCGATAAAATCGCCTTTATTGTTTTGTACAATTGTGTAACAATACTTTTGAAATTTGCAGTATTGACGCAATATCGATTTTCCGAAAACCTTTTCAGATTGTTTTCTGTCAACGTGAACTTTTTATTGCCTAGTGAATTATGACAAGTGTAAATCGATACATTCACTTTGCAGTTATATGTTTTATAAATCCACTACGTGTTAGTCTTTCCAGTAGTAGATCTGAAAATAGATTATACTTGAAACGATTTTTAAAGTATGAAGGAATCAACGACATGCATCATTGCCCTTTATTTTGTATCGTTCTAAATCTAGAGACTTTTAGAAACTAGTCACGATTCTGTTTTGCACGATTTTAGCACGATATATTTGAAGATCTATCAAGGTTGACCGATCATACTTCAAATAAAAAATCCGTGACACGATATTTCCAAAAATAATCTTTTCGACATAAATGAAAAAAATGATGAACTTAATTAGACATATTTTATAAGCGGTTATGTCAAAAATTATCCGCACCGTGGCTGTAGATCTTCTTTTTATCAACTTTTGAAAAATATAAATACCTTAATTTTACGAAATAAACTCATAGCTTCCGATACACTTTTTAAATGTGTGAAAAGGTTTTTGTATTCCCTCATAATATATTTTTCAGACTGAGGCATAAACGTGGATGGGTGTCCAGCTCCTTCTTCACGGCTGACACTTATACGACCTTCCTAGGTATGTTTTTTTATCCAACATTTACAAATTTATCACGATAAAATACTTCTTCTATGCCATGCATAAAGCCATCGATAAATATCAGCAGCACCTAATCTATAAACCGAAAATCGAAATGTCGTACAAGCCGAAGATAAACCTTAAAATCATAAAAACGTATGAAAAATGTTTCGATTTCTTTTATAAAAGGATATGCATGTATTTTTTATAAATTTAATGTATATTAAAGCGAAATATGTAGACATGTAAAAATATGTAAAATGTTGCATTTTAATAGTTGATCAAAATAAAAATCTGTCACCATAGTTCTGATAGTTTTTGATTTACCATTTTATTGGCATAATTTTATGTAAATTAAATTTTGTTAAGAGTACAAATATTTAAATATCTAAATTAAAATTTTTATTCTAATAATCATCTTAATATTCACCATGACTCTAGTCATGGTGAATATTAAGATGTTTTTAAAACAGATGTCACAATGACAATTTGCATTGAAATTCGTAAGGGATTTCCCCAGCTTACAGGAAAACGTACAGTATACACACAAATTTAATTTATTCTTTTTGTCAAATCATTTTCATTTATGATCGATCACTCACAGATTTTCATTTATTTTTTTTTTATACTTTTACCAAATACCCCAAACTTATTAATTATTAAGAAAAAGTTCATTAAATGCCATGTTTATAATATTATTATAATTATTATAAATTAATATTTTCTGTTTATTTACTACACAAATTTCAGACGAAACATTGACGTTGCGAAACTCAAATGTGTTTTTAATTATTGCAAAAATTATCTCATGGTGATCTAGTTTGTAATACCATTATTTTTTGTAAATTGTATTTAAAAACCTTGGTTTGAAAATAGTTCAAGAACTTTAAATAAATGACTAAATTTAATTTTGAAATTGTTCAACAGATGGTATTCATTTTTGAAGGAAAAAATTGTATTTTGATTTTCAAAATAAAAATTTACTTTTAACAGTAATAAATAATACTTATCAAAGAAGAAGGATTTGGAAAATAATTTGAATTCAATTGTCCGATTTATCTTACTGAATTATATAATTCGAGGATGACATGAATTGAAAAAAAAATAAAATCTATAGATAAACCATGTTGTATATTATGATTGTAAATCCAACGATCTTAAAAATAAAAAAAAGATTATATGTAATTCTTAATAAATTGTATGTTTTTCTTTTGAAACACTTGACCAATTGATAACGTAGTTGCGTAATAAAAATGATGAAAAATTTGAAAATATACCTACATACAATGAAACATAAAGAGTCTTAATTTGTTTAAAAATAAGAACTCAATTTGAGAAAATATGAAAAAAACATTGAATATTTAATTACATCATATGCATCTTTATACAAAGTCCATTGCATTCATTTTCAATTATTAATGCAAACATTCAGGATACTATTATACATATAATGTGTATTTCGTTTGCAATGAGGACCTTTCATAAAGGCGAATTGGAAAAATGCACTCGTCGAAAAAAACAAATCCCATCTACAGGACGTAATTTTCAAAAATTATCAATTTGGATTTCTGTCTATTAAATGGCGAATGTAGTGAATCAATTTTTTTTATGGATTCTCTATGTTTTTATTAAATGTTTCAGAAGTTATCGTTTTTTGTGTCACTCTTTATAGAGTTTTAATGTTTAAAATTGATTTCTTTAAAAATCTGAATTCAATTTATGGATAATTTTATTATTTACATAATATTCGTTTTAAAAAGTAGTATAAATATTGTTAAATGAGTACATATGTACATATATGATAATATTGACAACGCCCATCGCAGGAATTTTTTTTCTAAAAAATCATCGGAAGTCGGTCATTTTTCAAGCTTTTTTACTAATTGAGCAACCACAATATGACCATGACGATGACACTTTATTATAATTGTCACAATATTATATTTCGATTACTCTATTCCCTTTTTGAAGGAAAATTAAAAAAATAGAGGTCAAACAGTCGTTAAAAAAAATCGACTGTCATTGAAACCGATATTCAATTATTTTAATTATCACAACTACGCAATTTCCACATTTTCCCAAAATCACTAAGCAATCAATATATTTTCAAACAATTCTTTGCGAAGTGACTTAATAGCTTCAACATTTACTCAAGCGTGCTTAGTTTTGAGCTAAGTACATAGTTACAATGTGAACGACCTGACAACCATGTCGTACATCACTCGAATCCACCATTGCATCTATAATACTCGAAAACGTTTGAAGAAACAATCAAAACACATCAATTTTAAAATTCATATCACGTCTCACAGTATACACAATGCAAAACCGAAACTCGACAAGAATAAGACGCAAATATAATAATTAGATAAATGCACTTACATTTTTAAGATGATTGAAAAAGTTGATCAAACACACTGCAATCGATGCACTTTAAAATGAAACTCTTCAGTGAAACAAGCACAAGATGATCAGTGACAGTTGAGGTTCTCACCGAATGAGCACCTGCTTTACACTGACCGAGGTCTTCCTAGTGTTGTCTGTTGCCGTTAGGCCTAGGCCATGGCCGATAACATTTTTATGGACTCGTTAGCATTGCTCCAATTTCGAATACAATTTCACCTATGATTTATATCGATGATTTTGGGAGTGCCTTTTCATATCCGTGTAATTTTTTTTTGTGAAATAATATTCATTTTATTTTTTAATTTTAGTACATATTCAAACAAAAGATGTCATATTAGAATTGTATGATTGAGAGAATAAAATAAAAAAAATGATTCATGACTAACAATTATTAATATATTATAATTATTAACTTTTATATGTTTATTAGTAAATACTAATGAAAAATTTATTTATGAATTATTTTCTGCAAAGGAAAAGAAAATTATATAAAATTCGGAACACGCTGTATTTTAATGTGATGCTCTGATTTGTTGGTGAAATACCAAAAAAAAATCAATACACGCAATTGTCACATCATCGATACTCGTACACAAATTTTCGATGTTTCGTGTGTAATTTACGTGTCACATCGAAAATCGAAGTAGATAAAGAATAATAAAAAGCTTGAAAAATAGCCGAGTTTACGACCGAAATTGTATGTAAAAATCGATATTACTGTCATGTCAGCAAATATAGTGATATAAGATTATAGAATACGTGCGAACATCTATCGATCGCACTATCATAAAAAAATTACACATTTAAGAAATATTTCGTGAGTAGATAACATTCAATTATTTAAAATAATTATATAAACAAAATTAATGAGCATTATGATCTAAAAGGTCAATAGTTAAGCTTTGTTGAAAACACTGGTTTCCACCAATCATCGAATTTAAGTGATAAATGACGTGATCGATAGGTGGATATGATTATGTGCCATTAGTCTGACAATGAGTGAGACTATTTGAATTTCAGTGTTTAACTCCTTGAAAAAAATTTTTTTTATTGCACGTTATATGGAGATTATATTATATAAACTCTACGAAATTACACGTTAAAGATTACATCAAATTTTGAAAGGTATTTAACTGTAAAATTATTATAAAAAACAATCTTAAAAAAGTAAAAATTTTATTCAATATATTCATATCTTATTTTACGAACACAAAATTACTTATGTTTGATATAATTAAAAAACATTTTTGACATCATATTTTTCTGTTAAACAAACTAAATGATTTATTTGAAAATCTATTTTAATTAGATGAAATTCATGAGAGCATTCCTATAATGCCACATGCAATAGTCATTCCTGAACTTCCGTCCAGGGCACTTTCTTCAGTTCCTGCGCGTCCAAGATCATCTTCAGATGATGACAATGCGAGCGTTCTTCCAGCCACACTTCTCGGACCAGTCAGGGATATTAAATTATCAACGATTTTGATTTTAGCAACTCCATCTTCACCAGCTTTTATGTTACCTAAGTCACCTAAATGACGAATAGGGTCTCTTGGTCCACCATGTCGATGCTGAAATAAAAATAAAAATCAATAGTATAGTAAGTTAAATTAAAATAATACGCCTATATTATTTGGATAATTTTTAACGATAAAGATTTATTGTAATATGTATTTTGAAAAGAAAACTCATAGATGTCACTATTATATAAAATCTAAAATGTATGTAAATACAATTTAATTTTCCCATGCAAAATCACGATTTTTGGCATGGAAATTTATATACCTATGTGAATTTTATTTTTCGAAGTTCAAAGAAAAAAATGTTTTCCGTAACTAATTTTTACGAATATCATAATTAGCACTCGTTACTTATAAAATCATCAAATTATTATATTATATATTCAATACTTAAATGTTGTATTTTTTATATTGCATCTCAATAAAACTGAAAAAATTTTAGGACAAATTTTTTTCACGGTTAAAATAAATTCTGAACCTTCAAGAACGATTATAATATTGACCTGTACCTGAGTATAATGGCGACTATTATTAAACCAAAAAAAAAATCAAGGATAAATTCGTTCATTTTTTTATGTTCACAATGGAGCCTGGAAATTTGAAAACATCACAGTCTATTGAGACGTCGCATCAAAATCTTCTAGAATTTATGAGACTCATAGTACTTTATATAGACTGTATCAACAATAACGATACGTACCCGAAAACCTTTATTCGACACTGAAGAATGAAAACGTATAAAACTGAATTGAGAAAATAAATCTACCGAACGTGCATTTATCAAGACTTCCGAAACGGTTCGAAAACTAAATTCGAATTATTGTAATCAAATAGAAAAATTATCAATTAATATGAAAATTAAAGAAAAACTACCAGGTATGGATTGAAGTGTTTTCCAGTTGACTTGCACCCCTCTCTAAGATCTCCTTTTTGCGTAATATGAAGTCCGTGAAGTCCTGGAGACAACCCTGTCACATTACCCTGAACCAGCACGGGTCCTCCGGGTGTCCATTGATTCAAAACCAACTCTCCCTGTATTCCTTCTCCCTCACCTGTCAAAACCACGACAGCCTGAAGTGGCGGCTTCGATGGGTCCTATAATTTGCGAATGTAAATTGTGGTTAATGTACACGAATATTTTTAATGCACTTAGAGGCTGCTAAAAGCACTATTATTGTAATTGAGGAGCTTCCTTCGGTCATTATCTTTACGATATCGGATCGGATAAATTGATTTCGTACCATGAAACCCCTACTTTTATGGGATGATGAATTCCGAGTCATATCTCACAGGTGAATCGTGGAATTCGACAGCAAAAAAATGCGTTTTGATAATCTGAGTGCAAGGGTTTAACGTTAGTCGTTTTTTTTGCGTGATCGAAAATTCTTTATAGCTTGCGTCATCGTATTCGTTCGAAACACGTATATGAATTAAAAAAAAAACAGATTTATCCCCTTTCCGAGTTAAATTTATTTTTCGGGAAAGATAAACGCTTTGTCTTAACTGGATATTTTATCGTTTTTATTTCGAAGGATTTGAAATTGAATCTTAATCGTAAAAACTAATCCCATTTATCAACCAATTTTGTAGATAACTAAATAGGCGCACTCCACAAATAAACCACCATAATCTTTTTATAAACCGTTGATAAATTGTTACGAATATCAATTAAGTTTTATCCGTTCATAATTCAAAAGATTAAATTTCATATGTGAAACGAATTTTCGCAAAGTTGACTCATGGTTTTTGAGTTCAAAGGTGTCCATCGGATATTTTATGTATAAAACAAAAAAGAAACCAGTTACGACCTCATTCGACGGCAATAATTAAGGATGTGTTGGGGTCGTCACCCAACATGATCAGCGTCTCTTTGCCAGGTCACTTCAGGATCAACGCCTTCACGAATTTCCACGTTGGCTCGTGACTGGTAATATGTTTTAAGTCATCGATGACTATTTTCAATCGAGGTAGTGCGTAAGGTCTCGACCTGCACGTCGAATTTGTGTGTACGATTATGACTTGTCGATTAAAACGTGATTGTTGTGACCACGCCGATTGATCATTAGAATTCGATTAAAAAAAATTCAGATTTTCGTAGAAATTCCACGATTTTCCAAACGATTCAATTATTTATGATTATAATCTTCTCGATAATCTGTTTTCTTTTTTTACAATAAATTTTCAGTATTGATTCTTATCGTATTTAAAATTATAATTATTGAATGCAATGTGAATTAAAAAGTGCATTGTTTGAAGTGAATGATTTATAGCGTATATTTTTGAAAATATTTCAGATAGTAAAAATTTGTAATTGTGATCGATATGGTGATACTTTTAACAATATTAAATACTTACCAAAGGAGCACCCCCTAACGAGCGAGGCGTATCCTCATTTCCGACCTGGTTTTCAAAACAGTGAAATTTTCCATTAAAAATTATAAATCGACGTAATGAACTGATCAAGCGAGATGAGTTTTTTTTAATAATAATTTCAATGGATATGAACTAAGGGGTGCTTTTCTAATGACAATGCGATAATTGCGTGCAAATAAAATCGACATCAAACTGAATACGTACGAACAAAAGCGGCTCCATGTAAACTTCGTACAAGTTACTCTGAAAATCGGGAATCGGCGGCAGAGACCTCACAATCAGATTCCTCCCGAACCCTGGAATCCCTTCGAAGGTTCTGCCCCCAGCTTGGCAGACCAGGAAAGAGACGATGACCAAACCGAACATCTTGCTTGTATACATCTTTGGCGACATGCAGAGTTGGACGTCCGCGCAGAAGAACCTCCGTGTGTTGACTGGTGATGATCGGTGTGCCATTGTGGTCCTTGGATGCTGAGAGTGGAGAGAACCGGCGAAACATATGTACTTATATATATGTAATATATAAGTGTGTTGGTTATCCGATGGCCCCGATAGTTGCTGAAGACCTGAAAACACCGGATGGATCACCGGACACCGCTTCATTCGATCTGTGATTGATTTTTATTTTTTTCCTACGATTCCCAGGCACGTTTTTAATACTGAAATTAGAATTGTTGATGCTTTCTCGATTTTGTAGAGTCGTGCAAAAACCGTCAAAATATGATTCCCCGCTGACAGACGGCAATTACGCCGCGCTTTTTTGCGGTCGGTCGAAAGTTCGGCAAAAAATCTGCCTGAATGTTTTCTTCGTGTCATCTAACGATCTATGATCGATTCGATTTCGAACTTAATAAACATATTTCAACGGTACAGTAGTCCGATTGGAAGTTGTGCGAGTGTGGTGGCCTTTGAGGCTGACATCTCTGCATGTGCGTAACTCGATTTGCTTCATCTTTGCGGTTTCATCGACACGAATCCCATCAATAAAATAATCTAAGAGTCTGATGGCCACTAACTGCACACAAATTAATCCGACAGGATGAGCGTTTTCTCTCTATCATATTCATCTGATGTATTTATCGTATTTTCACACTTATTCAATATTTTCTTAACGATGCACGTACTGTTTAAAAATCATTTTATTTATTAAACGTTTACGTGATTTTGAATATCAATATAGGTATTTTTTTCTTATAATTAATGGTATGATTACTGCGTCTTTATTTGATTGTTTTGATATTTTTGTACGTGACAAATTAATATAACCTTCGAAATATGATTTTAAAATAATCACGGTAATGATCATGGTGTAAAAAAAACGACGTCGGATAAATTTTTATAACTTATAATTTGATGTTAGGATCTCATTTGAAATTTCGTTATAACAAAACATTATTTGTATGCATGCAAATCGAAATTTCATATAATAAATCTTATGCTTAATCGTTCCAATCAAACTTTTACAAAACAACTATATAATTACAGCGTTTCGATTTCTCATTGTCAATTTGTGGTTCCAATAACACGATGTCTTAAACGAAAATATTGTTTTCATATGTGCACATATTTTTTATTGACTTAAAAATAAAAACAATAAATTATAGGAAGTTAAATTGAACAAAAAAACCATTGCATCACTTCGTCTTTAGTATTGAAAATGAAGCGATCCCAGTCGTGTCTCATAAAGAATATATAAGCCTTGAATTTGTCAAATGAATGCATGGATCATTCAAATCACAACATGATTAATTCATTTGAATACATCACCCAAGTTCAATTACAACAAATTAAAAATACATTAGAACCTAACGATTTATTACCAATTAATAACTATACAAAGTATGGTTATTATTTTACCAAATTAGTTTTTTCAATCTAAAACTCCCTTTTTTATCATATAATATTAGGTGATTCTGATTTCAATAATTTTCTAGGGAAATGTAACTGAAGTGGTTTTTCGTGTTTATTCATAAAAATTCCAACGATACGAAATATGCATATAAAACCCAACCTGGTACAATTTTTACATTACAAATTCAACTTTTTAAACTTCATATTCAACTATTAGAAGTTTATTAAAATTTTTAAAAATATAATATGTAAAAGAAACGTAAGATCGTTTTGACATATAATCCATTTTTTTATTTGACTTTCATAATTTCAGTTGGTGATTTTTACATACATAATTACATAATTACATTTTTTAATAAATCAATCTGAAAATAGATACCGTGGATGTGTATCTAACGTTTTTTTTAAATATTTTTCGCGAAATGTTAAAAAAAATGAATAGTGAAGAAAATTTATTCACAATAGTTCAATTCAAAGTTGAAAACGCCAAATTTGAATTGTAAAAACTGTATAACCTAACTTGAATTTCTTGCTAGACAGAACATATTATATGTATTATAGAAAACTCATGATCTCTTGAAAAGTGGATCATCAAGCTGGTCCTTCTCTGAGGAGAGATGTTTAATCAAAGATCCACTTTGGGTCACCAACTGGCGCCACCCTGCTATTTACAATTACGATCGATGATGATCCACATTCGTTTCCCATGGTGATTGCGATCTCGATTGCACACTTTCAGATCTCATTTATGCCAATCGCGACTAATCGCTAATATTATATTATATCTTTGTGAATGCTGATATCGAGGCTGCTAGAAATATGGAGGTTCGATTTTTCGTGAGGTTTCACTTGGGTTTTATGGCTTTTAGAATTGTTTGGTTGCTGTAGGCATTGTGTCATTGGTAGTCGGTGCGATGATTTCATCTTTAGAATAGTTGATTAATATATGTTTATTATCATGAATGCGCATTGTATTCTATTAATACAACTTTATTGATGTGCATTTTATCACTAGGGAAAATATTGGGGTAATTTAATTCATGGAATAGTAGCATAGTAATGGTTAAAACATCGGAAAATGGTTATTTGTTAATATTCTGGAAAATTCATGTTTTTTGGTGTCACGAAAAATTTGAAGTATTAAGAGAATTTGTGAACTAAATCCAATAAAAGATAGAAAAGAAAATAAAATTAACGTGAATGAGGAAAATCCTGAATTTTTTGAATAGAAAACAAAATGTATCAAGTAACAATGCTAATTAGAATGCTAAAAAGATCAGTTTGAAGGAAAATATGTGAATTGTTTGTAGTCGAAATATCGGTTGTCATTTCGTTTGTTCATTTGACTTATAATTAATCTCGTGATTTCTGACTGTTTAATAAAGCTTATTGAAAATTAAATCCTGTAATAAATACAAAAAAGCTTTATCACATTGTTGATAACGGACATAATAAATATAACAATGAAATTTATTGGGTGTTTTAAAATTCTTGGACTGTATTAAAAAATGAAAACACTGCTTTAATCAGTATATAAATGTAAAAAAGTTTAAAAAACACTGATTTAAAAAATTAAGTTTTCACAAATGTATTCCAAGAGTTAAATTACTACATCAGTAAATTTTTATCGAAAATTCAATCATTTACCATCAATGAAAATAAAATAAAAATTTAACAAAATACCTCATGTATTGAGTTTTTATAAAACAAGGCAGATTATATATTACGTAAACAATTATAGCGAAACAAAAAATTAAGAACCTTCGATTTTCTCTATAATAACAATGAAGAAAAACGTGTGCCGAGGATATTGACGTGTCATTGAATCATATGCTCAGGTATTCCACATGGAAAAATATTCGATATCAAATCGTGATATTGTTTGGTAAATAAAATACACGTAAACAATAATTTTCAATAAAAAATATATACATGAAGATATTTTCGTAGTTACATCAACATATGACGCATTGATTCATCTTCATATACAACATTTTTAATTTCAATCGATGCCTACAAAAAAAGTAATTAAAATCAATGAAATTGGAAGCATGTAATATTTATCTTTTATAGAAATATTAAACTTTTGCAGATAGTGGATCTCACGATAGAAGTTTTATTGTAATTTATTTATATGAATTTGAAAATATAAGAAAATTGTTGAATATTTTTATATCGAAGAAATCATTCGACAAATCACTTTTTGCATGTTGCACGCAATGCTTCAATAATATACGATTGTTCTTTTAAATACCATTCACATTATTTGTTACATCACTGAATTGTAGCCTTGTGTTTAATTATGAACGCGCGACAATTATTATTACGTTTGAATTAACATTTAGTTTAATTTTAATTTCGAATGAAGGTGTAAAAATTCTATTTATATGGTGAAGGAACTAAATTATAATAGTATCGATATAATTTATGATATTCGATAATCATTACAAAAAATAATATTATATTTTAGTAAACAACTTGCTAGATTTATCATAATATATCATTATCATTATTATATCATAATATATCATTATCATCATTAGCATATATCATATCATTATCATTTAACATAATAACAATTTATAGAAAGTCTATATAACATTTATGAAAAAAAAATAAAAAATCCATAGGAAAATTAAGGTTTAATACAACTGTGAATGTAATTATGTTCTGATAAATATTACTTTTTTTTAATTTGTTTTTTTTAATTACTTTCAAATGAGTTTGTACTTTTATAAAGCAGTTTTTGTGTAGGTAATAGCACAATAAATTATAATTTTTCAATAAAGATTTAAAAATTACTTTTTAAATAAAATCATAGATGGGACTAAAATATGTAGGTATGTACTTCAATAAAATAATAAATTATTTTATTATATTGAAGTGTGTAATACAACTGTAAATCAAACTCAAAATAGAAAAATAATTATTTTTTAATGATTTAGATAGATTAAATATCGTGGATGATTTTTTTTCCTGTTAATTTTAATTTTCTGACAATTGAAAATTAAATTTTCAATAAATTTGTTAACAAATATTCTCATATTAAAGATTTTAAAAGCTAAAAATCTACACATTGAACAAGAAATGATATGAAATAATTATTCTGTAAGTGAATATTTAATTATCAGCAAATATTTTTTTAGACTGATTGTAAATCTATTTTCAAAAAAATAATGAATAGCCAGATTCATCCTAGTTCAATTTATTCAAATGAAAAGTCTGAACATAATTGATTCAATCATTTATATAAAACTTCATAAGATTTTATGAGAACTGCGAATAAAAAAATATATATTTATTGCACAAAATTTATTACAAAATATATTCTCACAATATACAAAAATTCAAATTATTATATAAATATAAAATTCTATAGTGACAAAGTCAAAAATGTAAAAAAAATCAAAAGGTCATGAAATAGTGAGATTGCATTGTATTTGTGATAAACAGCATGTGGCATCAAAATGACATTAAGCCGAACCAATAGAGTCAATCAGAGATTGAACTTTTTTGATGTAAGCTTCCATCGCTTCATCCTTCGACATTCCTTTTTTGCCATTCCATGCTTCCCACTTTGCCTTTCCTTTGAAATCAAGAAATCCAGGTTTATCTACGTAGGAAAAGAATGAGTTAATCATAAATAGTCACTTAATAATTGTTTGTATACAAGTGAATAATTTATAATGTTTTTAATTTTTTAATTTAAAGAAAATTTTGTATATAAATTAATTCTTTTACCTGTATTGCAATCTCCTATAGAACCCTGTTTAAAAAAAGCATATACTTCTAATAAATCATTATCACTTGGAGTGGACTTTAAAGCTTTCACGTCAGCTGCAGCTTTATCGAATCTCTGAAACAATATACATTCATTAGAAAGTGTAAAAGAATCAAGAATTAACAATAACTTAAATTTTATGATTTTTTTCTTTAATCATAACTTTTTAAAATCATTGAAGTGTTTTTTTTTTTTTTTAATAATAAAATTAATGTAATACAGCATCATAATTAAAAGGTCTCAATTTTAATTTTTTTTAATATTATTGAAATTCAAAATTTTAAATCAGAATTAATACAATGTTGTTTTAAAATTTTATATAATCAAAATCATGTGAAAGACACTCAGAATTGATAACAATTAAAAAATTACCTCTTGTAGAGACATTTTGATTGTTGTGTGAAGTTTGGACCTGAAATTACGCACAAAACATATTAATACATTGTAATTGTTCAAATTGATAAATATTAATGAAATAAACCTTTAAAAAAATATTCAGATAAATTGAAATAATTGGTATTTCACTAGATAAAATATTGATTTGATAAATTAAAAATATACGATTAGATACAAAAAGTTAATCTGAAATAATCTGTATAAACGATTCCAGGAAATTATGTAAATTTAATATAAAATCAAAAGATCAAAGCCATGAACCTCTATGACAAGTGGAGCCGGCTGCCGACACGCCTGCAATGTTACCAGTGTTGAAAAATTACGAGAACTCGTGCCACTTTGAGTGTCATAAATAAAACTTTCATCAAAAAGCATCAAATAAAAATATATTATTATCGAATCACTATCGTGGTTATTCGTTAGGAATTCCTAATGTCATTTATTGTCATAAATATAAAAAAACTTATATTGCGTTTATTTTTATTTTACTGGTTTTTCTTCCAAAATAAACAAACTTATCCTATTATCAATTCATCGACGTAGCTTATCTAAACTAGATCATTTATTTATCATAATATACGCGTATATCGTATGTACTTCAATAGCATCGTAATTTTAATCAGTTTTTTCCGGGGTTTTGGAGGGAAGCTGGAACAGGAGCATAAAGAAAGTGGAGTATGTATAGTCGATGTGCTCCAATGCTCCGATTTTATATTTAAAATTGAAAGAATAAATTTAAAGATAATAATTTAATTTTTAATTATAATTAGATTGTATTGATTTTTATAACTATTCTCTCCAATCGCATTGTTAAATATTTATATTATTTGTGTATTTTTGTATTATATTTTTAATATTTTAATAATTAATTTAATTTAAACGGAGCGGAGCTGGAGCGAATATTTTGATGTCGAAGCGGAGTTGGTGCGAAGTAACTCAAAAAAGTGGTCACTCCAAAGCTCTGATTTTTCAAGCTTTTTATTAACTTGACTTTTTTATAATAAATAGATTAACATACATCAATAAAAATACTGATTTATTTTTTAACTTATTTATTTATATAAAAATTGAGTTAAAATTTTTCATAAAACATTATTATCGTTTTAAATGGAAATATAAAAAAAACCTTAAATTAAATTTTTAAATATACGGAATAACACTATGCATATTTAGATGAAAGTTTTTCAACTAAGGCGATGTAAGCCTCTTTGGCAGCATCTTGAGACGTTCCTTTTTTGCCATTCCACGCCTCCCACTTTGCCTTACCTTTCAAATCCAACATTCCAGGCTTATCTGAAAAATAAAAATAATGTTTCATTTAAAAGTATATTTTTAAAGTAAAATAAATGTGAAAAAAAGTAATACTTGTGTTATTGTCTCCTATAGATGCTTGTTTGAAGAGGGCGTATATTTCAAGCAATTCTTGATCGGAGGGTCTTTTAGTAAAGGCTTTTACTTTATCAGCAGCGGCATTGAATTTCTGAAATGTAAAAAATAATTGTACATTTTTATTTATACAAAATTACTTCTTGTGAAATTATTAGTTGCCATCTGCGGCGATTAACTATGCTGATTGAATAAAATTGCAAAACATATATAAGCACAATCGTATTGAGTTAATCGATATTCTCAAACAATAATTAGTGGCGAAACTCATTCAGTGAGAAAATTTTTCCATTGTGTTCATTATAAAGTGATGAAATTAATTTGCGGATGATTAAATATAAGAATAATTCAATAAAAACTGACACGGAAATCAAATAAATAGAAACACCGAAAGCAATAATCATTGAGATGTCCTTCAGCTTTTGTGGTATGACTTCTATTTTAAAATCTTTGCATAGGTTTTTGTATATCAAATAGGTTTTTTGTTCAAGTTTTTTTCGGGGTAAGCGTATTATAATGTTTCCCGATGCAAAAAAAAAATAGTACACATTGAGATTATTTCCTGGTTGAAAAATAAACTTATTTAGAACGATTTTTATAACTGAAAAAAAACTTTTAAGTTTTTTACTTGTTTAAAAACCGAAAGTTAATATTTTCCTCATACAGTCTTTTTTATTATGCAAAAGATCAAATTCCATATTCATAAAAGTTCTTAATTGAATATTCAAAGTTTTCCTTAAGATTTCACAATACATACATGTATGTATGCTTTCATATTAGTTAATTTTCTCACTATTTTCATTTTTTTGGGAAAGGCAAACAGATTTTTTTCCAATATGAATACGATTAGACACGTGAAGTGTGTGTTATTACAATCGACGGAAGTTCGATGTCCAAGAGTCATTATATTCATCATAATAAATTTTCATAATGAATTTAATTTTTATTTTCAAAAAGTAAGTTTTGCAATTGAAAATGTTATCCGAAATCGATAAAATCCATATCGCTTTAGGTGAAAATTGATACGATATTGATATTGAACGACTGTAGATACTTTATCGAAATCACAAAAAAATCAAATGTTCGTTCAACATTAGACAATTCTATAAATATCATATAATCCATGTAAGTCAGATATGGGCCATTAAATTAAATACAATTTATAATATGAATCATTATGGTTTTACACGTCTAATATTGTTTACAAATTGAATTTTTTTTTCACCTTCGAATACAATTCAACTTAAATACAACCGTAGATTGAAAGTGTTAAAATACAAAAATATTTTGTGGGTAGCATTTCACAATTTTTTTTTAAATTGCCATCCCTTATTTGAATTCGGATTTATTCTATGCTCCCTTTACCTACTATCGTCTAAAAAAGGAAAGTCTTTTTTTTACAAATCATAATTTACTTATTTTAATTATGACCCTCCTAAAAAGTTTATTTTTTAATTTTTGTTTCATGAAATTCACTATAACACACGATCAAAAAATATCGAAACTGCATTAATAATTATTTACGAAAATGATGAAAAAACCGAAATAAATCATACAAAAACCCTACTTCGTCTAATAAATATATTAGAAAAGGTGATGAAAAATTTGTGGGTTACCTCGTCGAGCGACATGGCGGCAGGAACCGTTAAAATAACCGGAACAAGAGAAGCAAAACGATCAGATTCGAAGTTCACCGTTAACTGACGCCCGCAAGTGATCAACGTTCATATTTGAGGTGGTTCTCAGATACGTATATGTATTGGTATTGGTACACGTAGGCCAGCCAGTGATACTCAACTGTTCGTCACATCATTATTTTTAGCCATCTGCATTCAGTTTTCCGCGAATATGAGTGTTTGCTGACAATTAATGCTAGCATGAGTGGTCAGACCACTGCTGTCTAAAGTTTGTCTCTTGTTTGATCAATGACTGAAAGTTATCATGGAATGGCTGAAAGTTTGCAGGTCGATGTCTTTCACGCATGGAAGCGGTGTCGGTATTTTGCGATTTTCAATATTAGATTTTTATGCGAAGTGTCTTTTGGATAATCATATTTATATTTGAAAAATATGTAAATATTGTATTAAAATAACTGGTGATTGTTTTTTTTTTCCATTACGAAGTTGATGTCGAAAATCTATAGATGCAAATTAATGATTATAAAAAATCTGAAAAATACGTATTGTGGCAATTTTATGGTCGATTAATATTTCATATGTGTTGGTTTGATTGGAATCGTACAAATAATCGATTTTGTAGATATTTCAACTGGTGCATAAGAAATTTTATATCGATTAGTTAGTCGATCGTTGCAAAAACAATATACATATGTATTATGAATCCGTATGAGCTTTGGAATGAAGATTCAAATTTAAAACAACATGTTGATACATTTTCTATGAAAATCGAAAAAAAATTGAGACTGAAACATTAAAAGTAGGATTTTGTGTTAGTGTTCTGAAAAATTGATGTGTCGGAAATTTACGAGATTTGAAAATAAACGATAAGATACGAATTATGATGAAAAAATCTGATTTTTTCGATAATGCAACGTTCAATGTTAATATTTGAGTATGTAAATACTATTGTTCATTTTTAAGCTATGATTTTTACAGATGCATTTAAGAAATTCAACTGTCATAACTTATTCATCATTAAATTCAACGGCATGTACATATTTTCGATTCAATTATTTCGTTAATAATGCTCATTTAATGATTTAATTAATTAAAAAATTACGGTTATTCATACTATGTATTTATTTGTATAATGTACAATATTTGAAAAATATGTTCACAGATAATATTGAATCCATTTTGTCATGTACAGTGAAAAGGATTTCTGAAATGAAAATTGCCATAATTATAAACATTAAGTGATCTGATTAACAAAAAGGCATCATTAAAGGATCAGTCGGTGGGATGTCAATGGTAGCAGCTAACAATGGTTGTGCTTGTTCTTCTTTTATTAATATTACTTTTACTGATGGTTTTTCTTTAGGATTTCCATCATCATCATTTTCAGATTTTTCCACTGCTTCTGAAGGTGTTATAGAAAATATTTCTGTTACATTTGCAACAAAAGTATATGGATGACCAGGAACTAGCATGGGAATCTGTGAATTTGAATTATACTGAAAATATGTAATTGACAATCAATCAAATTTAAAAATTATATAAAAAAACTAACTTGAATAAATGGACTTGAAATTTTATAGCATTCATGGTCAGTGACAAATAAAAGAGATAGCTTTGTTACTGCTTTATCTTTAGAAAGGTTTTCTATGAATAAATGAATTTTGAAAACTGGACCTAAGCCTTCTACCTGAAATTCATAAATAAAAGTTGTGAATATAACGAATATTATGAAGAGCAAGTTTCTATACACTTCTTCTTACTTTTGCTGATAGTTTTAAGGGCTCAGATGAACCTATATTCAAAGAATTATTTGCATTTTGTATTGATTCAACCGTTGCTTTTGCAACGTATAATCTCAGTTGGCATAATTCTCTTTGAAATGTTTCATGCATAGCTGAAAATATTTAAATATATTAAAATAAAGTTACAGCATATCAAATTAATAAGATGAAATTAAATCTTACAAATATATTGTTCTCTTTCTCGTGCTGCTTGTTCTAAAAATAGCTTTGATTTTTTTGGAACTACAAGTGGTCTAGCTTGTTGAGAAGCTAATATAGAAGGATGAGTTTTTTGCATATCTACCATATTGTTAGTATTAAATTCTGCTGTTCTTTTTAATATTTTTAACTTCAGTGACCCATCTGAAAAATTTCAAAATAAAATCATAGAAAAATAATTTTATCGGGATTTCTTTAGTATATGATAAAAAAAAATGTGTCTTATATCAATACGTCTATATTAAATCATATTCAATTCTCATTATCATTTTGCACCTGCTGTTATTAATGCAAGAACATTTTCTTCTTGCCCCAACTGTCCAAACTTCATGATTGAAATATTGCCTTCAATTCAAAAATAAAAAAAGATAATAGTGATTGAATAATAAAAATAATTGAAATATATAAATTATACCTTGAGTTGGTAAAAAATCAACAAGATTTTTTCCATTATAAAATTGAATTAAACCATTATTCATTGCAACTGCTATCAAATGAACTCCTAAATGAGCCAATTGCACCAATGATATAGTTGAAACTTTATGAGGCAAATTTACTGTCCAATTTCTTTTTCCCTGTTAGTATTTCAGTGTTAAAAAATGATTCATTTTTATGTCAATATTTATTCGTCATTTAAATAGTCAAGCCAGAGAATCCAGTGACATATGTTTTTTTTATATAAGTAAATATTTTCTTACTTTTTTAGTGAAACATTGAAGTTGTTTATCCATGCAAGCGACCACTATGTTGTTATCACCTGGGGTTATTATAATTCCGACAGCTAATGATGAAAGTTGGATCAAACATTTTCCCTCTAGCCATTCCCTTCGCAAAACACAAATTGAACCCTCCCTAATTTATAAACAGAACAAATAAGATATATGGATTATACGGATATCGATAAAAATGAGAATTAAACATACCTGGTAGCAATAACTATTCTGTATTCCACATCAAATAAGCCAGATGATTCTAATATAGAAGGGGTAACTTTCGAACTATGTGTCCTAGCCTATTCACATATGAATAAGTAAAATATTTCAAAAGAAATTAAAATTAAAATGTTTTTTTTTTAATTATTTAATAATCACCTGATGCAATATTGTAAATGTTTGTGGATCGAGGATGATGATGTCACCATTTTCTGTTCCTAATACAAGGCATGCTACTCTGTCTTTTTCCATTGAGTTTAAATTAAGTGTAGTCATACATGTTATTATAGAAGTTTTTTGCATGGGAAAATCAAAATGTTGTCTAATAAAGCTGGCATATTTTTCAGGTGGTAGAGATAATAAATTTTGTGACTGTGCAGTTAGTGATGAAAATGGTACATCATTTAGTTTTTCAATGATTTTAATCAAAGCCTCTTCATCTTTAAGACGATCAGATAACTGAAAACATTTTCTTGTACGTCAACTACCAACTTTTCAATAATTTTTAATTTCTCACCTGTCTCCATACTTCGAGTTCTAATGAAGGAATTTCAAGTGGTGGCAGATGAAATTTATAAAAAAGTTTCATATTTTTATAAATGTAAACACTTGAGCACATAGAAACTGCTACCACTGGCGGATTCCTAGGTAGGCTTTCATTTGTATAAAAGCTTGTAACACTAGTTGGAATATCTGGGAGTATTAATTCATTGATCATGGATGTTCCTTTGAAGATCTATAATTTAATTTTAAGAAAATTAGAATTTACAAAAACAATCACACTTTTTGAAAAAAAGAAAAGATCACCTTTAACTTCGGAACATTAGTTGTTAGTCCCATGTCTCCAACGACAAGCTTGAAATCTAAATCGCAACTGACATCGGCAAATATAACATTCATAGGTAATGTACAAATTTTATGTTCTGCTGTTCCCAAAACATCTAGCCATCTCGATACTGGATTCAAATCACTATAAATTGAATTTATGTTAATAAATATGTAACATTTTCTTTTATAAATTTACAATTTTAATGCATAATAAAATCAAATTGAACCTGAGAGCATTCATTTTTGTGACAAGCTTAGGAGACTAAACTGTTATTTTTTTAATTGTATAATTTCTGTTGCCTTCATGTTGTTATGGAAACTTCTTTTGATGACATCTGTTGTCTAAGTTTAAAAACTTTATTGAAATGTTTGAATATTTTCATTTTAGCGTGCAAATCAAATTATAACACAAATTTTATTATTATTAATTTGCACAAATATGATTTAAAATTTTTTTTTTAATTATGATAGATTTTAAGAAATCGTTAATATTTAATGCCATTCTATCCACACAAGCCGTAAATGCGACGCATGCCCATAAAATTTTCAAAATCAACAGTATTTTCATATCGTATCTTATTTATATTTCAAACTTCAACACTATTTTTCTTTCTTGACTCATCAAAGTCACATCGATCGATTTACTTACCATTTAAAAGTTTATTTTCCCACACATCATACCACATTACAAAAGTCATCGCTAACCCCACCCTCATCATTTTCCGAATCCAAAAACCCCATTCGAACCCCAAAAGAAAACCAATACCCGAAAACCGTCGTATTTAAACACGGCGAACGTACACGGAACCAGCCGAAGATAACCGACGCTCAAAATTCAAATTGACGCAAGTGTTCAGTCCGTGTTGTTGCTTCGCGTTGGCGAGTCGCGCTCGCCGCCACAGTCAGTGTGTGTTTCAATCGTGTTGTGACGCAAAAATCAAACATTTCAACTACAACCAGTGGATGAATACACATACAATCCCACAAGACATTAGCGCAAATGCGTGAATAAATCAGCGAAAAGTGGCCGGTTCGGCGCCGCATTCCTGCGCCTCCACGAACCTCCTCATCAGGTGAGGTCGCGTTCCCCGTGTGACGTCACCAAAATAAATAAAGCCTCACCAGGCTTTCGATGGTCGAACTTTGCCCTTCGGCACTCTTTCAGTCGTTTTTCGTATTCTGGTTGACGTTTTGTAATCGGTTTTTTTGTTGTTTTATTATTGCGAACGACGTACGTTTGTATATGCGTCTGATTTACATTCGATTCGAGTAGAATCTGTTCACGATCGGGGTCATGTTTTATTTCGGTTTCGGGTATCGATGTTTTGAATTATGTTCTACCTACGGTGTTTGAAAGTTATTGATTTTTTCGTTTTCGTAGCTTGTGTCGTATACAATTGTAGGAAGAAGCTTTTCCGACGTTTTGTCGAAAGTTCGGAAATTTTTGTTATTCCTGTGAAAATTTGTCATCTATCTATTGACCGTGCTATTTATCGCTTAACTTCGGTCATCTTTGAGAACCATTAAACGATTGACTTTGTACTTGAATAATTGAATTTGTGATGTATTTACTTGTTTTACTGCAAGGTTTAGATTTCAGTTTCACTGTAATGTATACAAATATATCGTTATCATACGAATTTGCAATGTATGCACGTTTTCTCTTTTTTTTAATGTTTACGTATCCTAAAAATCGTTTATTTGCGTTTGAAATATGTTCAAACAAATTATTATTTACTCGCATTTAATAAAAATACCGATTCGTACTGAAATATGCACTTCAAACGTGCGAAAAATATACATTGAATTTTTAGTCGTTATCGCTTCCCGAATTTAGTAAGTACTAGAAATTTTCAAGTACAAAATCTCTTATCTGATAAAATATCTTGTCAAAATATTTCACATCATAATAAAAAAAAAATGATTGAAATTCATCTCGGAACGAACTTTCTTTATTGGAATCAGACTTTCTTTCAGTCAAGGCCAAAATGTATGAGAAGGTACGACTTGCGTCCGTAAAACTCCTTGGAAGGAACTTTCACTTGTGTCTTCGTGTATAAAATATTCTATTTGAATATGAGCACAAGCGATGTTTGATTATCTATAATAGAAATTGAACCAGTATCTGATTACAGGAACCCTATCATTTAACTAGTGAGTAGTCCGTTTTTTCGGGCTCATATTGTGAAAAATCATTTAAAATAAAATATAAAAGTTATCAACAAATATTGAACCTGAAATATTAATTATTATACCATAATAGTAGTTTTCTATGAGACAGACATACAGAAATCAGTTACATATATAGAAAGAATCAGAATACAAAACATGAATATAATTTGTACGAAACTCTTCTCAATGTTTATTTCTTGTTCTTTATATGGACAAACGATGACCGAACCTCTGTTTGATCACGTTTGATATGTAATGTGTGATCTGATCGATTGTTTGCACGATCGTGTGTTTGTTGTGATTTGTTTCAACAGTCTGTGGACTATTTTGGTGCGAATTTGCGTGTTTGAATTGTCCCATCCCATATTTTGGCGCGTTTTCGACCAATGGCCACTCCTCATCGGTGGGCACGAAGACAATTGTACAAACACGTTCTGTTTGAGCGTCTAAAACAGATAAGAGAGGAACGTGTTAATACAAACGACTGCACTTATCATTTGCTTATCGTCTATTAAATATAAAAATTTTCCTGTCTACCATACCGCTGTTTTTCTTTCACTTGTCTAATTCTTTGTCAAGTATCATAATAAACATGTGGGAAAATGTTTTGTTCGATTTGTTTTAATACATCACTTGAAATCATACTGCTCATACACGTACTATTTATTTATTTTTTAATTAAAAATAGATTCACAATTGGAAATTATTAATTTATGAAAATAAAAAGGAAAACGTAATGAAAAACATAATAAATATTGAAATTGTAGTGGGCTGGTAATGTGGGAAAGCATATTTATGGGAAATAAAAACGTTATGTATATAGAAATCAATTTGAATGATGGATGGATGAAATAAAAAATATATATGAAGTATTCTGTATAAAAATTGCTTAAAATTGACAAAAATTGAAGAAAATCGGAAAGATTTTATTCAACAGTATATGGTTAATTTTTGCATACGATGTCGATAATGATTATTTTATGATAAATAGTATACATCATACACGCACTAAATGTGAGTAAATTTCCTAAACTTTCCCTGAAACATCAATTCGAATATTCTTCAAAAATAAATTAATTGAACTAGATTGATTCACTCAACTTATCTAATTATTTCACGCACGACCGAATTCGATCGAAACATCTCGTCAATCAAGTTATTGTGCTACTACAACCGAATAGAATCAATATAATGGCAGATTCTCGTAAGCCCAGTTTGTAAATCAGTATATAGAAATGTGTGTTGTCCGGCTGAAATAACCCAACCAGTTATGACAGTGATCCATATTGTAAGCTTGTTATTACTGACGCACAACGATCTTTTATCAGCGCAATGCATATTAAACGCAATTTCATTTCCCTCCGTTTAGAAATGTGCAATTTGAAGCGAACCACAGATTATTAAACCAGCACATCCGGGAGTCGAATGGGTTAAAACATTTTTTTTATTGAGACAACATTACAATTTTTTTCGAGTACTTTCCACGTCGTACCTATCGAAATCGTGTTTTTATTGTATGCAGTCACCTCAAACCTAGACCTCTTTGCGATACGGATGTAATGAGAATTCGATGGGACAAAAAATCAACGTCAACGGATGCTAACGAATGTACATAATCGATGTGCGTCAAATTTTCATTCATGGATTGCCAGGCGATGAGGCAATTTCTGGTTTAACCAGTCGCGTTCGCCAATCGAAAGTCCGTTGATTGTGATGATCGAAAAATTTCTGAATCCTTTAACGTTCTATGTGTCGTAATACTTATGTTGACTTATGGCGAAATTCGCTTATTTTGTGTCGTGAAATAAATCGAAAAATGATTTTAATGTAGTTCGAGAAGTTGATTGCTTGTTAGAGTAATGCAGAGTAATGTTGTATAAAAAATATAGAAGGTTTATTCTGCTTTATCCTGGTTGAGTTCAATAACTCAGGATGTTGTATCTGGTTCAGATTTGATTTTCATTTTTTTGCTATCCACTTTCTTACATTTATCACATAACTATTCGAATTAGTCACCTGTTGGCTGTTCGTCAAGTTTCTTTTGATACAAAAAGGGTATGAATCATTTTCGATACTACTTTCCCGTATGTGAGGAAAACTCGATTTACATAACTTACAGGAAACGTAAACTTCCGATGGAAGTCGGGGTGAATTGTTTGTTTCACATACAATTTATTTTCGTCGTATCGTATCCTTCACCATCATACATATTTAAACTTTTCCAGTTGATTTCTAATTCTATTAAACGTATTCTTTCTCCCAGCTTTCAATTCTAAGTGAAATTTTACATTAGAAACCATTGAATCGTCTCAGTTTTCCCCTATTCTAAAACACGATCAAGGTCAACGAATTTCAAAGATTTTCGCAACAATTCAAGTTTTTACTTTTTTCACTATGACGGATCTGAACGAGTGATTTTTGGCGGCGCTCTTGATTTTTCGTGTCGCTTTACATCGGATCATTAGAAAATTTCAGTTTTCTCACAGTGTGCAACGCAAACACACAATGCTTTTGAATTCCCACAACAAACACTCGAAACGAGATTGGCATGTGCTGCTACAAAATTACAATGGACTCTGTTTTCACTCGCCGATTTTTACGTTCGCGTACGGCACGTCCGCCTTTTTTCAGCCTCTTTCGTGAGAAATCACTCATTAGATGTATTTTGTACGTTATTTTTAACGATTTTCAATTCTTATATTGCCGATTATAATAGACAAGCGAGTAATAAGTATCAGTGAACTTGTGTTTTGAAAAATTATTTTAATTAAAAAATAACATATTTTAAATATAATAAATCCTGAAGTGTTAACAGGTTTTTTTATCGTATCATTCGTTATCACAGAAATACGATAGTTTGCTGTGGCATTACCACAAAACAGACGGAAATTAAGGATTACATAGAAGTTTATCATAGATTAAAAGCATGTTAATTATTAATGAATATGTGTTTTGAAAAACCGTTTAAAATGAAACTGTAATGTAATTCAATTCAAATCGATAAATAGAACCCGAAGTATTAACGGTTTTACTTTCATCATATCGTGAGTTTTTATGGTACAATCTATTGCAATTTTAGCATTATCACAGAAAGATAAACAAATATCGACTATTACTATATAGAGAGATAATATTTTGAAAAGACCTTTTCTTTGGAAAAATAACATTTTTTTTTTAAATAATTTCTCATTACACTGACCAAACGATTGCATCGACATATTTCGCGGTTTTTCGCGAAACGAGTTGAAAACATCTGATTCATCCAACAACCCATCGTTCGATTGTCGAATTATCGAACAATGGCCGAAGCCTTGAACCGCCGTTTTGCCTACGAAAATTTAAACGCGGCCAATTAATCTCGTTAGACGCCGCTTTGTATCCGAACGGTTTTCGATAACGATTACGATCCGCGGCGAATCAATTAACACATTCGCTGTGTAAAAGTGTACACACACATGTGTCGGGTCATGTTGTCGTTTTTCCATGTGTTTTGCATCCCACATCGGCCACTTTTAAACCCGTCTTCGGTGTTGTTTCTTCGTGCGTCAATAGTGATGTTTTTGCTTTTTTTTTCTTGTGCGAATATGATCGATAGTCACGATTTATTTTTTTATATCAAATTTTTGGGTTTTTATTTGACGATATGTGTTATTTTGTATTTTTAGAAATTATTTGTTATAGGATATGATTTCTTATCAAGCTTTTTTTTCTTGGTCGGATCAGTATCATATGTTCTTAACAATCTAAAAATCTATTTATATGCAAGATTTTAAATGAAAATATGCATATTCTGTAACTTCTCGTTTTTAATTAGGAAGTTAAAATATTGCGTCTTATTGTTATTCATTTTAATATACTGTAGAATTTTATCGTGTGAAATTTTTGCACGCCTGAGTTCTCACAATACAAGAACAAGACTACATACATCAATTATATTTAGAAGTCAACTTTATATATATATATTTTTTTAATTTCAAATATATTCAATTACTAATTAAAAGAACATCGATCACAATAAATCAAACAATCCATACATGGATGCAGAACGTGACACGTAGCCGTCAACAAATTGTGCAAGCTTTGTCTTTTCCATCGCACACTTATAGACTAATAGTAATACATATCGTTGTCCTTGTGTTGTTGAAGTCATCGTCTCTCTCTCGTGTTGAGGATGTCTTCTTCTTGGCTTTGGCTGATGGCAGCCGTCACGTAACGGTATATGAGGCCGCCGCCATCAGCACGGGTTGCGAATTCCCACATACACTCGTGTTATTTTATACGTTTTACAAACACATTTGAATGTGACATTTTGTTTATCTTGAGACGCACAAAAACGCCGTTATGATCCTTTATATGTTGGGTTTTCGATCGGAGTTGATTTTAGTTGTGATTCGTGACAGTGGAACTGTGAAAATGCTTGGAAAATTTTCGAGGTATGTTGTTGAATTTTCGTATAGAAGAAAGTCAATACCAAAATAATGTAAAGGTATGAAAAATGTGAATTCTAGCGTTTATTATTTTGAGATAGTGGAAATATTAAAAAAAAATTGTGAATGTTTTCATCGAATCGTTTCGGAAATGTTGAGTTTTATCAACTTCTATTGATAAAAGTCTGTTTTGCGATTGTGCTTTTTAAATTCATTTTATCTATTACAATGAATTCATTTTTCTTATTATCATTTGAAATAAAATCATAATGGAAGCATTTGTGAATATTTTTTTGCAACTGAATCATTTTACCATAGAAAATGCTAGAATTTATCGATACAACAAAAATTTACACAATCGTCGGACTTTTGCAATAACATACACATTTTTGATATTTTTGTTGATGCAAAAACGAGTTTTCGTATGAAAAACGTTCGTTTTTTTTATTTCTGGCAAAATATGCAATTTTAATTCGTTCAAAGACCTGTCTGTATAATCGATTCGGTTCGACATTATCGTTCTGCACAAAGCCTTTGTTACATTCGATTCGAAAACCGCATTGAAATTTTGTGTAGTATATTGATATAATATACAGTGTGCTTATCTTATATAAAACGTTTGATTTGGCATATAAATATTATGTTTTATTGGCGAACGCGATAAAGAATGTTGTAGTTGCGAAATTTTCTGTGCCACATATGTTTTGTGTAGTTCACATTGCGTTGCATTTCCTCTTTGTTATTGTTTTCTTTCTTACAATTAACATGTAAGCAATTCTCAGTCTATTATTGAATTATGTATCGTATACACCTGAATTGATATTTCAACACTCTATTTCAAGCAAAACATTCGATTTTTAATACAAATTAATTAGCACGAAAGTGTTTTTCTGATTGCTATTTAATTTTATGGCTATGTTGTGTGTATAATTAAATTAAATTTACTTGCAGTGAACTTTGTTGCGATACAGTTCGTTCACACAATATATCTTTTCAAACGTGTCAACTTTTTTTTCGCATCTTTCATGTGTCATATTGTGTTTCTCACTCTCGCTAAAATCTTTATATTGCATGACCGCAGTTCAATCTCACATTTCTAACAATATACGAACAATCAATCACTAACTTGGTAATTATTATAATTTCTATATGAAAATATATTTTTTCATCGTTTTGCTGATTAGTTTGAAAAAACAATTATGTACCACAGTTTTTGTCATTTTATAGATATTGCTTGACAGGAAATCTAAATTGGGAATTCGTGGTTTTCCCGGTCAAATTAATAATTGCCGTAGTTATCTATATTTGTTATTTTGTATTGACGAATAAAAGGAAAACCGTTATGTGAAAATTTCTCCAATAGCAAAGTTTGAAATTTTATGTAAATTGATACTAATTACAAAATTTTTTTTTTCTTCGCATAGTTTCATAATGAAAAAAAAAATTTGATCTCATAATTTTGTAAACGAAAAAAAAAGATAAAATTTATAAAAAAAACTTTAACTCGAATTGATACATTTTGTCAATAAGATATTCGTGTTATCGTTCGATATCAATGTTTATTCACTTTTGGTAGTCGATTATTTCCGTCCGATATTTTATTTACATTTTATTAAACACTCCTAAATTTCGAAATGATCACTAAGCCCTCAATGGATCAGTAAATGTTTGATTTAGGGCGCAGCCTCTAAAGCACGCGCCCAATCAACAAATATTTATTTTACTTTCTACGTCGATTTTAACTTTACTGAAAGTGTGAATTGCTTCGAGTTCAAACAGTGGCGTACTTCACAGTTAAAACTGTTTAGAAAGTATTACTTCTCGAGTTAATTTTAACAACAATCCAATGGTTCTTTGTGAAAATGTAAAAGTCGTAAAACATATTTAATCAATGTTATTTATACCATTATGAATCAGATTTCTAAACTTTTTATTATAATACATGTCATATGACTGATGGTGCGTATGTCCTGTTACTAAACTTAAGTGGCAAAAATTGGTAGATGAATATGAATCAACTATTATATGTATTTGAAAAGTACAATTTTCAATATTTAAATTCCTCGAGAGTTATTAGTCAACAAAGGTTCGCCAAAGAGTAAGTTAATAAAAAGCTTGAAAAAACACTCGAGCTTCCTATGTTATCGTAATTTTTTTTCCTTAGAATCAACATAATAACAATATTCCAATTGGCGACATTTCATTCGATTTTCACTCATTGAAAATTCAAACTACACCATTGACTTACAATTAGATGAGGTCCGATGGCGGAAAACACAGGTGTTTGTCGCGACAAGGTCGTCTATGAGTTGACCCTCGATTGTTTGCTTTCTTCGATGGCAACTGTCGAAGACTTAAAGCGTTATGAGAAACCTAACAGTGATTTCCATCGCTCAAAAACACTCAGTTTCCAATTAAGTACATTGCAAGCGATGGCACACATCACGCGTAGTCGCTTATCAATCATAACATCGGGGAGAAATCGCAAAGTGATGATGATGGCAAGTTCTGATGGTACGTCCTGAACGTGAGTGCGAAGCAAAATCACTTGATTCGGCAATTTTGTCGTTGATTGCCTTTCACCGTCGTCGTCGTGTAATTAAGCATAATTTTTATCAAAAAAGTGAAATTATTAATAATAAATGAGGTAATTTGCGATCACCTTTGACACCTATGGATCATCTCAGAATATTTTCCAAATTTATTATAATACATCATGTAAAAACTACATACAATAATAATTGCTATGAGACAAAAACTTTTTGAATAATATCAGAAATTTTAGAAATAGTGAAAACAATCCTCTTATCAAATGATTCATAGAATACGATTAAATTAATCTATTGATCGGGCAGCTTATAGTTTAACTTCTGCGAAATGACGAAATTTAATCTTTGAGTTGATCAAAAAATTTAGATTTATTTGATTCGTTATTAAGTTTTCGAATCTATTTTAAAATCTTTCCGCCAAATAATGCGATTGGTCAAAATTTTCTTTTTAGGTGTGTCTGGGTACGATTCTTTCGTGTCGTCGTGAAAAATAGAGGTTTAAGATTTTCGGAAGAGAAATTGGAACGATGCTATATAGATTTCCGTTAATTTTATTTTACTAATAATAAGACAAACACGAAAACCGTTACCACAAATGGGCGTAACGGCACAAAAAACAAATTTTCCACTAACACCGATCGATCGATTTTGAAAAATGACTATGGTTGACACTCTGTCATGTGTCATTGAAGATAATGAATTCACTGCGCTTAATTATCCATACTCTTAACACGAAATTTTGTACTTTCCTAAAATCGAACGGTTGTTTTAACCGACGATAAACAAATAAAGATTTATCACATAGTTACGTGCATATTTCGAATTGTGAGTTGAACCGGTCGCATCTGGTGTACGTTCTTCGGACAACTCCCACTTTGGTGCAACGAGCTGGTGGGTGTGTGGACTTATTGAAGCTCCTCGGGCAATTAAGACTTCCTGTGGCATTCTTTTTGGTACTCTTTCAACCTTTATCTTGAACTGGAAGACAACAATCACGAGAGTTATTCGTGTTACTTTACAAAGAGTGTTTGTACATTTTCCATATCGCTCGAGCTATTCATTGGGTTTTCATACAATGATTTCGTTCTCGTTGGTGATAAAAGATTATCTTATTTCAGGTTGTTCATGTTTCTCATTTAAAAAAATATTTTCATTTTATATTCATTGACTACGGAAATGTATGTTAATATGTATTACGGAAATGTATGTTAAAATGTATTACGGATATATTTTCATGGTTTTACTATTATAAAAATTTCCCGATGACGATTTTGTATATTTCTGGTGGTTCAATTTAATTTTTTCGTTTTATGATCCAAAATGAATACTTATAATATTTTCCTATCTGTAAATTGTCATTCAAATTGTTTTGCGGTTTGCAATGTGACTAATAAAATACGAATGATTCACTCGAAAACTTGTCTTCGGAAACGTTCAAATACGAAATCGGACTACTTTCGCATCTGTTATTAAATAATATTCGACGTTTAACAGAAACAATACATTTTTTTCCATAAAAAGAAAATATAAACGGGTCATGAAATATTGTACGTTTTTTATTCACGTCGAAAATATTTACTCACTTACTCAGAGTAGAGAAAGGCACATTGTGCGGCTTTTCTATAGAACGCTGCTCACTTAAAGGCGATGAAAATTATCAATTTTTTCACTATCACATTCGACCTTTATAAATATCCATTGTAAATTAAAGATTTTAGACAACTATCGGAAGTTCGGGAAATTTCATATTCATAAGATTATTAATAGTCTTTAGAAGATTTCGGTTTAAAAAATTATCGCTAATTATCGATTTTATATTTATCTAATAAAATGTCGCTTAACTTCAACGATCAGCTAAAATTGTCGCCAATATCGTTAAAATAAATATTTACCTAGTCTCGATATATGTTTTTGTACCTTTGTATAATATTTGTTTACTGAAAACACAATTATTTGATAACACTCGAATCGACTCTTGTACTACGATTTGTTTTGATTTAATTAACATAGTACAATCATCAAATAAATAAACAAAATAATAAAAGTTGAAAATTTTCACGAATCTAAACGAATTTGTCACAAATTTCATCAATTACGCACCAACAACAACACGCAATCAACAACACTTAAATTCATCATCGAATTAACGCCGCACATCCCGACTTTCCTTTCGAAATTAAATTTATTTGACATCAACAATAAAAGGTAATCAGAGATCACCAACCGAACGGGCATTGTGTACTCACAAAACGTTTCTGAATATGATTAGCGGCCGCCCAAGAGTTGAAGGCCACCGTGGCTGGTACAAATGTCTCCGCGCCTTATTTTCCACCACGATTACATAGAGTAATTGCTTATTATGCTAATGCAGCACTCGTGAACGTTATGTGACCTTTTGTTGGGTGACCAAAATTACCGGCATTCGATTTTTCTATATCTGAGATGATTTCTTCCGATGCGCGTGTAGTGCGTCGAAAGTGAGCAATATGGCGGAAATTTTGTGTTTGGTTTGGCTGATAAGATACGTTTTCCGACGTGGTAATGAAGATGTTTCATTTTTTTGTTGTTTTAATGCCGAATAATATGGTGTACGTGAACGTCGAATTTATTAGAAAGCGAGTGCGTCAATTGTACGAAGATCAAACGGTTTTTCCGTGTCCTGAATATTTTTCACTTTAACACTTGTTTTGCGGGAAGCTTTTTAGCGTGTTTGTTGAGCAATATTGGATGTTAACAGTTTATGCGAAGCTTTTAAGGTTATTGTGACGTTTTGATATAATTTTTTTTTATGTAAAACATTTTTTTATGTTTTTCAAGATTTTAGTAGATAAAATATTTCATTGTGTATATATAGATTCATATGCTTGGAATTCTTGCGAATCAAGACACGTTTTAACACAGAAGGTCAAGACAACTTTTAAAAATCACGCTGAATTCATTAAATATATAAATTTATTTAACAAGTGATCATCAATACAAATTTAAATAAAAATTACTTTGGGTGTGATTGGAAACAATATTTTTTTCCATTTTCGAAATTCGAATATTGCAGTATGCATATTCTTATCTAGAATAATTTTTATTATAATAATAGCTATTACTTCGGACAAAGTGTATAGCAATTTAGTTTCAATGTTTGTAGTTTAATGATATATTTTCAAATATAATACAATACTTAAACTTATAATCATTTTGCGTATTTTACAGATAGATTTCATCCGCTGAAACAATAAGAAACTCAGCGCAGTTGATACAAAATAAGACGAAAAAAATAGTGAGGTACAAATATAATATATTGATTAGCGATTTCAAAACACTTACATAATATTTTTTCCGATTTTGAAAGAGCTTATAATTTTTTTGACTTCTGAAACTCTCGTTTTCGTCATTAAAGGTTCGTTATGAACTGGTTTTAAAATACATCATAAAACGGCATCTTGCGGTGTAACAACCTCTTGCTGCTTCATGCTTCAAAGTTATTTTTCCTCTTTGTTGCCTTTGTGCAAAATTTATTTTCAGAAAAATACTCGAATCTCCTGACGTTCGAAAGTTAATGGAAAAAAATTTCACTTATCGATTATTTAAAAAAAAAAATTATATAAAGTAAAATATTATGTTTTTTAAAATATTTTCATGATGAATTATCATTTGACGGATGTGATGCTCGTAATTATTATATTTTTGAAATACGTAATTAGTTCATGCACGAAGTGAAACATATCATTTTTCATCCGCCATATGTGGTGTAAAATTAATTATTAATTGTAATAATTCGAAATAATTCACAAATAGCAACACATGTAAACAAATTAATTAGTTCTCGGGAAAGCTACATTTTTATTTTTAAACCAACCAATAAAAACATTTGCAATGCAATTATTTATATTTAAGTTAGTTATTTCAGTTGCGCAAAACAATTTATATGCGACTTAACTTTGTAACATTTGGTCGACAGGTATATTTATGTTATTCAAAGAATCATCTGAAGGATAATACATTTCGGCCAGTTTTCAATGATTTTTGATATCCTCTATGAAACATGGACGAACACGTTTCGAAATTTCACCTGTTGAATAAATGATTCGACTTAACCTTGTTTTTGGATTTGATGTTCATGACGAAAACGAGAAACTTCGGTTGCGGTTACAAAGCAAAGATAACCTTGCGGATTTTCCCCGCAGCAGGTGACCCAACGGAAATATACGTCCGAGTGGCTTATTGTGAAAATTTACAATTTTTCATGCAACCCAAATCTGTTTTTCATCAATAATAGAGCGTTACGTTTTCCATGAAACGACTAGTTTCGCGCTTGTCACTTATTTCACAACAATGTGTGAGGTCAAGTGACGTTGTCCTTTTTATTATTCAAGCTTTTTTAAAGTTGAACGAGCGATTTTTCGACAACAGATTTGTCAATAACTTACGATCATTCAAAGGAACGAATTGTTGTCGAAATTTTTTTGATAGAAATTGCTCGATACATATCACATTAATGATTGAAGTTTATAAAAATTATGAGGTCGATGCAAAAATTTTCGGGTATTTTTTATCAAATGATAACCGTTTTTTTTTATAAATTTTTATTATTTCAATCAATTATACAACTTACTTTAATGCTAATAACTTTCTTCCACCTTTCTACAAACATATGTAAATATACCCTTTTTATAAAAATCTTCAGATTTTGAACTGAAAAATAACCGAGAACTGTTTTGAGTTCCGGTATTGACGTAAAATATTTTCCAAGAAGGAAATTTTGTAATAACCTGAATAAGTTAAAATCAGAAGAGGAAAAGTCCGGGGAATGTGATAGGTTATTGAAGATATCCAATTAAATTCGTGCTATTTGATGTTCAATGGCTAGTAAAGCCAAAACTTATCAAATACTAAAAAGGAAGTATCCTTTACATAATAGAATAGTTTGAATACAGGTGTTACTTATTGGTTCGGAGAAAAACGAAAAATATTTTACCATCGGAAAAGTGCGTAGGAACTTTCGCATCGGCCCTATAGTTAAAAATTAATATTATTATAGATCACTTGTCGTAGATAACAGCTTCACTGAAAAATCCTCTTCGTAACTTCAACCAAATAATGTCGTTTTAAGATTTTTTTCAAATCATTGTAAAAGTTTCTTATCTCTGTACAAATTTTAAAATAAATCTCGGCCTTGAATCAAATTTGAAACGAATCTGATACATTTTTGAGAGTATGTGGACTAGTCGTGGCGAACGAGTGAAACCGATCGATCGATTTTTGCTTTCTCCAAACACAAGATATATTTTAGGAAAGTGCTGTAGAAAAAAATCTATACCCCAAAAAATCGATCGGAACTTTTTCTTACGTGAAAAAAGTGCGCTCGGACGTTTAGTTTTTACGACGCACCTATAACAATCCGAAATGATTCGATTTTGATCGTTTGGCATTTGAAGTGGCACACGAGTATCGCTCGAACGATTGCGGTAAATATAGTCCGATGGTTATGATTGTCGAAAGTACATAATGTGGTAATAACTTCAAAATGGACCCGCGCCGACTGTCGTCGAATTGGTCCGCGTCCAAAGACTTTCAGGTGTCCGTTTTGTTGAAAAAAAGCTTTCACTGATTGCGAGTAAAAGTGGGGCTTTCACTGGACGTGGTTTATCGAGCCGGTGTCCTTTGTGGTCTTCAGATCCTCGACGGTGTTTCTTCGTCTCCTGCGGCTTTCAACGTCGGATTCTTGGCCAATTTAATACGTTGACCAAACTGGATACCACACGCGTCGCGCTTTTTTACCGCCTGGACACTAGCTTTATTTCGTTTCGATATGAAAATATGTATGAGCGGTGATTTGGTTGCTTCATTATTTTTTTTGTTGGACGTAATTTATCGCTGTTACGTGTTCAATCATGGTGAAAGTGTTGGTATGAAGTATTAAACACTTAACCCCGACTTTTGTTCTACTTTTCTAATTGTGTTTTCTTCGACTTTTTATAACAGTTTGAACCGAAGACGAAAATAATCTAGAAAACTAGGAAGTGTTTGATTTATTTTGCGGTCGTTCGGATGATAATATTGCGCGTTTATTTATTTTATAATAGCATATGTCTCATGACAAATGCATGAATTTATATTTAAATTAATTCTTATTAAATTGATAGCAATAAATTTCATTTTTAATTGAATTAATATTACTGAGAAGTGAATAACCCTTAATCTATCATGTACACCAGACAATAATACATCGCAATTTATTTTATTCAATTTTATAGCAAAAAAAAATTTTCTTGTTATTTAATATTAATTTTATTTTTTCAGATAAACTTCTTTGAAAAACCAAGTATTATGTCAAAAATTGGTCTGAAGTCTGATTATGATGAGGAACGACACAACCGATAGTAAAAAATTCAACAGTCAAATCAAAAATCTCGCCAAGGATCCTGCTCAAGAAATAAAATTAAAAGTCAAAGAACTCGGCAAAGATAAATCGGAGTGTAAAAACAATGTCGAAACGAATAAACAGTCGATTCTTCTAAAAGATGAATTAATATTAAGGTTGAGTAGCATTAATAAAAATCTTGTCAAAAATGTAGAAGCAAGGTTGAGAGTGAAGTCGGAAAACGACGATATTTGCAATAGAAAAGATGTTCGGGACTCTATACAAAAAGCAAAATCGCAATTTATAAATAATGAATGTCCACAGTTGAAAAAAAGTTACATATTGGAATTAAATAAAAAAATATTAGAAAAAACGAACAGCAATCGTAAAATATGTGAAAATAACAAAACTAATATTAATAAACAGATTCCATGTACAATTTCAAGTGATAGAACCAATCCAAATTGTGATTTTAAAAGTCCACTTAAACGAATCATCGTAAAAGATAATCCAGCTCATAAAGTGAGTTTTAAAACCAAAAATTTTTCTAAGAAACCCAAAATTTCAACAAAGCTTCATAGTAGTACAGTCGCTTCTTTGACACAAAAATTTAATGAAATTATTAAAGAAAACGATTTAACTACCAGAAATTCCAAAACTTCTTTAATTTTGGAATGTAAAAACAAATCAGAGTGTATAAATGTGAAATTAGGTAAAAATAATACTTTTATTATTCAAAAAGCCTCTTCAAATAAAAGATCAAATAGTGCAAATTCATTTGACAAGATTAATGTTATCAATTCACCTTTACTTAAGAAAAAAATATTTAGAGTGAAGTCGGATTCTGCAGAAAAAAAAAGATATATTCAAAGAAGAAAATCTCCTGAATACTTTCTTACTCCTTTTAATGGATCATCCAAAAATATTGAAAGAAATAACCAAGTATCAGATCCTAAAATTCACACTAAAAGACCGACCTACAAAACTTTTTCCAATCGTCATACAAGCAACGTCCGCGCTACTATTCAGAAGTTTGAGGGCACGAAAACACAAAATGTTTCTAATGAGGATGAAAATAATATTAAAAATACAGTGATTAAATTGAATATAATTTCCGACAAACCAAAAATTCCTGAAAAAAAGGTTAATCTTTATAAAACCAAAAATTTAGTGATTCGAGATGGAAAACCGAAAATAAAGTCTGTGAAAACCAACATTAATGAAAGTAAACCTTTTGATAACGATGAAACTTCTCTAAAATATGTTGAAATTCAACATGACATTATAGATATTAAAACCGAGAATAATTCTCATGTAAAAATTACTGATTCTAAAGGCATTGATGAAAATTTGGAAACTATAGCTTCTGAAAATGTCTCTCCATTGCAAAATGTTTGTGATCCAACAAAAGATATTAATGTTTCAGAAAAAGAATATACAAAAATGGATAATTCACAGAAAGAAGAATATCACGAAGATGTGACTGCTAGAATACAGCCGAACCCTTCATTTTTATACAGAAAAACAAATAATGAACCAATAACAAATACGAAAAATGATTTAAATTTGGATTACAATAATATGACTTTTGCTATAGAATCTGAGAAAAAATCTAATAGATCGTCAATATATGAGCCGACAGTCAACGATATTTTCCAGAAAATTGATAAAATAATAGAAAGTAAAAAGAAAGAAATCGCCGATGAAGTGAAAAAAGAAAAAAATAATACACCTCAAGATATAGTTGCGGAAGCTATTAACAAAAATGTGAAATCATTTAAAGAAGAAGTATTTGAAGCATTTAATGAAGTAGCTATTACCGATATTAGGAATAACAGATATCAAGCTTTTAAAAATACTGATGAAGATTATGAAACATTCGATAATCTTGGAGATGATATAATGTTCTCTGATAATTGCTTTGGATCTGAACAGTCTTTGCATTCAAATACAAATTGCTCTCTTCCTGTGGTTCCTTGTGAAAACATTTATCAATGTGTGTCAGATACTGATTCTTTTGAAGGAGGAGATAGTACTAGTATACACAGCTATGAATATTGTGATAATAACAAAATAGATGAAAACCCTTCGAGTAGTGTTGAAAACATTTATGAATATTGTAAATCTAACACAAATTCTCCATCTGAGATCATAGAAGTCAAACCCGATCTTCCTGAAAGAAAAATAAGTGATTTTTCTAAAGATTTTTTCACAACAAAATATAACAATACTGCTTCATCTACTGGATATGAAAAAATTTCTTCCATATATGAAAAACATCCTATAATATCACCACAAGCAACTCATTTAGAATCTATCAAACCGGATTCTCCTGAAACAGCTTTGAATTATCATTCATATAATTCAGAAGAAAATATATATGATACCATAAAGCATTCAGATTCAATATCAATTTCAAACTGTTATGAAAGCATACCAGAGAGTCCGCAGTCTATAGTTAAAATGCATCAAAAACGTAACATGAAAAACCTTATGCTTACCTCAGATACTAAAAACGTTCCTTTCGATTCAATATCAAACTTCAGTCAATCTTGTTCTGGTTCAATGATATCTAGTGACCAAAAGACTAACAGTATATATGATCAAAGATCTATAGTCAGTCTTGACACATCAACAATCATATCATATGGAAAGGCACCAAGTGAAATAAGTTCAAGTGATCGTAGCGACGATTGGGAAGATTTACCTGATCCTGAGCTTACTAGCAGCAATAGCACAACATCTTTATTCATGTAAGTTTTAAATCACACATGATATTTATGCTTTTATAAATATCCAGTTGAATTTTAAATTTAAAAAAAATCATTACCTTTCAATTCAATCATTATGAAAAAATTTTTTTTGGTTTGCAATGATAGTTTATCTATGATCATAAAAAAAATAAGTGTTTTTTTCAAATATTGAAAATTTCATTTAAATATATTATACCTACAAAATAATTTATCAATTAAGATTCAATGTTTTCTGTTGTTTCAAATACATTTAAAATAATTATCTTTGATGATTAAACAATAAAAAATGAAGATAACATGTTATCTTGCAATTTGGTTGGGTAAATATGTAATTTATACTCATTGTCAGTTCAGTTCCATTTTTCATCTTGCAGAGTTTGTGAAATTACAAGAGAAAGTCCTGCTTGGTCTAAGCAAGTGAGGCATCATTGGAATAAATCATCAAAAGAAGAAGAAAACGGTTAGTAAATATTTTTAAAATTAAGAGAATTTTGTTGTCACTTGTCAGAGTAGTTTCGTTATCTGCTTTTATTGTTAGACAATCCAACAGAAAAAAATGACTAATTCCATAATATATCTTGTAGAGTTATTATTAAAATTTGTTTATAACTTTATAGGACATCATGCCATTATAATTTTTATATCAGCTTACTAACTTTAAAAAAATTGCAAATAAGTTCTTAACACAACCTTCAATTAATTTGGCCTATCCATATTATTTAATCATCTGGTCTATAAAGTATTTGCATTATTTCTCGAGAAAAAAATATGTAAACAGGTTTAGTCTAATCGATTATACTAATGGTCAGTAAACTTTAAAGAGTCATTAATTGAATGTGAAATTATTGAGCTACCTCCATAGTGAAGTATATAATGCATAATTTCAAAAGCAGATTGAAAAAACTTCTAAAGCATAAGCATGAAGATGTTATTTGAACAACACTAAATTCAATTGAACTGGACTAGTTAAAGAAAATTTTTCTTCGATGAAAACATACATAAATATCAGATAACTGAGTAAGTCATTGAAGATTTCTCTGCAATTTTTTTTGTACATTACATCAAATTGTATTGGTAAATCAAATTTTTTTATTTAAAACGTTTTGATTTATATTATTCTGTATCAATAATTAAATCATATATTATTTTTGACAAACGAACATTATCTCCGACACGATTTACTCATAATACACGATAGTAAATCAGATTCATTCATTGAAAACATTTTTCAAATATTTTCATGCTTTACGCATTCCAACGGAGAAAATTGAAATTTGCACTAGATCTGTTACACAAATTTTTACAAATACCAAACACATACATAAACGAGTGCTCGAATTATATATTATACATATTCAATATGAAATCGCAAAATCCCGATTTCCATATCGCCTTCGTAAAATCCGATATTACCAATTCGACCAAACCAGTTTCAACAATGTTTATATGTACACGTAATCCGAATTGAGACATGCAGTTGTTAAATAATCACCTAGCATAATGAGTACTGCGACTTACGCATAGCTTTTGTTCATACAACGATCATAAAAACGTGGAAACATTTTTATAGCGTAAAATTTGTTACGGTATAAAAAAATAACCAATGGAGTATTTTGGTCTAATCAGAAATAGTTCGTATTTTTTTTCAAAGTCGATTAAGACGTCAAGTAATTTGTGAAATTACGGTTCATCACGTCTAGTTACTAGATTAAGACCAGAAAGAACATGTTGAAGTAGCGGAAGACGGTCAGGTGGTCGTCGGAGTGCTTTGAGGACAGTCAGGCCAGCAGCCGGAACCTAGTTGGCCATGATACAATCGTACGTTCGTTCACTATCTTAATACTAGTTCTTCGAGATAAATGAAAATGGTGCTTCTTTTGTATGAAGTTCATCCGGGCATTTACATTATAAATATGATCTCATCATTATCATCATCATCATCATCATTATCATAAGCAACCCATACGCCCATTGTTAGACAAAAGTTTGATTTAATAGGACATGTATTCAGTGGCGGATTTACCCAAAAGCGGTGGAGGCTCTCGCCTTAGGGCCCCCGATTAACCCCATCATTTTTCATGAATTATTATAGTTTTTCTATATCAATCCTACAGACATCATTGAAATTTGGATCATTTTGAAAAAAAAAAAGACGTTTGCTTGCACAAAAACAAATTTTATTTTCTAAAATCGCCCATTTACATACAATTATAATAACGATACAATTTTCGCCTGCAGTGCTACATTTTACAATTTTAATGATTTGTGCGTAATGGAACCTGGCTCTGTTAATATATGTATATGTATATGTAATGGGACCCCCAAAAATTTTTAACACATTGAGCCTATAGTGTAGTAAATTATCCACTGCAAGAGATTTCTGATGCATTCTCGAAACAATAGGAACTCGAGACGGAATTTGAATTAAGACATTTTATGATGAACCATCAACAAAATTATGTGAACTTTTCGGCAAGAATAAGTACAATTGAACTGTCACATTCAGATACCACGATATATTTTTCGAAAATTATGAAAAGTATAATGTTTTGTTTCAATCATATTTGTGAGAAAGTACTAACAAAAGGATGATTTATTTTCATAATTCAAGGAAATAAAAGTTAATAATTTTCCATTGACGTATTATCATAAAATCAAATATAAACTAACAATGTCCATTATTTTCATACAATAAATACCCAACGAACCGCATTCTAAAATCACAAAAGCAAACCCACGAATATTTCAGAATAATACAAAAAAAAACATCATAGCTCCAAAATTCACATCAACAATACCCATACAATTTCCGCCAACCATCATCGACCATCTCGATCAAACAAAACCACGCCAATAGACGACCTCGTCCGCGGCTCGGAAAAAACCCACAAATTAAATTCGATCACAACGCTCCGTTCGTCGTCACCAACGGTGGTAGAGAACGCACCTACGAGTTGGGGGGGCGTAGGCGTCGGTGGGGGCCTTCTCGAGGCTCTCCGGCTCGGACACTCGTCGGCCCACCAGTGAAAGTGAAGCGTCCGCGGCGGACGCCTGCGCCCCCCGGTGCTACGCCCCCCGTTGCATAACTGCCGTTCGGTTGTCGTTCGCGGAACGGTGTGCAAATCTGTCTCGTGTTGTGGCTTTTAAATTTGTGTGTTTTCGTTTTTGTTGTGTGTGTGTGTGTGTGTGTGTGAGGACGTTTTCTAATCGTGGAAAAACTACGAGATTCATGGGTGAAATACGTTTATTGGATCATACAATGACGTTCTTTATTTAAACACTTGATTTCTTTTTATACTCGTTAATCCGGATGCGTTTTTTTTAAACACAGATCGATAAGATTTAAAAAAAAATTTGCATACAATAAATTTTTTACCATATAAAAACTGAATCAAATTTCGAATAATTAATCACACGATGACTAAAGAATGAACAAACACAATTTATTTCAATGAATATCTGAAAATATGAAACTCACCATCCATATTGAATTAACACAATTCACAATTTCCAATATTCGAGGTCGAATCATTTTCCGAATCGTTGCGCAATCGTAACATTTGCGGTGACATCGACGCACGGCGCGCCGAAACCCATCGTCGACCTTTCATCTCTATTATAAAACTGTGCCGAATAGAAAAAAGCGAATCGACAATTGTTAGTTCGTCATTCGACTGGGACAAATCATTGTGGCGTTAACAATAAACCGCGCATTCGTGCACAATCTTCGTCAATCGCTGGAAACTGTGTTAAATCGCCCATTGTTTGTCGGGCGCCTCCGAGATTGTTGTGTTGTTTTTTTTCGTATTGTGCATATGGGATTTGTTCGAAATCGGTGTTTGTTGGGTGGCCTTTTTGCATCGGTGACGTATGAGTAGCCTTTTACGATGTCCCTTGCGAATGACCTCACTTTCTTAGCGATTATCGGTCGAAAGTTGCATTTGATTTGGCGTGAAATCGTATCGGACATTAGCATAAACGTCGGCGATTAAAAGTCGGTCGATCCATCTCGTGATTGTGGAATATTTATTAGAACAGGGGTATGCATTTTTTTTAAACTTTCTACAATGATTTAACTGTTTTAATTTCAATAATTAATTAAGATAAGCATTTCGTTTTAAATATTATTTTTTTATTTATTCAATTGATCAAAAAATAACAATTTTCTTCTTTTTTCAAATAGTTGGTTTAAAAAATTTATAGAAAAGCTTCAAGTTGGAACTTCTCTGTAATTGGAATTACCGGATATTTCCGCATAGCTCGATTTCCGCTAATTGGGCTATTATTTGTGCATCACTTATCCATCGCCAATTAATATGAAATCTAGGTCAAGGAGTTAAATATTAATTTTCGGTTTATTGCAGCTCAATTCACGTTCACGTCAGATTCTTTTCCGTCACGAATTTTAACAAATTGGCATTATTCAATTATGAATATTGATGAGTGTTTTGATCTTTCAGTTAATGTATTAAAAAATATTCTGAATAATAGATTTTCGACATCCTTCAATATAAAATTTGCGAAATAAATATTTAGCACATTTCAGGTGTATCGGACAAATTAGGTTTTCGTTGTGAAACTTTATATTACAGTAGTGTAAATTTGTTTCACTGTCAGTGAAACATTTTTCTATACATTTTCATGATAACGATAATTATTATTGTATTGAGACGAGTCTCGAAGGATTAGAAGGAGACAAAGGTCAATAAACCACCAAATATAATATGAAACGAAAAATACAAAGGTTTCACTTCATTGCGCGAGGATACCACGCAATTTTTTTTTGCTCATTCACTAAAAGCTCAATACTTAACATTTTATATTACTGTGATTAACTTTTTTTTACAAAAAAAACAGACACGAACAGTTCGTATCTAATTTTATGAAAAAAAGTTAATCGCAACAACTTTTGTATGAAAAAAAACCACTACCGCACAATATTTTTCCACATCTAACGTATTACGAATATTTATTGAAAAACAAAAACTCTTCGAAAACGATCTATTTTTAGAAGCCACAATATATGTTCTCATACACACTTGTATCTTCTTTTGGCGTTTTCAAAACGCCAATCGTTCGACCTTGGCGTCGTATTCAACCGGTTTTTCCATACCGAGGAATACATAAGTATGAAAATTTTCGCTTGCAGATCACGAATAAAAAAGAAATTTGCAACACGAAAAAAACAATGTATTAAAAGAACCAGCGTATGAAAAATGAGCCATGAGCATGAAATGGACTTCTCAAAATTGTTCATCAACTCCGATTCCAACTCCAGCGAGGAGACATAGACGACAATGCGGGGATCAAGGTTTTAGTTTTTCGGATTCGATTTGCTCTGGCTAATGTTTAATTTTAAAATTATATGTTTCCTGTCGGATTTCAATTGTGAAATCGTTATGATTTCAGTAAATTTCATTTTTTCGATATCGTGCGGATTATATAATATTTTTTAACGAGTGTTATGAAAATTCAACTTTTGATCTAATTTCGTTGAAATAATCTTACGCGTATTTGGTTTTATTATGTAAAAATTTATTTAAATTTATACATAATGTGTGAATCGATCATCGAGTTGAAATGTTCCATATAAAAGAAAGTGGTTAAAATTTAAATATTCTGAAAATTAATTCATTTCGATATAGAAAAATTATGTGCTGTTTGATTTTATAATTTTATCTTGCAAAAAATGTACATAATTAAAATAAAATATAACTCTATCAAAGATTAAGTATAATATTATATGAATATAATTTTGCTGCATTTAAATTTATTTATCAATCCTATTACTAGCCAGATGCAATGAATTCATAATATAACCCAAAACTATAAGAATATAAAACGTAAAAGTCTAATTATCGTTCCAGTATTCGTTTCGTCCACATCTATTGTGTATTTAACGACGTCGAAATTTTCCGGATATTATTCAGATAACGATGATATTTACCAAGCGTCTAATGTTTATCAAAATACTAATTGCGTACTCATGGTGGTGCGAAAAACCACCGTAAGCCCAAAAGATCTTAAGGGTCTTGCAGTGTTCAAGATGCTTCTGTTACACGATGATGTTTTTGAAACTCAAGAATTAACTTTGCTTATTGGTAATTAATATTTATATAGAAGTTAACTATTTTTTCTATGTGTACATTTGTTATGTTTAACAGTTGATGCTTCAAAAATTGTTTATGACATGTGAAAATGTGCTATGTTTTTGTTACATTAAAAATGATAATTATAAATATTCATTCCAGATATGGATAGTGGCAGCGATCATATTTATGAACCGCTACATTTCCCACCTTCTGCAACAAATACATCTAAACGTGAAAATTTCAGTGATGATGATACTGATTCATTTGACAGTAACAGCGAATCAGAACAACATCAGGTAAATTTTATGTGCATTAATAAATTGATATGATAATTTCAAATTACAATAGACATTATTTTCAAAATTCAAATAAAAACTTTCAGAACGACGTTGATCCAAATGCTAAAAATTCACGACTCCCTGATCCTCCGGTGTCCAATAGTACGTACGCTTTTACAAGTTTTACCAATACGATAAAAAAGATCAAAAAAAATTTCACCAAGAGTACAAGAAAAAAATCAAGTATTTAATTTTTAAACAATCAATTTATTATTCACTATCAAGTATACTGAATGTTGATATATTTTTATTTATAGCTTCTGAAGTGGCAAAGTTACAATCTCCAACATCTGAAACAAATCTAAATACTGTAATATCAGATACTAAACCAACGATTCCAAGCAATCCGTATGAAATTGGGAATAAAAATTTGGATGCCAGTCCTACTAATAATTCAGACACGAAAGCTCCAGTTACTGCAGAAAAGACATCGTTGATTAAATATAAATCAATGTTTTTCAATTCGAATGATGGAAAATCATCACCGAGACAAAATTCTAATGATGAAAATTATGATAAAACAACTACAAATAAAACAAATAGTGAAAATCAAAATAATAAGAAAACATATTTATCATTTAAATCATTTCGTAGATCTGAATCATCTACAAATAGTTCACAAAATAAATCATTGAATAATTCCAAAAGGGATATTTCAGATTATAAGAGAACTAATTCAACTTTCTACGTAGATGATATATTTGATATCAACGATAAGAGGTGAGTGAAATTTTATTATAGAGAAATATATTTATATGAAAATAATAATTATAATCATCACTTTCAGTGAAGAAAACTTATCAAAATCTTTGAACAAATTGAATATATCTACAGACTGCATTAAAAAAAATGATAATTTAGAAGATAATAACACTATCCCTAAGACGAATGAATCTGATGGTTTAAATACAAATGGAAAGAAAAATTTACCATTAAATTTAGTAAGGACATCAAAAATTGGTAGCGTTAGACCAGCAGCTCCACCTCCACCACCTCCAAATAGAGAAGGTATTTTTTTTAATTTACAATAATTATAGTTTTGCAAATCAGCATTTATTATTATATATGAAAAAATTTAATTATAGATAAATCTATTAAAAAAGAAAAAAAAGAGATAAATAGAACATCTTGGTATTCTGATTGTGATATTTCAAGATCTCAGGAACTCAAATCTGAATCAAATGGGATTCAAAAAAATAGAGCCTCAGCTTTATCATGGTACATTTAATAAATGCATATGATATTGAAGTATTTCTGTTTTATCATAATTTTTTAATTTCAGGTATGCTGAAATTGGTCTTTACCAAGCTAGTAATATTTCTACGAGTAGTGGAACCAGTAGTAATATGAGTGGCTCTGGCACTTGTTCTACTTCTGCGTTTTCATCTCCGTCTACACCTGTTCCTCCAATAGGAATGTTTAATCACGAACCTCTTTATCAGTTCTATGATGCAGCCAAACTAGAGGTAAATTTGATTGATTATTCAATTTTTAGCCATTATTTGATGTTGAAGTTAAATTGATTATTTTTAACAGTCAGTTTATCGTGATATTAATGAAAATTTTGGAATGGACTCTGATCTGTATGAAGAAATAGTGGAAGAAAAAAATCCTCAAAGACCGTCCGCAATGGCATTAGTAAACCCAAAGAAAAGTCCTTCACGCACTCTGTGGTGTGAAGTACCTGAAGTTATCAACTCTGCGATTTTAAGTTGGTGTTTTGTTAGAATTTGTGAATTAATGGACTTTGTATTTAATATTAAATGAACTCAATTTTTTTCCAGATTCTTTAACAGAAAAGCAAAGGAAAGTACAAGAAGCCAAATTCGAAATCATCTCAAGTGAAGCTTCTTATCTTAATTCTCTAATAGTATTAGAATCTCATTTTGTAAATCATCCCGCTTTTCGGGATGAAAAATTAATATCCAAAAATGAAAGACAAATATTGTTTGGAAATTTAAATCCAGGTATTAATTTTTAGAAATATTTTCACTTAGCATATGTATATTGAAGTTATTTTGATGAATATGTCATTTTTCAGTAAAAAGATGTTCTGAACGCTTCTTGGCTGACCTAGAAACTTGTTGGCAAGACAATATACTTTTACATGGATTATCAAAAATTATAAAAAGCCATGCAGAAAGGTATTTCGCTGTTTATGTAACATATTGTGAACATCAAAATCAACTAGTCAAAACACTTAAAAAATTAAAAACAGAAGATACTTTTACGGAAATAATTTATCAACTACAAGCTCAACCAGAATGTCAAAGTTTATCGCTCGATTCATTTTTATTATTACCAATGCAAAGAGTTACTAGGTTGCCTTTACTGGCAGACGCTGTTTTGAAAAATTTGACCGATACAGATGCCGAATATCAACAATATGTAGACACACTTGCTATATTGAACAATGTTGTGAATCAATGTAATGAAGCCGCTCGAAATTTCGAAAGGAAAGAAGAAATGATTTTAATCGCCTCACAAATAGAGTTTCCTTCACATATACAGGAGATAAAGCTTATGTTTGAAGAGAAAAATAAACAAAATTCAAAAATTCAAAGATGGTTAGTGAGATCTGGAGATTTAACTCATTTGACATGGAGAGCAGATGATCAATCAAAGCTTACTTTTGGTAGAAAAGTTCAAAAAACTGTAGTATATTTGTTTTTATTTACGGATTTGCTGATAATTACAAAGAAAAAAAGGTAAAAATTATTTATTATTATGATTCAGTTTAGGCAGTTATTTTAAACACAATTATAAACTCGTTGGCGAAAATGGCTATGTTGTAATTCAACTATATATTTTAGCACTGAAGATAAATACACAGTAGTAGATTATTGTAAAAGGTCATTAATTGAAATCACATCGAGTGAAGCGATGATTCAGTCCCCGAAAAAAGAAATCATGGGAAAATATTCAATCATTCTTACAATGTTGGAGAACTTTGAGAATAAAACCGTAGAAATGGTATTCTATTATATTATCATTTAGTGTCAGACAAACAAACATAATTGACCTAATGTGACTTAACCTGTTTTTTTTTGTATAGTTATTGAGCTGTAAAAGCGAATCAGATCGTCAAAGATGGCTGGAAGCATGTTCATTACCATCATCAGAAGATCCAAACGAAAGAATTTACGAAGGATGGGATCAGCCTCAAGTGGCTGCTATGTATCCATATCAGTCGACACAGCCAGATGAACTGTCCCTTCAACGTGGTGATATTATATATGTTGACAAAAAAATTGCCGATGGTTCGGGAGATCTTTAGCTTGTGTAAATATTCTAAATGCAATTTATTTCATGTGAATTCCTTTTTTAGGTTGGTTTTATGGTGAACGAATGAGAGACGGTGAAAGTGGTTGGTTTCCAGGAAACTACACTGTAGAAATAGCATCTGCACATGTCAGAGCGCGAAACATCAAACAAAGATATAGGCTTTTAAATCTCTCTGGTAGTTATTTAAATCAACAAAAAAAGAAGGCATCATGATGTGTTAAAAATGTGCTTCGTTTACTCAATAGTTTAACTCAGTACAAATTTGTAAAAAATAATTTTCCCATAAAAATTAAAAATAAATTGATGAAAATTATTGACATGAAGAAAATAGATCATGAAATATTAACTTATAATTTGTACCTGTAATTAATAAATTAGTAATTATTGTTTAAATTTCTAAGAGATTTATATTGCCATAATATTTAAAAGTGAAATAATTTATTCAATGTATTGCGTAAAAATAATGGAATTCCGATAAATATATAAATATCGGTTTTAACGATTATAATCTGTGGAAAGATATAAAATAATATCATTAAATGTACTAGTCTCCATATTTTATTATGAAAAAAAATCATATAGCATATATTTCAAATTCAATCAATTCAGCAAACATTGTATATTGTTGAATAATATAATTAAAATCTCTGCCGCTACCGTTTTTCAGAGTGAATATTAGTCAAGGTCTGCTGGTGAGACATTGAATTGAATATATGTAGAGTTGACAAAAATCAATCCTTTCATAATGTAAAGGATCTTTGATTAAATTTACAATTGTATAAACAATTTATCTTTTAAAATTTGTTAAGCATATTAAGTTGTTCCAATTTTCTTAAATACATATTATTAATTATATTTTTAGACCCCCATATATTAAGACTGATTTATAATTGCATGCATTCCATGAAGATGTTTTTCAAAAAATGAAAAAAGACCGTACTTAATTGTAAAATATTTATTAATAAAAAAATAAAAATTTTCATAAATATAAATAGTGTCTTTTGATCGGGTTTTATGAGTAATTTTAAGTACAATAAATGCATTTTGGAATGCTAATATTCAGACTTTGATGATAGTACTTGCAAAAATAGTATCTAACGTTTAAATTACAATCGATCACTCAGAATCCGCAATAACAAATAAATATAGTACAAATGTTTAAAATGCTATTTTTCACATATCACATACGAGTTAGTCTTGATCTGGCGAAGGTTTTTTTTTTATAGTGGTCTTAATTTTGAAACCACTGAAAATAGAAAACAATTTTTATGTGAATTTTCAAAAAGCATTATTGTTTTTATTTGAAATGTTTCTAATTTGGCAGAATGGAAGATTTCAAATTACTTATTATATTTTCAAGTAGTGAATTAATGATATATATTCGAAAATCACAAGTCTTCAATTTTTTTATAGCTTTCATATATCGATATAACAATTGATTGAAAAGGACCAAATATTAAATTCTCGATTTAGTATTTCCCGTTTTCACTTCGAACAACTTCCTAACAAAAAAAACTTGGAGAGCTGAAGTTGCCGATATGACAAGAATTTGAACAATCGACCACATCATCACGTATCTATTATTATCCGACAATAAATTATAATCTCTCGCTTCTCGACCTCGGGTGTAATATTGAAGCTGCAGCATTTCGTTGATGTTGCGTTCTACTGTCTTAATTGTAGTCTGGAAAGAATCAAAAATAAATATGAACACCGATGGCATTTAATTATACAATATTTTTAATGAAATATTATACTGACTGTAAAGTTTTCCATATTTAAATGCATCTCTTCTACTTCTTTAGAAAGTCTGTCCCATTGATCGTATCTAATAACAGTGAGATACAAATTGACTAATTTTCCAGCGAATCTTGAAAATTGATTATCGATGCACACAGAATAGTATCCTCCGGTAGACGTTTGGTCAGTATAGTCTGAATGGGCTTTCCATTCGTAAGGATGTACTATTTGTCCGTTCGGATGCCTGACTGCGAACCCTGCCATTCCGTCGCCACCTCTCAATACCTAAAATTAAAATAAAGTTTTCATTTGGAATGAGATCGTATTGCACAAAAGTAACACATTAAAATTAATTTATTTTATTCAATACGGATTTCACACATCGAGTTCAACCTTTCAAATTTCAAATTCAACCGTCGGAAAGTATGATTGAGACCGTTGTCATAGTAGTAATACTTTCCAATGATTGAATTTTTAGTTCAAAAGATTGAATTTGATGTTTGAAAGGTTGAATTTGAAGTGAAAAATCTGTATGAAGAATTTATTGTTAGAATATTATGAGATGTGAAATGTGAAAAACATTATGATAAAAAAAATAAAATGCATTAACTTTTTTATATTGAATAGGAAAAAATATTTAAATTTCTTAGTCACAATTGTGCAAAATATCAATTTGAAAATAAACATTATTGTAATGAAGACGAATCAAGAAAAAATTGAGGATTAAATAAATTCACATTTTGTCACAATGTGCATAACTATGAACTAGAAACTAAAAAAACGTATAAAAAAATCGAACATTGACATGTTAATTTTCGATACGCCCGAAAACTCCCATCATCCCAAACACCGATTTCAACAACTATTCATCAAACTTAATTGATAACGAGACCACAAAAACGCTGAAACGCTGCGGGGTCAAAAAGGTGTACAGGTGACACAGCCAAACATATGTTTGCGAAACAACGAAAAAGCAACAAGTATCGAAACCTGAAAACTGGCATAAAACGTGGCCCCCGGCTGCACGAACTGAAAATAGCAATCCTCCTTTCCGGCGTCTATGTGAACTTTGTAGTCCATCGCGACGGCGGGCAGGTTCTCGTACCAGGGGGTGGGCGCAGCGCCCGTCTGTGCGGCCTCCGTGTCCCCCACGTGGCCCCTTGGCCCCCATGCGAGCGCCAGGAGGCAGAAGGCGATCAGGAGCGAGCGCGACCCCATCGTGGCGAAGTCTTCGATTCACATTCGAACCGGTCCGCTGGCGACGAACGATCTGACAACGCGACAATCTGATGTGTGCTTTTGACGCTGATCTTAATGTACCGTTATGGTGTGCATTGAATCGATTTTTTTTGGGTACCAATATTCGGCCCAGTATAATGGTGTCAGTTTGAGCGGTATAATTTAGTATTTCGCACATTAACAAAAAAAAAATTATAAAACATAACTGAAATCAAAATAGGGTACCAACCAGTGGCGGCTCGTCCTAATGGGCTGCGGGGCTGCAGCCCTCACTGTATGTATAGTGTTTTTCATTTTTTATTTTTTTATTCCTATATTCGTCTTGTACAGGTGTATAAATGCAATACATATTTTGATTCTTGTATGTTTTGATGATGACGTTTTCGTATTTTGTACATGAAAACATACGTAGGTACTATTTTTATTTTCATTGTTGCAGCCCCTTCATTACAAATTTTCACGAGCCGCCACTGGTCCAACTACCAATATTCGGCCCAGTATAATGGTGTCAGTTCGAGCAGTATAATTTAGCATTTCGCACAGTAAAGTTGCCAGTAACAAAAAATATGATAAAACATAACTGAAATCGAAATGTTCTTAATTTGCATAATATGTCGTATGGAAATCAATCCCATTGTGTATATTATAATGACTATTTGTTTAATAACAACAATACATAACCTCGAATTATAATACGGTGGAATAAAAGATGTCTTTCTTTATGAGATCATCTCAAAAATTTTTTAAAGTAATTGATTTCTTTACAAAATCAGTTACTTGTAATTAGCTCTGACAGGTATAAACTACCAACTAAATAAAATGCTATGCCACACTATACTTTTGTATAGTATATGGTCCCAAATATAATAATACGTATACTAGTCCACAAGAAAAAACATTTAAATTACTATACATTGCAATGTGCACTGGGTCTAATGTTTAGTTTTTATAATAAGTTCACTACTAAAAATGTATTTTTGATACTAGCAACTATTTGTTTGGCGAAAGGGTAATTTTGTTACTAATTTCACGTTTTATTTGACGTTTGATATATACTGTGACCAATACATTGTCCCATAAAAGATGTTGTGGGAGTTGGCAGCCCCGCATGTTTGTTGTGTTGGCGCACTGCATGCTTGTGGGGTTGGTAATGCTCACTCGACATACAAAACGTCAAACATCAGCTTCCATAACCTCTACGACATCATCCACCCTCTTGACAGTATACACCGACACGCACAACCGTGGTTTATTTTACCTCGGCACCCTCCTCAACCACGTCTGGTGCCCCTCAACTACATTGGTGACCCCGACGTGATCAACACGTGCACGTGACCATTCAAAAAATGGAGAACCAACATGTCAACATCGGATTCCAGCCCCCCAGGTTCTGGAAGGCTAACCCGAAGAACTGGTTCGAGCTGGTAGAAACCCAATTCTGGGCAGCGAATATAACCTCCGAGACTAAGCAATTTGTGATGGTCCTCTCATCACTAGACGAAGCAGTCCTCCAGAGCTTGGACTTCGCTGCTTTGAGGCAGGACGAGGCACCATACTCTGCCTTGAAGAGAGACCTGGTGGCCAGATTCTCCGTGTCCACCGAGGCCCAACTTGCCACTCTATTGGCGGGAGTGCAACTCGCCGATCGTCGCCCGACAGAGCTTCTGCGCCAAATCAGGAATCTGGCCGGAAGCGAGTTCACAGACCCGATGCTGCGGGCCCTTTTCATACAGCAAATGCCGGCAATAGTGAGGGAGATCCTCGCTTCCTCCACCGCCCCTTTAAATGAGTTGGCCATGCTAGCCGACAAAATTTTGGAGGTGTTTCCGACGAGCGAAACATCCACAGCCCGAGCGAGCGAACCACAGCATCAGCACGAGCCTAGGTTGCAGTACCAACCACGTGGACGAGCACGCGGCCGTAGAAGTGGCACGCAACAGTCGGAATCCAGGACCAGGACCATCCATCAAATCGCCAACCCGTCCAGTTCGACGACCGGCGTCGTCGACGAATGCATGATATGCTACGATATGCAAATCGACAGTGTTCTTTACATTTGCGGGCACATGTGTATGTGTTACCGGTGTGCCGTTCAACTGTTGCACAACCAAAGAAGCGGCCGGTGCCCGATGTGCAGAGCACCGATCCAAGACGTGATCCGAACGTACAAATCATGATTGAGAAATAACGGACTTTGAATGAAGCATATCACTCATTTTAAATTTGTACACATCCTAAACAAGTTTTTGTGGATTTTGTGGTAAAAGGCAACCAGAGCTCATGATTACGATTTATGGCCAAATCTTACATTATGTCGAACGAGAACAATTGTTCACGCGATTCAACAAAAAAACACCATGATTGCCAGAGAAAGGAGTATTTTTACTCATCGGAAAAACGACAACGACAATGGATTTTCATGGTTGTTGGTATTTGTCGAGAAACTATATTCATTAATAATATGATCGGTAAAAAACCAGCAAGAGATTCTTTCTTCAGTCCTATTGAGCATTGAGCTAAAATAGTATTCAATCAATGTGATTTTGATGTTTTTTGGGACCATTTTCGCCATCAATAACCTCTTCTGTGGATAGAGGTAAAATTACCCATCGTAGCATTTCCTTCATCATATTTAGTAGAAAAGGGTTTTAGCGCAGTAACGTATATATTAAAAAAATCCCGAAATCGATCACAGATAAGCCAAAGAAGAGATTTGAGACTGTATTTAATTAAATTTGAACCTAAGATTGCGAAAATAGCGCAGCGACATGAGGCTCAAGGATCTCATAATTTTTTTTAATTTTTTAATAAATAAATCACATTTCCATTGAATTATTTACTTTTTAATTGAAATAATATTATAATGTATATAATGTTAATATGTTAATGTTAATAAATACAAAATGGCAAAAAGTTTTGAAATTTTGTGATTAAAATTAATTATAAAACATTAATTAAATCATTAATGATCAGACATTTGCCTAAACGACACTAGCTCATACGATCCTGGCACACATGACAAAATAATTATAAAGCATTAATTGAATTGTTTAACCATCACCACATAGTACTCCAATTTTTCTAAAGCGTGTCGTGTGGGCTACTGCTGTTTGCACCAGTGTCATTTACACAAACATCTGGTTACCGCTATAAAATTATGAATTTTTTTGAGTGATATATTTGATCAGCATTTATTTTCTAATCATATTTAGATTACTAAATTTCCCAAAGAAGTGAAATGGAGCAACAAGGAAAAGGCAATTGTAAAAAAACATTCACGTTAATTATTTATAAATATTTATTAATATCAAATTTTTCCCTTGACCAGCAATTTACATGCTTTATTTAGGACAACAAAACAAATCGTGTCGACATACTCTTGAATAAACTGATTTTTGTATAAAATTTTTAAGGCTTCAATATAAAATTTTAAACCCGCGTGTGTATGGCACAGTATTGCAATTCATAATAAATTCTAATTTATTTCGACGGTATGAATCTAGCTTCATAATATAAATATGTACCACACGATATAGGCTATAACGTTTTAAAAATCACATAAAACATTTTACGAAGATTAAACAATAATATTATAAGGCATTTTTTGTTCAACAACATTATTTCATAAGAGCGTGAACCACCGCTTTAGCGTTCAGCGCTTTCAGGTCAGTGTACGTTTGTCCGGTACCCACAAACACGATCGGTTGACCAGTGATGTAAGTCATAGATATAGCTGCTCCGACTTTATCGTCGATGGTGTCGAATTTGGTGAGAACGATACCATCTATGATATGAGGATTATCGCTCGAGCTGTGATCTGCCAGAGCTTGGTTGAATTTCACCAATTGATCCACAGCTTCGTTACCGACCAGCGCTTCGCCGACGAACAGAACGAGATCAGGTTCGTTTACTTTAATAAGTTTGGACAAGGCTCTCATGAGAGGCTCGTTATCTTGCATTCTTCCGGCTGTGTCGACTAAGACAACGTCGATTTTAGATTCTGCGGCAAATCGTATCGCTTCCATTGCAATACCCGCTGCATCTTTACCTGTATAAATGATAAATGCTCATATTTGAAATGATTCAAAATTAAACGATCTAATTATAAAGTTTTGAAATATTCACCATATCCTTTTTCATACAATTGGACCATTTCACGACCTCCATGTTTGGATTTTGGATGTAAGGCGTTCAAATGGCGAGTATGAGTTCGCAATTGTTCTACAGCTCCTGCTCTAAAAGTATCACATGCGGCTATCAAAACAGAAAATTCGTTTTCGATCAGCCAAAAACATATTTTTGCTAAATTAGTTGATTTTCCGACACCGTTTACCTACAAAAATTCATTGAAAATAAACCGAAAAAGAAATAGAATATATTTTGCATTATAAATATGTAACATACACCACAAAATGTCATGACATAGGGACGACCTCGTTTTTTAGATTCCAAGCAATCTCTCAGAATGTCCACTCTTCTTTTAGGTGAAAGAATTTGTACGAGTGAATCTGTCAATGTCGCTTTGACTGTAGTAGCGATTCGATCAAAAGTACCCAAAACTTTTCCCTCGAGTTTTGTTGCAACTGAATCACATAATTTGTGTGCAATATCTGTGGCAACATTTTTGTTGATCAAATGATCTTGTAGTTTATCGAGTACAGGCTGCATCGTTTCAGGAGTGAGATTTTTACTGCCAACCAAACCTGAATACATACGGATTACAATATAAAATAGTCAGAAAAAAAATATATTTATTTAAAAAAAAAAATAACCAAACTAACCTTTGAATAAACTGAAAACTCCTCCAGATTTCTGTTTAGAAGTTTCATTTCTTTGAGTTTCAAAATCATCATCGTCGTTTTCATCTTCACTACTATAATCTTCATCAGAAGATTCAACTTCTAAATCTTGAATACCACCTTGCATTCTTCCGACGATCTGAAAAAATTAAATAAATATTGATTTTGCTTATTTATAAAATAATCAAATTAAGATTGAACGATTGCTAACATCTGCTTGAGGTGTAAAGTCTGATTTCGCATCTTCTGGTTTATCCTTAGACCTGTCTAAATCAGGTATATCACGATTATTTCCTCCTAAATCCCAAACGCGTGGTTTCTTCCCTGTTTTGTCGACTACTTTGGGACTTTTGGGTGATTTAGAACCACTAAATTACATTAAAACACATGTTAATCAATCCTAAATTTATATCAAAGTATTAAAAAAAAACATACGCTTTTTCTGGTTTCTTTTTAGATAGTTTCTGGGCCAATTTTGCTATATTAGCAGCTATTACATCCTCTTCCATTCCATTTTCAGAAACCTTTTCTATCTCTTCATACTTAGGTTTTGCTTCGACAATTTTAACTACAAATTAGATTAATATTTGATTTTCGACTATTTATTGTTAGTTTTACGAACGTTACATAAAATAGATTACTCACCACTTTTTTTAACAACTTTTTCTTCACCTTTTCTTTCAATCATAGAAGCTACAGTTTTCTTAGATTTTAAGGAATCTTCGAACGTCCTCATCTGTTTGGGGAGCTTAGCCTGAGTTTTCCCTACAAAATTCAAATCGCGATAACGATAAGCATACATAAATAAAAAATTGTAATAATGCATAAGATGAAATTACCCCATTCTTCGGACGAGCGAAGAATCTTTTGAAAGGATGACGAGAAATCGACATCTTGAAAGAGCCACTTGTTCTGAAGATTGTTTTTGTACTTATCACGAAACTCGAGATGAACATCGTTCAGAAATTTGTCTATGTAGGATAGTTGTAAGATTTTTTGATAAGCGACAACGAATATCAACTCAAACTCGTTGTCGAGTTTGTACTGTAACGTCAGAGCGTTATGATCGAAAGAATTATTTCCCGTCCGCTCCTGCAGAAAAAAACCGAATTAGAGAACAACCGACATATTGTTGCACACACATAGAAACGATGAATGTTTGTTATGATATCTCAGACGAACTTTCTAGGCCATTCAACATTGAAATTGCGTTTTGGGGTATAAAAATCGAACCTGAAGAATGACGGTGCGTATGAGGGCGTTGACGGACGGCGCCAGCATGTCGGCCGTGCTCTGAAAACACCACAACACGATCCCGCCTTTGCTGAAGATGCTGAAAAGGTCCAACATTTTGTTCGGTCCACAGCTGTCACCCTCGACTGCTCCGCCGCACACGTCACTCGGCTGTCTGACAACTCGTTACTTCGATCGTAACGTTGTCGATTGCGACCATGATTGTGTTTTGTTAGATTGTCAGTGCAGGTTATCTCAAATGCGTTAATTCGAATGCAGTGGGTATTGGGTATTAAATAAGTTAAGATAGTCGAATCGAAATTGACTACGAGGTGAATGAAGGTAAATGTCAATATTTTATTTGTAATTCATATGGGCATATAAATTGCATTTATTTTTCTTTGGTTTCATATGCAAATTTATAATACGATTTTCAAATGCCGTCTATATAACAGGCTTGTCCAAAGGGCCACCACGGTGCCAAAGTGGCCCCCACTTTTCACACAAAAACAAACATAACAAACAGCATTTATTTTGAAATGTACTCATCGAAATAGTTTTACAATGGAAATAAATAACTTTATCAATATTTTAATACTTATTACGTTTTGAATTTACAATTGAAATTTGTAAGTGGCCCCCGCATACTGAAATTTTGGACAAGCCTGCTATATAACATTAGATTCGATTCTTAGATACACTTTGAGCATTTTTCTTTATTATGTGATTAAAGAATATTAATTTGAATCACGACTTTTCCTTGTATCTGTTACTAACTACATTGTCTCTTTCCAAATTTTAACAACCAATAAGAATTCAATACTGATTCAATTCAATTCAGTTCAATCAATTATTGATCAATATAATATAATAAAATAATAAAACAATCAACATACTGTCTGAAAATTCTATTTTTATTAACATAAACATCAAAAATAAGTAATGCAACTTAAATTGGAAAAGTTTATTTCAAAAACCAGTATAGCATATTTCTGTAAAATTCAGCAACAACTACTCATAAGATACGACACATAAATACATAACTCGTGTATGATAAAAAGATCCTTAAACAGGTAAAGACACTAACTATACCGACAGTTATTCAAATCACCTGTTACATAGCAGCAATTACAATAGGAATATTGAATTGTAAAACGATTTCTATTATAAGTAATTAAATAAGAAAGATTCATTGCAGTGATTGGCTCATAATTATAGTGGACAGTTTTAAATTTATTTAATACGATTAAATACAATAAAATTGTAACAATATCGGATTACATATTACAAATAACATTAATCATTGTAACAATGCGATTGCAATGTCCTGCAACTACTAGTTATCACTATTGTCTATGAAATTATATAAGGCACAAATTCTACAATTTTAAATGTATACAGTAAATCGAGGAAAATATGTAAACACTTTATATAATATAACAATAATTGTTTCATAAAATTACTAGTCAAAATACAAAATTAAAAGTCGATAATTCAATGGTTGACATCAGAGTATTTGGAATGTCGAACTACAATAATTAATAATATGTGTTCAATTCAAAATATATATGTTTAGACTGTAAGCAATTAAAGATTGAAATAGAAGCATTTTTGATGAAAATTGAGATATTTGTATGCTATCGTGAATTAAAAAAAACTCTTATCATTTATCGATTTTTTAATACAGCAAATTTAAATGAAGTTATCAGAATATTCAATTTTATGAAGGTCATTAAGTTACCCAGGTCATTTTCAATTATTCAAATTACAAAATTGTATTTTGTAATTTGAATAATTAATTTGCAAATAATTGAGTAAGGAAAAATTATATACAAGACAAGATGTACAAGACAAAATTTTGATAAATTAAAAATAACCTCAACACATGATTTGTACTTATACGAGGCACATCAAGACGGTGTAATCTGTAATGCGGAAGTCCAAATAACCATCAATAAGAATGTTAATATAAGTAAGTATGTTTTTTTTAAATTTCAATCAGGTGATTTTTTCGTAAATTTATTTAACACCTTTGTTGAAATCATTCAGTGTTTTATATCACAAATAATGGTTTGATAATATCAGAATTCACACTTTGATTAAAAATAAAAATATACATATTATAGTGTAAATAAATATAAATATAAATATATATAAATAAATATATATAAATAAATATAAATATATATACATATAGTGTTCAGATCCTAAGGATATTTAAAGTTCTATTACTTTTAAGAGAAATTTGTACAGTATTATTCAATTAATATGATTCTTCAAGCGAGTAATATTATACATTTAGGCCCAAAGCTTGATTAATATATTTAACTACTGCTAGTGTAATATTGATTGGGATTGAAAAAGAATATTAAATAGACAGGAATGAAGGATTGGAAAAAATCTCGAGCTGCCAATAAATATAAAATAAAATACATGTTATGTAATATAAATATGATGTCATTTTTTTAATTTAATCAAAATAAATTTATGAAAAAAAAAATACAAAACAAAATATGTTAAAATGCAAAAAATACATATAGTGGAACCTCAATTGTCTGATAGAAATTTGGATAGCAAATAAACTAAAGTGGATAAGTTTAATTATAAGATTTAAAAGCAGAAAATTTTACTAAATTTTGTTTTAAAAATTTACTTTTGTTTTACTAAATTTTAGTAGTGCGAAAATACAAATTACATAATTATTTACAATTTAATTGAAAATAAATCTCAAACTTGCAACTTTCATATAATAAATACACAATGAATTATCAATAAAACACGCAATTCACTAATTTTTATCAATTTTGTCATATAAATAATCAAGGTTCTACTAGACACATAGGGATTGGCTGGTAAATTTAAATGTAATTGTAGATCTTTTACATGCTTCAATTAACATAATCAAACCACATTTTTGTTAAAAAATGTAAAATTTTTAATACATTGAAAAATGTATTGAAATTAACCAATGGGCGGAAAACTGAGGATTGACAAAGACCATTCTCCAATTTGAATATGATTTGTTACATAAATGTGAAAAAATAATATAACATATAAGTTCAGTTTAAAATATAATAAATAAGTTCAATTGGTTATTTTTCTTAAGTGCATAAATATTAGCATCGAAAAATATAAGCATGAAAACCATAGCTGTTTTTTACTATTAAAAAAATCAATTATTATATTATATATAATGCTATTAAATTAAAAGAAATAAAAGCAAAAGATCATTAGTTCATAAAATAAATAATATGAAAGGCATATTATCACTTTTTCAAAAAACAAGTCTATTCAAAGTTTTTTTAACAACAAACTAATAATTAAAATTGAATATTTTCACATTTAAATAAAGTAATATATGACAACATCAAATCGCAAAGTTCTCCACATGTGTTTGTATTATGAATATTTCAAAAATTGAAAAACATGTAATACATTAAATATTAAACAGATTCAGGAAAAAAATGTGATACATCACATTGATTCTCAGATCAACAAGCCAAACACAAATGGACAATACGAAAGCGCTGAAACAATTTATCGACGGAATCGACCGAGGTAAGCGTCGCAATTAGGGCACGTGTGGTGAACGTCCATACATTCGTCAATACAGCAGGGAATCAAACAACAACCGAACCAACATCTGAAACAATATGCCGCATTAATATATTGTTCATTCTATCCAAAAGAATAGTTATTAAACTCACCCTAGTAGAGCAATAACAACTCCTGATATATACGCAATTATGCCAGGCTCTGTTTTCGTTTTTGTATCGATTTCAAGACGACAGCTTGGACAAATTGTGTGTGTAGTTTGAGGTCCGACAGGAACTACAGTCGTGACTATAGTTGGGCCGCCAGCTTCTGAAACACGTAATGTCACAAATCATCGACATCATCAATGTCAACATATAAACGTTCAATGCAGGACAAGGTTTTTCAACTAATGTCAAAAGTCTAGGTAGAACCTTATCTTATGAGAATATTGATAAAGGGCAGAGAAAATAAGAGCCGACTCCATCCGAATACAAAAAATATTGAAAAAATAAACTTTATCTATTATCAAACATAATTGTATGATTATAATAAGAATCATCATAGTTGTTGACATAAAAGTAAAAAATCATTGAAAATTTAGATTTTAGGACATGCCATACAGATCTCAAAGAGCAGTTTTCTGATATTGATATGATAAAAAAATAAAGCAATAATAAAAATTTACCATTTTGGTAAGGCGGCACATATGGACTCGAAGGGGCTACTCCTCCTACAGCTTGTGCATAACTTGGAGGTGGCGCTGACGGAGGCGCATTAAAGCCATAAGTTGGTGCAGGTTGACTAGGATAATTCGGACCTCCCGATTTGTTATTCATGCTTTCTGAAACATAAAATATAATCACATTATACTATTATACAAAACTGTATTATATTTAAGACAATTGTAAAACTAAATTATCAAGTTTCAAAAATTTATCCTAGAAACTAAAAAATATAGGGAGCAAATATTTGTAAAGAATCCCACTATCCCGCCCCACTCTATGCTAGTTTCCTGAGTTGGCTTAGCATAGGCGTAGCCAGGTCCAAAGGGACCTTGGCCCCTTCCTAAATTAAAAAAATAATTATAAGTTTTACTCAATTATAAGAATTATGTCAAGATATATCATAAGACCATAATATATTTGATTTATTCTTTGAATGTCTTGCATTTACATACATATTATATTATACTTCAAATGAAAAACGACAGAATATTTTTAACGTACAAAGTATGTACATATAAAAAGTTGTATTTTAGTCCGCTCTTAAAAAATTCTGACTACAACCATGTGGCTTAGTAACACTAATGAAAATAACAATCACCACATTTACGATTTATGTTTACCAAGAACCCGATTTAACTTTTATCTAAATGTAAACAATTGCGAAAAATTGCTTTCTGGGGTCATACTACAGGGTGAATGGATGAAATTATTAAATTAATTAATTTTTTAATTACATTCGATGAAAATGATTAAAATAAATAGGAATGGAAGCCGATTGCAGAGATCTATATTCAGCAGCACACGACGAATAACTACATATGACAATAAGCTTCGTTTAGTCTAGATATTTCATGCAATTATTTATTATAATTGGAAAATGAGTCAGTAAGAAAATATTTAAATTCTTGGTGTGAATTCACAATGACCAGCTCATGGCGAAATGTAAACATTGATTCTTCAAACAAGAAAAAGATAAGATAAATTCAAAAAAATAATCCACAATCATATTCTAATTACGTTTAATCTAAAACCATCGCACGTAAAAACAATTTAAAAAATCGACCTTCGAAAAATCGAAGAAAACATCGAAAAAGTGACAGCTGTCAACGAGCTCCCTTCACCACGTCAATGGAGCCGATGTAAACAAAAAGGGCGGGAAAAAAGGGGCGTCGCCGCCACCCGCACACTTTCCCGATCCGAATCAACATAATTTTACACGAATTCGACATTATTTTTAGCGATGACCTCAATGCCCGTCAGCCCACTCGTCGGCGAGGCGCCTGAACATGGGATAATATCTAATTTCATGGTGTTTTTACATGGAAAATGGATGAGGGTGTAATTTACCTTTGAGCTGGTGTTATGTTGGAGTGTGATATTGTTTTTTGATTACGATTCGGCTTGTCTGTCGTACGCAACGATCGTACGGTGATGATATACTAATACTCCCACTGCTGTGTTAGTGAAACGTCAGTCTTGTTCGAATACGTATTTCGTTTGAATTCATCACTATTGCTAATGCTGCGGTTTTATTAACGATTTTCAGTGACGAGTCGAATGTTATGTTTTTTCAATACTTTTTTTATGTTGTAAATTTTTTTATAACAATTATAATGGGGATTATATTGTTGGATTAAATAATTGATTAGAGTTTCAGGTGTTTTTGGGCGAGTTGTTTGAAATTCGATAATAGTTTTTAATTTAAAAGTTTAATTTGTTATATTATTTTTGTTATAATATATTTATTCGATGGCCACAACAATGCTTTAGTATAGCCTGATTTTTTGAGAGAAGCTTGTCGAGTACAAAAGTGGCCATGAAAAATATGAAGACATTGTAATTGCTAATTGTAAACAATATGAAATTTTTATATATTACTTACAAGCAGTTGTTTATTAATTGATATCTAATGTTATTTGATAGCAAGAGGGGGTCTGCCTTTGGGAGCCCTGGCCCCTCCTTAAATATTAAAAATAATTACAAATTTTACTTAATTATGAGAATTATGTCGAGATATATCAAACAATTGTGATATACTGGAAAAGTTCTTTGAACACTAAATTTATACACATATTATATTTCAAAAGATGCGAGTTGGCTCCCCCTAAAAAAATCCTGACTACAACCATGCTCTCATACTTGATATGAATTTTGAGAATAAAAAAATGTGGATCACTTCTAACAAATAATTTGTGTAAAAAAATAAATTAATCTTCACCTGATTTTTTCGATTGTGTATGGATAATAAAAATTTTGTATATAGTATGTACATACATAGATCGTTTTAAATTTCAACAAACAATGATTATCTTAAAATAAATCAAATAATTTGAAAATAATGTTTAAAGAAAACTATTAATGTTTTAATTAATAGATCTATTTTTCAAATAAATAATCGATTAATGCTAATTTTGATAAATAATTTTACATATCACGGAGAACAAAATTTGTCTATTTTAGTTTGACCTTCGGGTCGTTTTAGGCCTTTGTTCTTTTTGGGTAATTTATATGTCGCACTACTCGAAGAACCAGAAGTCGATGCCGTAGGAAAAGTATCACATTTTGAATGTCCTCCGAGGCCATTATATGACGTTTCCAACTGTTTTTGTTTCACAGATGTGTTTTTGAGAATGTTCAGACTAGTCGAATCTTCTAATCTTCCAAATGAATTTTTTTTTGTTAAAATATAAAGATTTGATGCCTAAAATAGAATATTTTAATAGAATTTTTTACTTTATTCAAACATGAGAAATTTGTAAAACAATATACCATTTTATTCTCAGTTTGTTTTAATTTGATTGGAAACGTAGTTGTGTTTTGCTTCAAGCACAAATATGGAGAATTTTTAACTTTTTTCTAAAATAAAACAAAAATTATGTGAAAGTAGATCTATTGATGAAGAAATTTAAAAAACAAACAATATTTACTGAATACCTGGATTTTTAAGCATAAAGGTGACGGCTCACTACCTATAAAGGCATCATCAGATTTCCTTTTCAAAATTTTCGGAACAACAATTGTTTCGTTCAGTTGCTGCTCAATATCGTTTTCTAGATTCTTTTGTGATGTCTCATTTATCGTTTCCATGTCTTGTATTCGAGTTTTAAGTAATCTAAACGAATTTTAAAAATATTATAATTTGAATATCGATAATTACAATAATAACTAATGGAAAAAAAATTAAATTAACAAATGAGTTATCCAGAAACTAATGCAGTCAAGTTCATAGAATAAATATTTAGAAAATCAACATAATGACAACTGAAATATAATAAAACATATTCAGACGCCAAAAGAAGGGTTTATAAAAAGAAAAAAAAAGCAAAGTAAAGCCTTTAATAAATATTTGATTAAACTTCACAAACATATTAAAAAAATGGACTTAATTGCATTGAATTTCGAAAGGCTCAAATATAAATGATTAAATTACCTTATTTCCGATAGACATTCAGAGTTACTAATTTTATATTGTTGAAGATCTTTTTGTAAATTTTTCACAGATTCTTGTAATTTTTTCTTTTTAGATTCAGTTTGAGTCAACGCCCTGTAAGTATTCAATTTGGAAACACATTAAAATGATTTAGATTTTTTTTAAATATTTTCATCAGTCTAAAAAAAATAACCGTTTTAAAAATACTATGTATGTGTTAAGTGTCTGGGTATCGGATACATTTTTAACAATTGATTCCACATTTGCTGGTTCACTGTCAATGATGTCTTGTAAACTGTAAAGAATTATGAGTAAATTGGCTTATTTTTAAATTGTATAACACTAAATTTAAACTTACTATTGCAAAGTCGTAACTTTTGATCGGAGTTGTTCGACTTCTTTATACAAACGAGACGCTTCGTTGACTTCACTCTTCATGTAGTCAATGCGTTGTTTTAATATTTCTATTGTGGAGTTTTTATTCGAGTTGTTTTCTTGTAAAATTAATATTTTTTGTCTGAAAAAAACCCGATTTAAGCATTCATCAGTAAGAAATGTTATATATAAAGAAGGTTATTTTACTCCGTTGTTATAAAATTTTCTTGGAGTTGTTCTTTTTCTTCTTTACATTTAACTAAATCCTTTTCTATTTCTTGTAATTGAAATTTTGTTGAGTCTAGTTGGAGCTGTAATGTTTCCGCATCTTGCGTTATGTTTTCGGTGTTTGGAAAATTAAAATAGATTCGATGGATATTTTTTGCCGTTGTTTTTTTTCTGCATTGCGGACAACTAGTAGATCTAAAACATGAAACATCATAAGTAATATATCATCATAAACATAAAACTTACATTTGATATTGAAAAACTAAAGAAATTTGTATAATATTCAAAGACGCAAATTGTTCACGTTCAAACTGATATTCGAAATAAAATCAAATAAATACGAAACATAATCATCTTTGTACAGAGCTGAATTACAACAAAAAAGATAAAACGAATTGTTTTACCTTTCGATCCATTTCAATAAACAATTATGGTGGAACACATGTCCACAGGGAGTTATGAAGATGTCGTCAGTCGGTAAAAACATGTCACTACATATTGGACAGTTAATATTCATTTTTGAAAAAAAAAAAACTGCAAACTTCAAAATAGATAAGAATAAGTGAATAAACAAACACTATAAAAGTATTAACAAATACAAACTTTCAAATCCTTATTCCAGCTGAGCGAAATTTGTCCATATTCTCAAAATGATTTTTGTCTGTTAAATTTATGAAAATAAAATAGTGGTCGTATTTTTGCAAAAGGAAAGATAACTCTCCAAATATTCATTATTCAATAGTTTTTTTGACTGTAGCATGTAGTTAAAAGAAACATGAAAGTTTACCTCTAGTTATGTTCTTTTCATGTTTTCAATAAGAAGTTATCGAACGATCGTCGTTTAATAATAAAAGTTGAACCAAACTCGAAAACTTTTTCGAACATAACAAATTCGACAATTCTCAAACGAGAGATTATTGCACGGTCACAAAATAGTAGGATATTCCAAAAACACGGTTTAGTATACGTCCGAGTTTAGAACGAAAGTAAAAAATGAACGAAAACTATCAAAAATTCGAGATACACAAAACGAGCGATGACATTTGACTAGAAGACTGGCGGCAAAGTCTGCAAGCACAAGGAGGATCGACACGTGCATAAACAGCGAATCGATTCGTTCAAATTTGTTCGATCGCGTACAAAAAATTATATAGACATCGAAAATAAAATCTTATTCGTATGGAAAACGATAAAAAGAGGTTCTCAGCCGTTTGCCTGAACGACAATAGAACACACTACATTGACACTGGACACCGATCGCGAACAGAATCCGCGAAAAGTTTTGTGGAAGATAAAAATTAAAAAAAGCAACGATTGGATCGTTTTGCCATCGCGTATTCCTCCGATTAATCTAAAATTTGTGTTTTACTGTTTGTGTGTTCAAATATCTTGTGATAGTGTTGTTTGGGAACCATTTCAGTAATCGTATTATTTTGTGATTTATCGCAAATCATGTCCTTCTTTAGTTATATCTTATTTTCAGTGTCATATGTAAACGTCTGAACCCAAAAAACGCAAAACTCCAATATTTTACGCGATTGTGCAAAATGGCCGCAAAACCGCACATTTGGGCGGGCACGCTCATAATAAAGAAACGTGGTGGCGGCGTTGCGGTCGCGGCTTGCCGGCCTTTTCGATGCCCCTGCCCACAATTTCGGGACACGACTACAACCCTTACATACCAACTGAACAAAATCCAAAATCGCACACCAAAAATTTAAAACAAATCTCACAACCTTTACGAAAACTTGCACCTTAATATATATGAACATAAAGCTTAAAATGTGTCAAAGTTGTAAATTCCGAGCGTGCGACATGGTGTGCAGTTCGGCGGTTCGGCGGCTGTCAGTTGGTCAGTTGTGTTGTGGATCTTCGAGTCGTTGGGGCGTTTCGTGTCGTATTCGGCTCCGTCGCTCGCGCCTCCGCCCCCCGGCGAAAGGAAGCTCCTGCGCCCCCGTCGCGAGCACGTCAGTATTATCCCCAGTGTGTGTGTATGTGCGTGGGCTCTCGTCCCGGTCCCGGCCTCCTGTCTGTCAGGAGGATCGGTGGTCGATGTTGCCCGAGGGGTAATGTGGTGTATGGATGATGGTGTTTCTTGGAGGAAATTCGATGGTCGGAGGGGAAGGATGGTGTTTCGAAAGGGTCGAGTTGTGGTCGTGTGATGGATGAGGAGTTGGGAGGCTGTGGGGAGTTTGGTGGTCGGTGTCGGTGGTTCGTGTGTAGGGGTGGTGAGGTGGGTTTGGGTGTTTTGGTTGCAGAGGTTGCAGAGGTTGAAGGGTGGAGGGGTCTTTAGATGATTTGGATTGCGAGTTTGGTTTAGGGTTCGATGAGATGGTTTTTGGTAGTCGATGTTCGAGAGATGCTTTTTTCTTATTACTTAGTGCAGTCGTCGGCAATCTATAATATGATCTGCGGGTCCTCGACTGATCTATTTGAAAATTTCAAGTGACCCCCTGGATTAATTATTAATTATTTTCTCAATAAAATTTGTTATATTATTTCCTAAAAACTGTTTTAAAATGTATCCACTGACCCAAAACACTTCATAAAAGTCATATTTTGGTTGCTTCTGACCTGCAGCAAAAAAAAAAGGTTGCCGATGTCTGATCTAGGGGATACATAATCTTTGACTGCATATTGTTGGCTTAAAATTCATGATAACATTCTGTAAAAAGTTATTTTTAGTACTTAAAATTCTCGAGAGTAACTTTCACAAAAAATAACAAAAAAAAAACACAATAAGAAAAAAAAAATCGAACTTTAAACGATGTATCAGAAAAATTAAATTTATCCATGAAGATTGTTTAGGTCTGTGTAATAAAGAGAAGTCCACCATCTCGTCATTTACATGACTCCTTTCTAGTCTCCAAGCACTCAACTCTAGGTTTTTGATTCTGTTTAGCTAGATACCGGCAACCCTAGGCAAAACTCTAGGAACCACATTTACATTTACTGGAAATTCTACATTAAATTTTTATCAAACAATAAGCAATCACAAAAGTTTTGCTTTTCAGGGGGCATATGGAATTCCAGGATGAGAAAAATGTATCGAAATATGTCTTTCCATGAACTGACCCTCTTGACGAAGGCACAAATTACAAAAAAGACAAATCTCGAGGAAACACATTTGATACTAGTACATGGAGAATGGTCGAAAACCCAAAAAACATGTTCTTTCTTTCATTTTCTACTAGAGAACAAAACCACACGATACAATCCAAATAATTGCTTAGACGATTAATTAGAGCAATGATTTAATAATTCTCGGATGATCCCAATTACAATATTTCTAACTAACATTACACAAAAAGAACTTAAAACCTCCAATAAACTTACCTTCATAAAGTTGAAAATTCAGCTACGATTGCGATAATTAAGTACTTTTCTATTCTGTCCAGATCGAGGATGAGATGGTCGAGAGCGGGCGGAGGTGTGTGAGGCGATGCAGACAGAGGCCGCCGGGCGCTACGTGCACTCGGTGAGCGATCTATACGCTGCAGACGAAGTCGAACTTCTACTGGAGGAGCTACGGGAACTGGAGCGGCCGGCCGGCCGGCGGCCAGAGGACATACAAGACTTTGAAATAGCCGGCAGCCAAACGGGTGCTGGAGGCGTAGGCGGCGGCGGTGCTTGGTCCCCGGATGGCACCGTTCACTCTTGGGACAGCCATCCTCACTATCGACGGACACCGCCGCCGCCGCCCGCTCGCATCGCCCCTCTTTACTGTTTTTTAGGACATTTGACTAGTTCCGTTGGAGCGTTACGATTTCTAGTCACGGTAAATAATTGCTTCGATAATTTCTCTTAAAAGTGAAGTTTTTCAATTTAAAATTTTGATGTTTTTGTTTCGCGTTTCAGATATGTTCCCTGTGCAGTGTGTGGCTCGAATATGCTGCAGGCGGCGCGGCTCTATGGATGTTGCCGAACACTTCCAGGTTGCGGTTGCTTTTGGCGACTGCCCTTTTTTCTCTCATGGCCTCTTCTGCATTGCTGTTTCTTGATATATCTCGACTAGTTTATTTATTTCCTTTCAATTGGGCAAAACTTGTGAGTATGATGTTTGGTTTCGCTGTACGCAATGCCGAGAAAATATTTTAATTGTTTTTTGTTCGACAGAATGCATGGTTGTATATCAGTGTTGGGTCTATGTATGTGATTGCCAGCTCTCTGGTGATGGCCGCTGTCGTAAGTGATAATTATTGGTGGGTCGAAAAATCTGCGAGAGATATGTTGATAGCGTCTTCTGTATGTATTTTTCGATATTATTTCACATTTTAACTATGTTAACATCGTTTAAAAATGTCTTTATGGAGTATAATAATGTTTGTGATTTTTTCAGTCGTTTGGATTGATAGGAGGACTAGCAAGTGGAGTGACGGCTTTAATTTACTGCTATCGCCGGCCACCTTTGTCGTCGACCTCGGCGTTGCTGGCAGCCCCATCGCCTTCTCCTTTAGGCTCACCGAGAAATTCACCATCACCGTCACCATCGCCTCCGATGTCGCGACGTGCTCCTACTTATCTACCTGTGCCTGTTGAACCTGATCCATTGCCGTGTTCTTCTAAAACTCCGTTATAGTGGTCCCCTACTGCCACTCATGATTTCAGTCAGCGAACGTCTTTGCATTCTGAGCAACTACACCATGATTAATTTCAAAGATTTTGTTCATATTATATTTTTTGTTTCCGTATGGTTTGGAAATAACGATATTTTCATTTAATTTTTGATTTTTAGATTATTTATTTAGTTTATCATGAGTAGTTTTACTATACGACTTCAAATCATTATTTTTTATCGATATATTTCCATTTTTTATGGTGTACTTGTCAGTAGCACTGGGTTTAATGGCAACATAATACTCGTAGAGCCGTAGAAATAATTGTCATATCAACAGGAATAAAAAAAAAAAACTATTTGTTTGCACTGTTGACATTGACTGTAGAAATTTAGTTTAACCGCAAAATATATTTATTTAAAATTAGTGATGAAACAATAAAACGTGTGAAAATATATAATATTTAAATTTAGTTTGTGGTACAAAACCTAGGGGCGTTAGTGAGCCCTTTACGATGAGTGATAAACTATGTTCTTACAATTGGTGATATAATCAGTGGAGGTGAAGTGTAGTGAAAGCCATTCATTGATTAAATGTGTGACCTTACTGTAGAATGTAGTGTGTAGAGAAAATTTTCACTTTTTGATAAAGTAATAATTGATTGCTAGTAATTTTGGTCTTTATGTTGTTTGTGTGAATAATTTCAAAGTATGATAAATTTTTTCATACTCAGTATTATAATTGAATGCTCATTTTGTGATATATTTTATTTATTTTTACAATATTATTTTACTCATTTATTTTCAATATGATCTCATTTATTAGGTATCGATATATTTTATGTTTTTCGTTAAAAAAACTTGGAATAATGTCTTGAAATTTGTCATTTTCAAATTAGTAAATTAAAGTAATGATAACAATCAGTGTATGTATTGGATTTCCATATTTACTAATTATATGAAATGTTAAAATGATATATGATACTCTTGATTTTCCTTTGCATAAAATAAATATCGATAATTTGCATTTATTTATGTTTATTATCATTAGATATGCATACATTTGTGTATGTCTCTTTAAAATTGAGTGAATTCTTTACGAAGAACTTTACGAATACAATATTTGAATTTCATATCAAATAATGATAAAATTTTAATCTTTCTTTAATTTTTGTTGAAAAAAAAAATTATACAAAATTTATTTTTCAAAACAAATTTTATACATTAGAATAAGAATATAGATTCGGCATAAAACAAAGTATCAATTTATTATTTCAAAAACGCAGCTTTTACGTCATATGTAAATTGTCCTGAAATAATGTAAACATGTTTCATTATCTTTTATTTATTATCTTGAATTTAAGGATTTTGCAAGGGAGTATATATCACAACAAAATAATTGGATATATAAAAAAAAATTTTACATCCAAATGGTGTTTTACTACATCTTTTGTTAATTTTTTAAGACTTTTTAACTAGAAATGGCATGTTTTAAGAAAAATGTCGCATTGATATCTCCATTCAATTTTTAGTGACTTTCAGTCAAATGTTACAGAAATATTGTTCCTTAATAGAGTATGTAAAATTGACATCTTAAAGACGAAGTAAGAGATCTAAGTGTGCTGTTTAAACGAAGAAAAAAATTAATATGTCCTGTTGATTGATTTACTCTCGATCATTCAATTGAATTTGAGACAATAAATATAAGAAATGTATGTTTTTTTCTTCTGAAAAGTTTATATAAACATGGCTCTCACGATGCATTCCAATATTGTGAATAGTAACATACATATATGTATAATACTTAATTTTCCTCAATTGATATTTTTATTATGAAAATTCATTAGAATATTCGAGTGATTGAGAAAAACCAAATTTTTTATTTTTTTACTTAGTGTGTGGATGCTTCTTGGAAATTAGACGAGTGCAATGTTGACATTGCACGAAATATTTTGTAGATTAACAACAAAACATGCAATCGATTTATATTGTTTGAAAACGCTAATTATTTTTCCATACATAAAACAGATCTATTGTTCAGCGTCTTGAGTCTGTATAAAAAAAATTGTATTCTTAATCCAACATTGTGCTTTGTATGATGTGTATATAAACACAAAGATGCGCTATAAAATAAACGGGGTGGACTGTCAACATACATTTGTTGCATACTGATAAAGGCCTTTTTAACATATTATAGCATTGTACTATTTTATTTTTATTGTAAGTTATAAAGAAGTATCCATTAGATCTCTATTGTACATTTATTTAAGTGTTCTCGAATTAGGTTAGTACCATGTGAGCCTTTGAAACTTTTTTTTTTGTATAGTCGAAGCGTCCCCTTCAATTGATGATTTCTAAATTCTCAACTGCCAAGATCGACCCAATTTTTATATAAATGTGTTTATTTGAAATGTGAAAATGTACACTGTGTGTATGTATGAATTCTTAATTGATTTTTCAAAGGTTCACAAGTGTTCAAGTGGAATTTCTATAAACGTTCTACTGAGAAGCACAATTAGTCGTTAAGTAGATGTTGTGTGTGGCAAGCGGATGGTATTTCATGTCATCGATGGCAGTGATGTTTGTTGATCTTTATATCTTTCGGAACACTCGAAAAAGTTTTCTATTTTGGCATCTTGTGTTCACTAGTAGACTTGGTAATCCAGTGTTTACAATATTGCTGTTTAAACTCGTGAATATTTTAAAGTTTATGAAATTAACCAAGTTTCTGAAAAATTTGAATTCGTCCTCTCTAATTATTAAACAGCAATTAACTATAAATGTATTGTATCAATTTGGGTTATCGTAATAAATTCAATCACACGTAGTTTGACAATGAAAAAAGGGTAATAGTGTTAGTTTCCGAGTTCCAAAGTATCTTTTTTTAAGTCATTTTTAGTGTTCAAAAACTTTTTATAATCCTACAAACTAATGAACAATTCGTTTCTATTTTGAATATGTAGATAAAAAAAAATCACTCAATAATATTTTCAACCGCAATTTATGTTTACATCCAGTTAGTTTTATTACCTTGAATTTTTCCAGCATCAGTTGGAGTTTTCAAAATTGTTTTAATTGTACTTATCATGTTTCATTTCGTGAAACAGTCGAAACCTCTTTTTTATGCAAAAATATTTTGCTATAGATTTGGTTTCATTAAATTGTGACATATTGTAGTTATCGAAACTTATTCTAGTCATGTATAAGTTCCTTATTTTTTCTATACTAACTCTATAGATATTTTTTTATATTTTATTATTTATTTTTGATAATATTTCGCTGTAATATACATAAAATATTTACCGTTAGCTTTCTAAATATTTATTGACACATTTTCCAGCATTTTTCCATATCAATTTAATATTTTTAAGTAATTGTCTTTTTTATTATATTATTGTTTTACCAAATTATAAAATCTTGAGAACCAAAATAAACTTTTCTTATAAAAGCCTAAATAGTTTTTTTTCATAAATATATATTCCCTGGTACAAACTATTTATGATAAATATTTGTTTTTCCCCCAGTTACAATTAATGATAAGGGAAGGTAGATTTCAAGAAGTTTGAATATTAAAAACTATTCCTTTTATGATCTCAACGTAACGAACAATAACATGCATTGACATTAATTTCCCGACTGCACTTTTTGTTGTATAGCTTACAATCAGATGGATTGGAAGATATTGGTGAATTTGACAAAATTAAGGCTTGTGATATGTCAAAAAATCTTAATAACTATAATATTTTAAAACATAATTACTCACAGCTTATGACAACTTGAAAAAAAATTTATAAGTATTCTATAAATTTTATAACGCATAAGAATTTTATCAAATGAAAATTTTTTGCATTATAATAAAGTTAAATTTGATAATCAGATATTTATCTAACAATGAAAAGGGTGTTTATCGTGCCGTTTTTTTGAAGAACAATCAGGCTATTTTTTTAATCAGACTACTTCAGTGAATCTAGATAACTAGATAACTAGATAAGAGCAAATAATAATCGTAAATGTAAAATTGGGTGATTAATAAATTCAGTTTATTTACGATCTTCGAGAACTAATATCGTAAACATCTCATCAAATGTATTTTATATAATGGGACAAAGCCAATCATCTCCCCAAAATGAAGCATTAAGGAAAAAATTCTCGAATAATACTTTCATTTTATCTCCAGTCGGATTGTTGAAATTATTTGGGATTGTGAGTATGGAATGATTTTAAATTTTGTATCACTAAATCATTTTGACATGAAAAAATAAATATAATATCACAATTAAAAAAAAAATACTTGTCTTACAGATACTATTTATTGTGGGATCCATTGTATCTCTTTCGGCAGAAGTATGTGTTGATTATGCACTATGGTTAGAACTGGCATTTCCAATAATTACTGTTTTTAATGGTGCATTGCTCACGGTTCTTTACGTTTCATTTTTATTGGGCTTAGCCAAGAAAATTCCTACAATTTGGATTAAAATAGTAAGTGTGCTAATTGTAAGATTACATATAAGTTTTTAAAGAAATGTGAAATCAATTTATACATATATACTTAATATTGAGTTTCAAAAAAAAAACGTGTACGTATGTAAATACTGATTTTGCTTATTTTGATCCAACAATCGCAAATATTTGATTGATATTGTTAAGATAAGATGACAATGAAAATAACAAATGTACACATAATAGATTATTTATAATTTGTAGCATGTAATGTTCAATTGTAGTGAAAGAACTCAACTATTTAAATGTATATATATTAATTTATCAAATTTTAAAGTTATAAAGTTGAAAAACCAATAAAGGCTTGTTTAATTATGTTTCAGGATATTATTTGTTCAACAGTAACGGCAATAGCGACACTTGTGCTATCGATTTTAGTGTTAGCTAATTGTTCTTCGCGTGGTGCATTATCGATAATTCCTGGTGTAAGTGTAGTGCAAATTTAAATGATTCGAGAATTTCATAAAAATTAATATGAATTTTTTTCAGATTTTCGGAATTGTAGGATCATTAATGTTGTTTATTACATCTGCGACTTTGTTTGTGACTTGGCAAAACACGGAAGAGATTGTGAATGAAGTTGCTGCTACTACTGCTCGTGAACCGATAGACCCCAAACGAAAATCTATTTTTGTTTGAAAAAATAAAATATAGTTAAGTATGAAGTATTGCATAGACTTCGATCAATTTGAATATATAGATCCATAAAAAAGCAGCATGTTCTATTGAAATGGCAATGAGATAGCGTCCATATTATATGAAACGATGACCACAATTTCATTCATATTTTATCAGGTTGTTGTCTGATGCAATTTCAAAATGGAAATAGGAAAAATTACAGATTTACAATACAGAATAATGCTTTTAAAATATTAAAAACATTTTCAAGATTCAAAACTGAATGTTTTTTGTCAAATAAATTGTACAAAGTTATTTAATAGTAGTATGAAATGTATTTAACTGAAGGAATTATAAGAATACCTTTTTTGTTGATCTTATTTAATTTTATATTATTTATGTTCATTTATAGTAGTTTGAAATTAATTTCTAGTTAATAAATATTATTTTATTAAATGTAAAAATATGTTTATATTAAACCACCCTCGAAGTTTGCATGTCATTGTCAATCGAAGTATCGCTGTCATAATAATTCTACTTTGATGGTAATGTTATGACAAGTAATTATTTTTAAAATCAGTCGAGAATATGACATATTGAATGAATATATCTTTTATCGCTTGCTTGCATAAAATCTGTCTTTTGTTAGTGAAAAAATGTTATTATTCATTGTTTTTTTAATACTTTTTTCCTGTTCTCAAGCTGAAAAACATATTTTCATTAAAGACTACTATGAACTGAATAAAATAAAAGATATTATATTGTTTGATTGTGAAACGGACAGAGAACGCATAAAAATGTTGAAATATTTTTCATCTTTCAGCTTGTGTACAAGCTTTTATACAATAACTAAATCATCGATCGATATATTTCCCGTACTTCGAGAAAATATTCAAAACATTGGTCTGATGATTGATTTGGATTGTGAAAATTCCGTTGAGTTTCTAAATAATTTGTCGAACACCTTAGATTATCCATTTAAATTTATATTCAAGTGGGTTTTCATAGGAAAAACACTCAACAACTCGTTGAATTATATATCAACATTGAATATCAATATTGACGCAGAGATTACATTTGCGGAAATAAAAAATAAATCTTATAATCTATACGAAATATACAATACCGGAAAAAAACACAATGGGCATCTTATTGTTGATTATTCAGGATATTGGAATAAAATTGATAAATTCAAATTGAATCAAAAACCGTACAAATATATGAGAAGATCAAATTTGACTGGAATTGTACTAAAATGCATGATTGTGGTACGAAATCAAGGAAAGCAGACTCTCAATGACTATCTGTTAAGTACTGATAATACACATTTAGATTCAATGCACCGCTATAATTATGTGCTACTTTTGCATCTACAAGATATTTATAATTATCGGTAAGTTTTTCAGATGTATTTATTTTTTTATTTCAATATAATTTAAATTTCATAAAAATGTTTAGATATTATATGTCGAGAACAATATCGTGGGGTTATAAACACAATAATACATTCGACGGTATGATCGGAGAGTTAGAAAAGAAAAATGTGGATATTGGTGGATCTCCAGTATTTTTCAGATTGGAAAGAGCAGAAGTTGTCGACTACACAATGCCAACGTGGACGCCTAAGTGAAAAAATATTTATTTGAAAAAAAGAAACATTTTAAGTATCATAAATAAATTATATGAAAATTAAATTTTGTAGACCGTATTTTATTTTTCGTCACCCGAAACGTGCGTCTTCAGTTTTTAAAATATATTTGAGACCATTTACGCAAAAAGTATGGTGCTGTGCGCTTGCTATTGTTTTTTTGGTAATAGTACTTGGAGTTGGATTGTCAAAAATTCAGAAAAAATTAAATCCATTACAAGAAGAATTTTCAAATAGTGAAATAATTCTTTTAATTTTTGCAGCAATTTTTCAACAAGGTAACTAAAAAATGTGCATTGAATAGTATTATTCAGATTGTAACACAAAATTGTATTTTAGGATCATCAAGTAACTTTTTGATGTTATCTGGAAAACTCATTGTATTTAGCGTTCTAGTATTTTCATTATTATTTTATCAATTTTATTCCGCTAGCATTGTATCTTCGCTTTTGATGGAACCACCTAAGACTATCAAAACATTACAGAATCTCTTAGAAAGTAATTTAGAAGCAGGAATAGAAGATATTTTATATACAATAGATTATTTTGAGGTAAATATATATAAAAAATTTTAGTTCATAGAAATATTGTGAATATGAGATTATTATCGATTGATGAACAAATAATCAAGCAGTTATTTTTATCATTTTAATTATTAATTTCAGAGAACCAAAGATCCTATAGCTCTAGAAATCTTTAGAAAGAAAATATCTAACGATAAACACCATAACTTTTTTCCTCCGGAAGAAGGTTTAAAATTAGTGCAAAGAGGAGGATTTGCTTTTCATGTGGATACAGCGACAGCATATAAAATCATAACAGAAAAATTTTCAGAAAAACAAATTTGTGAGCTGTGTGAAATTAATTTGATTCCTGAACAAAAAATGATGTCTATCGTGCAAAAAGGTTCTCCGTTTAGGAAGCTGATAATATATGGGTAATAATATTTTCAAATTTTAATGTTTACATTTAATAACTTTAATAACTTGTACTCACCTATAAATTGTTTTTCATCCCTTTCGCTTTATATATTATTTTAAATTTAAATATATACGTTAATGAGAAACAAATACATTTATAGACTTTCCAATAAGTTGAATATTTTTATTGACTTTCAGACTTCGCAAAATTGCTGAACGAGGTTTAATGGCAAGGCAAAGGTTATTTTGGCATGCTAAGAAGCCTAAATGTGTACACACACTAGATACATCAAAGTTCAAAGTAACCATGTTGGAATTTTCCCCAGTTTTAACATTTTTAGCTTGCGGTATGTTTTTGTCAGTATTTTTTTTGTTAATCGAGGTTTTTGGCAAGAATTAAATATTCAAATTAGAAAAACACAGTCATGTATCGATACATAAGTTCACATAAGAAAAATAACCGTAATGAAATAAACTCACAGTATAATTAAGTAAATCATATATTTTTCCCATAAACAAATATTTGAATTTCCAAATGAAAAAAAACTAATTTATAAAATAAAATAAGATTTTCACATAAATTTCAGAATATATATATATTATATATATGAATATAAAATAATTTTACGAGATGAGTAAAAGGTTAAAATAACTAATAAACACATATGAATGTAGCACGTCTATTTCATTCTTCATAAATAAATAGCATATAAATGTTTGAAAAGTATAAATTCGATTTTTCTCGTTATATTCATAAAACAACAAAATATCTGAATTCAGAAGAAATATTTGATTTAGTATAGTTTACAGTCACTCGTTTGACCGCCTTTCTAGCATGACAGTTTCTTGTGGACACAATCTCAAATCAGATAACGTCAATTCTCCATCGACGCTAGTTAACTGTAAAAAAAACATATGCATGTGAAAAATTAATAAATTTATTTATTTGGCATGCTATATTTGTTTATTATTTTTAATAGTATTCATTTGTGTGATATAAAAAAGTCATAAAACAGAACACTTTATACTCACATCTCTTCTAGGCCAACTAGATATGACTTTATATTCTTCAGCAGGATAACCTTCTACTGTCAAATAATCTAAAAGAACCTGATAAAAAGAGAATAAATTTGATTAACTAGAAATGCAATGATTCAATAAAAATTGAAAAAATTTATTATACTTTTAATGATGTGTCAATAGTGAAACGCCTTTCTAAAAAGTTGCCTTCAGGTAAACGAACACGTATTTTTGTTATAGAATTTCCAGAATCAACAGGTTCTTCAGGTAATCGAGATAAAGCCATTTGTCGATGTGCCTAATACATAATAATAATGAATTATATAATTTTATTCGATAAATGATTATATGGTACATAATTTTCATTAAAAACCTCTCTTTTAACTTCGGCTTCGTGTCTTTCTGATTCGATGCGTCGTTTTTTTTCATTTTCTGCCTGTTCTACTTGTTTTTTAAATTCTTCTTTGGCCCTGTAAATATAAATGAGTTTTAAATTATTTAAAATACAAAAACAATGAACAAATTTCAAAGAATCACAAATATATGGAAATGAATGATCGAAATAATAAAATTGTATAGTATATACCTATCAGCTTCTAAACTTTGTCGATAAGCTTCATCTTGTTCCCATTTGAGTTGTTGAAGAGCTGCTCTGTGTTGCTCTTCTTGAATTTCTTCATCGCGCCTACTAGCCCATCTTTCTACTCCTTCGACAAGTTGTCCTAAAAGCTCTTCAGCTGTAACGTTTCCTGTATTGCGAAAAAAATATTGATTTAGTATATTCACAACACATCTTAGGAAATTTTAATATTGATATTTACCATTAATAACAGAAAATATTTCAGTATTGGATCGTATTCTCATGATAATTATTAATACTGGTAGTTTATCCAATGGAATATTTTTGACGGTCATACTAGCTACACCACCAAGAGTATTCGATACAGCCGATAATAACCTTGGAAATTGGTAAAATAACAAACATGAAACATAAAAAATTTGATTACAAGAACATATTCACAATGAAATGAGAGTAATTACATATTTTTATTAGATTCAAATGTGAGATCCCATCCATACACTATAAAATTTGCAGCGAGTACTTGTAATACAGATTCACAGCCTAGCAGTTGAGTGCAGAATACATTCGATAATACGCTTGCTTCGTGATGCAAATAAATTGCAAGAAGTCGACGCTATAAATGTTAAAGAAATATAAGAAAATTGATTAATTACAAATATTAAACTATGTTATAAGAATTACATCTTTTGCTGGTTTCATGCAGGCTTCTTTGATTGCATTATCCAATGATCCCTGGAAGAACATCGGATGCAAAGGTCCATACCTTTCTTGGAAACGTAAAGCAAATTGTATACATCCTATTGTCTCATCGTCGACGTTTTCTGGAACTTTAATAAAAAAAAGTATATAAAAAGACAGCTTAATTGAAAAATGAAAGGTTTTAAATGCCGACTGAAAAGTAACATACTAAGTGGTTCTTCTTTTTTCGTTCGTACATTATCCAAAAACAGATCATCTTCGCCGGCAAACGTTTCAGCATCTTCGAATTCTTCCACAGAACTATCTTCACTGTCCGTTTCGCGACGCGTCGTAACAGTTTTAGGTACAACTTTTTTCACTTTTAAATTATGAACTGGATAAGACACACCAGAGAGAGCGAGCATAGTATCGTCTAAATTAGGAGATTCAGGCCAACCTGACCAAACCTACGAAACGGGAAAACTTTAGTCTCTACAATTGCGTAAGTAAAAAAATTGACAAACCATTACCTGATGTCTCACTGGAATATTGGTCAAAGCGTATATATCGCCCTTTATTTGAAGTATTGTGTGTGTGCCGGGAAATTTCAATTTATAAAATTTGTCATCGTTGCTTATGTGCAATGTATACATTTGTGTTAAATGCTCTGCCAGTCTATACGATAAAAACAATTAATTTGATTTTGCAAGATCAATTTTCAGTAAAAATCTATTGTTTTTATGGTCTATATTTTTATTTACTCGTGGTCAATATTTAAACATAAATACTGACCATTTATATTATACTAGGCGGTCAGTATCCTTTGTCAATATTTTTTATAGCACAGACAGGCGATAACTTTTTGCATTATCAAGAGTTAATCACAATATTTTGACGAAGCACGCATTATTGGGAATTTGCTAAATATGTCACAGACAAAGCGATCAATTTTTAATAAATTCTCAAAACGTTCTTGCACTTACTTTAACTAGCATTACTATTATTTATACTGACCACCTAATAAAATAATACTGACAAAAAATATTTAATTACTAAACAAATATTTCGTTATTATAATTACCTATCATCATTCACTTTTTCTTCAGGAACCTTCAAATAAATATTTGATACGTTAGGCAAACACATCGAAGATAAATTACAATCGGCCAACGGTACGGGAAAACGTAATCCGTCCAAAATTTGGTGGCAAGGAGCGACATCGGATAGATCATATATTTTAATACGCAAATCACCTGAAAAAGAAAGAAAATCGAGCCGTGAAAATGTCCCATGAAAAGTTACGATTTTATATTTGAATCGAAAACTGACCGACTGTGGAGGTATCAGGAATTTTAAAATTAAACACTTTGTCCATATAATGCACATTGAACTCTAGCATCCTAATGGAAGAATAATCTGTCTTGCACGAGGTCGATGGGCCGAATATAACACTGGGTCCATCCGATCCTGCAATAGATCGCATATTTAGAATCGAAGGAAATGAAAAGTAATAAATATACGAAAGAATATACATACTAGAAGAAAATGAAGTTTTAGGTTTGATAACGGATATGTCGTCATCGATTATTTCGACGTCGACTTTACTATTATTTAATATCGAATTCTGTCTATGACTGGAGGACGACGAATCTTGTGGCATCACTCGATTAATTGCAGACTGAAACAAATCTAAAGTTCAACGAAAATACCTGGAACTAACGTGGGGCAATCTTTTACATCACCCCGCACCAAATCATATTAGCGACATCTAAGCGTGTTTTCCACTTTCCTTTTAGGGTCGGTCGGGCAAAGGCCACATTTCACACAACCAGTCAGCAAAACTAAATACATCTATTTAATACCGCACATCTCACAAGGAGAAGCTCTCGGGTTCGGAACGAATTTCTCAATGAAATATTTTTGTTTTAATAGATTACCTTTATTGTATCGATATAGTAAAGTATAAAAGTGCATTATCAAGCCAATTTAATTGAAAACGACTTCAAAGTTTCGATATTTTGACGTATTGCTTTATTTTTTTTTTTTGTTGAGTAAACGCCGTACAACAAACACTCATTTTTTTACGGCGTTTACTCAACAAAAAAATATAAGCGATACGTCAAAATATCGAAACTTTGAAGTTGTTTTTAATTAAATTGGCTCAATAGTGCACTTTTATACTTTACTATATCGATACAATAAAGGTAATCTATTAAAAGAAAAATATTTTATTGAGAAATTCGTTCCGAAACCGAGAGCTTCTCCTTGTCAGTCAGTCAAAAGTCTGGACGTATTTTATTCGATCGGGAATTCAGATTGAAAATATTTTATAGGTGTCGCTATATTGAAACGGTGCGGGGTATTGCAAAAGAGTCCCCCGAACGTGAACTATTTGAACGTTAAACTTACGAGCAAATCCCAGTTTGCTTCGTCTAAATGCAATATGGCCTCGGCTACGTTGTCGATGGCCGTTATACCCTGAAAACACACAACAGAATTAACAAACAAAACATTCACAAAGAAAAACACTAACCCGCACGAACAAAGGAAACGTCAAACTTTCAGAATTAGTCAAATGTGAACAAAAAGCCGAGCGTGCGTGTGTGCACGTTTTACACGAGTGTGCGTGCGTGCAGACGCGAGTGCGTGTGCATCTCTAAATCGACACGCAGTCTTCAATGGAACATTTCAAATGCAAAACGGCGCGAAAACCGCGGCGATTCAAACGAATCGTGTCGAAGACGAACGCGTCGGCGAAACCCACCTGGAAATTGGCGAGGATCTCTTCGCGGGAGTCGCCCATGGTGCGAGGATGTGGAGACGCGGTCTGGTCTCAGGTTTGGGTTTCGTGCGGGAAAATGGCGTCGGCGGGACGGGGGAGGCTTCGATGCTCGACGGCCGCCAGCGAGCTGTGCCTTCGCCTGAGGCCCATCAAACAATATGACTTGACACTTGCTGCGGGTGCGAGATCTGCACAGTGGCCAACGTGAAGAACGGCGGTGGCTGGTGGTGCGTGGGCGTTCGTGTGCGATTCGGGGTTTTCGATTTGTTTTGGGGGAAGGGGGTTTTTTTGGTGATTGTAGGTCGTTTTTTTTGAGGGATATTTTTGTGAAAATGTATTGCGGGTAGATTGTTTTGGTTTGTTTTTGGATGACTCTCAAAAAATTTTTTTTCGGAACGGGCATTTTGCGAAAATTTCTTTTTGTTTAATTGTATTCGATCGAGAAATATGTTCGAAAGATTTAATGCGGACTAGTTTTGTAATTGTAATAACCAACGCGTTGAATCGTAATTTTTTTCGTTCTAATTTTCAGTTGCGATTCAACAAAAATATATTGTATTTAAGTAGTTTCGGTTCCGATTTTAAAAAAACCGTACACTTACAAAAACTCGACTTTCACAAAAATTCCAAAAATACTTTCAAAAACTCTCGAATATTTTTTACTGAACCGAAATAAACCGATACTTTTTCTGGTTTTCGTTTCGGTAGAATTTCTGTTTTTTAGCGGTTTCCAGTTTCGGTTCACAATCAGTTCCGCTTCGAAGCCCTTTCAAATACCTAACAGCAAGCACAAAACGTCAACGTGATCGATAATTGTTGTTTTATGACCGCGTACGCATCTATTCACGCACAGGTAGTTGTTTAACGTCAGTCGAGCTTCAGCAGCGTTCATTAATGGTGTCGTTTTCTGTCGCTGCCGATTTAGTGAGTCTTCCATTTCCGACTTTTATAATTCTTTCTTAGTAAATTATTAATAGTTCCGTCTTTTTCAGTTAGTGTCCACCTTCGTTGTGGTCAGTTGGTGTTACGTTATTTTGCTGACTAAAACGTTGTCGTTTTCTCAAAATTGTTGAAAGATGCCTCTCACAGCCGACGTTGCCGCACAGCAAGTGCAGGTAAAAATTTTCTATCTTTGACTTTCGATTTTCATGTTGTGAATCTCACTTCATCTCTTTTATAGGAATGTTTGAAGTCTCTGCATAGACTAGTTTACGAAATAGAAGCCGAAAGAAATCGCACCGAACACAATATCGAAAATGTCATCAGAACTCAAGAGAAAGTTGCGTCCGAAGAAAACTCTGCACATTATTACGAGGTAACTCTAACTAACCATATAAACACACAGAGTAACAACACCAGTGATGGAAAATATACCTGTAATTGACCATTTCTCAGAAAAACGTAAAAATTAAGGTTTTTTGAGATAACGATCTTTCGGAAAGGGTGTGATAGATAAGCTGTTATAAGCAGCTTTCTGAAAGATTGTTATCTTAAAAAACCTTAATTTTTACGTTTTTCTGAGAAATGGTCAATTGCAGGTATACATTCCATCACTGGTGTTGTTACTGTATAATGTTTAAACGTTCTTTCGTTAAATCGTTTTATATCTGTTTTTAGCAAAAATTAAAAAGCTTATACAAAACAGCTCTGGCCGACGCTAGTGAAGAGGAAGAATTGTTGAGGACTGCATTGAGTCGAATCAATGAAATTCGCGTCATAAGAAACGAGCGTCGAATTCAAGTAATTTCCATTTATACACAGACTGTTTTATGTAATAAAATATAAATAACTTTTTTAATTTATTTAGGCTCGTAACGCTGGAAACAAGGAAACTATAGGCTGTGGAGCTTTGATGAAAATGCTGCTTAATTCTGCTCAAACGTTGCCGTTATTTGTCGGACAACCAGGAGAAAGGGCACCTCCCTTATGCGGTGCAGTCCCAGCCGACAATACTTATATTGCAAAGGTCTTTATTATTTATGATTTTAAAATTTAAGTTAACGATACGTTTTTGTAAATATATTTATTTTTAATGTTTGTTTAAATTTAGAAATCTTAAGTTATTACAATTCACACAATTCAAGTGAATTCTAACTATTTTATAAATTGAAATCTCTCCGATTAGTCAGCCTTTATTTATACAAGTCCATTAAATTTCTCTTATGACTATTAGGTCTTTTTCTCAAGATTTTACCTGACTTGTTTTTAGAGTGGCGATATGGTTGCAGCATTGGTGAAAGTCTCCGATAAGGAAGAAAACTGGATATTAGCTGAAGTAGTCGGTTGGAGTGTTACACAAAACAAATATGAAGTGAGACACTTTTTTGAGCTAATATTGAAATAAATATTTTAATGAACGAGTCGTAATCGAAAATTATATATTCTCAGGTTGATGACATAGACGAAGAACAGAAAAACAGACATGTTTTATCAAAAAGACGTGTAGTGCCGTTACCTTTGATGAGAGCAAATCCAGAAACCGACGAGGCTGCTTTGTTTCCAAAAGGCTCAATTGGTATACTAAATTATTTTTTAACACAAATACTTTCAAATTAAGGAGATAATTATGATGAAAATTTGATTTCAGTGATGGCGCTATATCCTCAAACAACCTGTTTCTACAAAGCAGTCGTGAATAAATTACCAGCTTTGGCTTCTGACAAGTATGAAGTACTCTTTGAAGACTCGTCCTATTCTGATGGCTATTCGCCCCCCGAGCAAGTCGCTCAGCGTTACGTCATCGCCATAAAAGAAGGCAAAGGTCGCAGCAGCTGACACATGGCCCCCGACAGCACGTCCATGTCATCTTCTCAATCAGACACGACTAGTGAAGCTAGTTTCATATGAACGACAGTTCGATAAGTGAGTTGATGGAATTGATCGCAAAGTGAATTTGCAGGAGTGAAAATAAACACAATTGTTTTGTCATACTTTTTATTATGTCTCTTTACATTTACTGTATTATATATTTTGCAATTACATTTTTTTTTGTCATTTTATACTTACCTGTTAATAATAAAATATCCAGATAAGTCAACAAGGATTAATTTTTTCGCCACCTTAATTAGAAAATGCAGAAACTTTGAATTTCAGGAAATCATTAAGCACCTGATAAATAAACTAAAGTAAATCCCTTAAAATTGAGGGTGTATTAATTTCCAAAATAACTAAAGTTTGAATATATTTTCTAAGACAAAAAAACAACCGAAAACATAAATCATATACTTACTGTTTATAAATAATTTTTTTTATTAGGTGTATTAAATTTAATGTATCTCCTATTTGATTAATGAAATAATATATAAATTTCAGATTTTCAATTATAGAAACAAAATAAATGGTGTAAAAATGCAATAAATGGAAAACAAATGAGATAATACTATGAAGCGCGCAAACGGTAGAATTTCCTCGCAACATAAGTTTTACGTTTGAATGGGTACTTTTATTATTTATATTTAACGATGAACTATTCAATTAAAAAAATTAATCTTGAAAGTTTAATTTGTAAACATTTCGATCTGCAATTTAGATGGTCTCGGGTTCTTCCTGCACTATGTGAAAAAAGAAGAATAAAACACAGACATATAAAACTGCATTAGTATAAAAAGATTAAAATACAACGGCCCCAGTAAAACCTCAGCGACTTCTTCTTTTGTCGCATTTTTTCTTATGTGCATTATTTTCCATTTATTAAATTTCAAAACTGAGAACCGTTCAGTTACATAATATTTAATACAAAATTATTTATAAAAGATTATATGTACAATAAGCATAATGGAGTTCAATCACATAAAATATTGGATGTACACAAATAGTAACAATCCATAGGTAGGTTAGATGACTTGATGAAATATAAAAAAAATCAATGGCAAGTTTGATATTTAAAAGAACAAAGTATTGTCATCTATGAAAGAAAAAAGGAAAGGTTAAATAAAATAAAACTTAAGTCTATATATCATTGTCTTGAAACAATATATTTCAACTTAAAAAATAATGAAAATGAAAAAAATAAAATATACATTTAGTAGACTAACGAGGTGTTAGCATAAACAATAAAATCATATTGCATAGAACATACATTTTTGAATACACGAGTGATTAAAAAGGTAGTTTACTGTACAAAATGATTCTAAAATAAAATAAAAAATTTACAATTCATTTATCAATGATTGGTAAATTTTCAATGAAAATATACTTCTTACCGAATTATCACTCATGTTACAATTTTGTCTAAATAAAATGGTTTTACTGTTTTCAAACAATCGAAAACAATAAATAATATCGGCATGCGAAAAGCTTCAAAATAAAAATATATGTTCATATAAATACATATGTAAGTAGTGGGCATGATATGAAAATGAAAATTCTGAATTCCTCCTACAAAAAGTTTACATGTAGATACTATTTGTGTCTCAACCAATATTATGCAAGTTTAACACAGTAAATGTTGAATTATATCAAAAGTGAAGTCAGTAACTGCACCAAGAAGCTAAAACACTTAATCATTATCACAAGTGTGGCCTCCTGATCGATGCACTACCTCTAGGTCAGTATGACAAATAATGCATTCTTCCTCTTCCCCTGAAAAATAAAAAAAATATATTAAGTCTTTTTATTTTTATAAATTATAAAAAAAAATACATTTGTTGTTTAAAAACAAGGTAAAAAGCTATGAAATTAACAATGAAATCATAAATTTGAATTCAAAGTTTCTAAATCATCTGATTTTTGAGTGTAAGTATGATTAATGGATTCGGTAATCATGATTAAAATACTTCAGTAATATATATGATCCTTACCTTGCTCTACGGCGAATTCCAAGACATGCAAATATTGAAGCCCTAATTCCTCGTCCGCCACGTCCTCGTGCAACACGAGGAAATCTATTTGTGGTCATCATGCCGGGAGTGTTGGTGCGTTTTGGTAAAACCTAAAATCAAAAGTAAACATAAAACAAACAGAATAATTGATGAATGCAAAAAATATCTTAATATTCGTAAATTATCAATCAATGAATTTTTTTTAAAATTACCTTAATTTGTCTTCCCCTAAATAGCGAATCATCTAGAGCCATAGCAATTTGAACGCCGTCTTTGTCATTAAATTCAATATAAGCGAATCCTTTTGGATGTCCGTCATATTTGTTACATAATATGGTAACCCTTGAATCATAAATTATCGATTAGTACGAATCTAATAAAAAAATATTCAAAAGCTTTTCAAATCGAAAACACACCTATTAATATAACCGCATCCTCGGAAATGGTCTTCGAGTTCTTCAGCTGTCGCACCATAGTCAACGTTTCCTACGTAAATAGATCGGGCATCCACTTCGACTTTCTCATCGTAAGATAAATTTAAGGAACCGGCTGAAAGTATCGAAAAATAGAACAATGTGTAAAAGGCAAAAAATAAAAACAAATAAAATAATGAAAAAATAAAATAAAACATACGAATGTTACCGGGAGGACTTCCGAGGCTCATCTGCTTATCGACCTCTGTGTGTAACTGTTTGATTTTCTCAGTTTCCTCCTCGATTTCTCTGACGCGAGCTTTTATGGCTGCCAATTCGGGATCATCTCCACCGTCTCCGACAGATTTACTATTATCCTAAGTGGACAACGTTCATTTTAGTCGTTTATTTCAAGTGTTGCATAGTAAAAACTAAAACTAAACTCACTTCATTGAAGGTGCTGTCGGTAGTATTCATATTCCCGTTGGCTTCTTCTTCTAAATGTTCATCCTCGGTGATCATGTCGGTCGGAGATTTTGACAAAAACTCGGCCATGGTTCTTACCTTTAGAAAATAGATTATTATAAAAAATGTATATTTAAGACCAGATCGAGTGGAGATTTGAACTCAAAATGATATTTTGAAACCAGTAAAATTTACACACTATACAATAATATACAATATTCACTTTTATTTTTTCTGCTTTTTATCAATATATGGTGGGCTCTCAACATTAGTTGAAGATACCTCGTTCTGCAGTGGATAATTACTGGGTCAGCTTTGGTGATGATATGATGAATGAAAGTGTACAGTTAATTAAACAGTGAACAGGTATTAGTATTCAGATTGAAAACAAAATGCGTATTTGGCAGTAAATGTGAGAATCAATTGATGATTTATAATAGAAAACTTTCTAAAACGATTCATAAATAACAGTGGTGCATTTATTTTGCTAGGGGCTCAAAGTATTAAAAAGTTTTGGGGGCTCTTTTACATTTATAAATATACCAGACCTGGTTCCAAACCAAATACCCCCATTACATACAAATGATTAACATTAGCTCTGCTAACAAAATTTGTAGCATTTACTATTGATGTATGATATTTGGTTTCATAAAATAATGTACAAATAGGCGATTTTAGAAAATAAAGTGTTTTTGTGAAAACAAATGTCTTTTTTTTCTTCAGAAAATGATTCAAATTTCAAGAAAAACTATAGGTAAATCCATTACTGATTAACAATCATAGCATATACGCGATTTTTTTAAGGGAAATTTCTGTCGTTTTGATACATTGCTGGTATTTCCGTTGGTGTCAAATTTACATTCCGCTATAAACAACTCTATGGCTATAGTCAGTTTGAACTATGGGGGCTCTAACTACCCTCTAAATTTTAAAAATAATTATAAATTTTATTGAATTATATCACACGACCTTAACACATCTGAATAAATTCTTACAACACCACGAATTTACACACAAATTATACTTTGAATTAAAAACAACAGCACATTCGTATCCCATAAATATAAAAATTTTGCCCCCCCCCCCTAAAAAAATTCAATCTACGATCGCAAACAACGCTCTTATTGCACCTTCCAGAAAAGTCCACATTGCATACCAACAAAAACCTGCTTCGGCCCCCCCCTAAAAAATTCATCTTACGATCGCTCTCCGTCTTCACGACATCCCAGCGACAATCCGGCGACAATCTGACGACAACCCCGAAGAGAACAGACGCCGAACGGCCGCGCGAAAGGTTATGTAGACGTGCGTCCGTGCGAAACCGGCGGACGGCGACAGCCGCACGCAACGGCACTGTTTTGACAGATGCGAAGCGTGCGTGCGCGAACCGTCAATAAATGGCCGATGTTTGAAATACGAGTTTGTTGGTGAAAAATGGCGGGAAAAGATAGGAGGGCGACTCACTGGTGTGTTGCAGAAGTCGCGAAGTGCGGACGACGAGGACGAGCGTCGGACGCCGAGTCGCCGATTCGCCGATCCGGCCGACAGTGACGCGTTCGGGCGACCAACTAACGTTGGGTTTCGGCGTTGGCTACCCTGATGACGCTTTTTGAATGTATTTTTGTGGGAATGTTTAGATTGTTTCTGTTTTGTTGAGTCGGAAATATTGTTGTTGAATTTGGTTTTTTGTGCGATGGAATTTTAAACGATTTTCTATTTTAATATTATATTATCTGTTGTCTTTTGTAAATCGTCTGTTTCTTGATAAGTGAAAGCGACTACCTGCTGTAAAAAAATGAGTGCGTTAACATAATTTTATTATTAAATCAATAATAAGAGAAACTATTTTCACTTAAAGTTCTAATCCTACCTATTATGATTATATTTTAATATTGATTTCAACAAAAAATATTCACACAAACTATCATTCCAAATTCATCAAAACTATCATTCACTATTGTGAAATTAAAATTAAAATAAATAAATAAATTCAATTATTCATCGGTATTCGTTACCCATTATTCGTCAGCTTCCATTATTTTCGTCAAAAAGTAACGATGCCTAAACCTTTTCAATAGTGTAGCACATCTTAAAAATTTTATTGATGACGTGGTGTATATGCACTATACAACTTGCATGATTTTTGGTGCATTTTGGATAAAGTCTCCGACTGTTGACATATGGGTGACATTAAAAATAAATTATCGCAATATCAAACTCAAACTCTAAACTCAAACTTTCCAATCATGGATATCGGTGCGAGAGTTGGAATTATCCCTTCTGAAGAATACCCAAGCGAAATTGCACCGATTTACGCCGAAGAACAGTTGAATCCTTTGAGAGAACTACTCAACATTTCACTCGAAGAAAAACGAAATTTCCTAATTATTCCAAAGTTGAATCCCAAAATAAACGGTACAAATAAAAAATCTAAAAGAAATATAGACGCTTCGAACTTCACCGTGATATCCAGAAATGCCACCAAAAGAGGTTATATAGATAAACCTAAATTTAGCAGTAGCGTTACAATACCGTTGCTTTTGTCTAGAGATCAGATTGAAAACGTGCCTGAGATAAATACTGCGAGTGTTCCAATCACGAATGTCCTGAAAACTCCAAAATCTGTTCTTTCAACTCTTTCCAAGACAGCCGTTGCCAGTTCTTTGACAGCGGTAGAGAAAAATGAACCCATACTTGCAGTAGAAATTGAGCCATTTATAAAAAGTGTCAAAAAGCCTCAACCTGATTCTGATGTTGAAAACGTTAAAAAGAATATCATTGAAACGGTTCAAGAATGTACAGAGAATAGAATGCAAAACTTGGCTCTTTTAAGAGATTTTATGAGTAAAATAAAAGCAGATCCTCATCAGTCGATTGATATATCTAAATTCACTTCGTTCAGTAGTGATAGAGTAGTGGAGTTGCCTAATAGGAATTGTTCTACTACTGCGAAAGTTTTTTGCACAGATTTTACGAAAAGTAATAAAAGGGTTCCTAAAATCTGTTTCAAATATTACTGAAGGGAGTGTGAGAATAATAGACTGATGATTCAATATTCGTTTAGTTTTATTATAATTTTCATTGCATGCATATAATACAGTATATTGTTTTATGTATTTTTTTATATAAATATATGAGTGGTTTTGATTAATTTGGTCTGTTTTTATTATTTTTATTTCAGGTTATATGTATTTGGAAATTTTATCTGGTTTTCAGCATAAAAATAAGTTTGAAAGTTAACAAAATAATAAGACATTTGTTGATCATAAAAAAAATTTATTACCTGTACATTATGTACAAAATATGTACATTGAAAAATATTGCAAAGTTAAACAATCAATCGAATATTTAGTTTTACATGTTATCAATGCAGAATATAAGTTAATGATAAAAAATATTTCTAGTTCTAATATGAATTTTTTTCTTTAAAAATTAAATATCAAGCTAAGCTCTAAAGAATTTCATAGTTACATCAAAATATTGATGAGTAAATAATCACATCCAAAGGAAGGCCCCTTTAAAGTCTTACAAGGCGTATTTACTTATTCTAAAATGCTCGAAAATATTGTGAGAAAATGTTTAAATAATGACAAACATGTTGAATTTAAGATGAAATTCAATTCAAAACACTTTGGCAAAAATAATTCAATATTAGCAATTTAGATAAAAATTATCCAAGTGATGTTATGATAAATTTAAAAGGATCAATGGGTTTCAATTAGACATATTTTACGAAAAAAATCTTTAACGTTTCAATGAAAAACATTTGTTTGTGTTTATTTAGAATGAAAAGTAATTACAAGCCATTAATTTAATTATGAAAATAAAAAGAAAAAAGAGTCGATAAAGCTTACACAAATATTGCACCTAAGTTGGAACACTCTTGTTTAGTTGTCGTTAATTTTTCTTATTGCCGAGTGAAAATATGGAATCGATTATGATGAATAATGAATTAGAATGCATGCTTTACAATAAAATTGATAAATTACAATGAAGCAATATTAAAGATTAAAACGATTAGCAAACGCAAGCGTAATAAATAAATAAGACATTAAGAGTCTAATCATCGGATGATATTGTTAAAAAATAAACAATGATCAAATGAATTTTGAAACAGCAATCACTTTATAATAAAAAAATCATTATCAGACTAGAAAACATATTAAAATGTAAAACAAACCAAAAAAATCTATCTTACAACATCTATATAACTCTTAACAAATAGTGATTAAATTAAACAGAGGTCATCTTTTGCAATTGTCTGTTTCGAAGTTCAAATTTCTGCAAGCCCGAATTTTACTATTGCTGTCAGACGAATGTGAATTCCGTATATCCACAACAGATGACTTATCGACACTGTTATTCGATTCAATATTCAAAGCTATCGTTTTGTCCTGCAAAACTATCTTAGTGGCACTAGTCGAATGAACTTTGAAAGCGTTATCGTTGTCGTGAGAGTTTTCATCGTTTTTCACACCTAAATGGGATTGTTTATCCTTTTCAAACCCATTTATCGGAATGTAGCCTGTTAATTTCGTAGAATTCTGATCCAATTGTTTAGCTTGCTCTTCGGTGTAGATCTCATCGATCGATTTCCCTCTTATCACTAAAAATGCATGTTGCCTCGCAATCCTAAATCAAAATGATACATAGAATGTTTATAATATCGAATAACTATTAAGAAATTTAATAAAAAGAAATATACGAACTTTAAAAGCGTTTCACTAGTTGAATTACCAGGCGTTCGCAAAAACCGAGCGTATTTCGGCAACTGACTTATTTTACGAGTTAATCTTGCCAGTGAATTTAAATGTAATCGAAATTTTTCATGTTTTACTCCGATACTGTGCGATCGCAGAGCTTCAGCTACCGCCCATAATAATTTCTGAAACAAATCATCAATTTATATTATTGATTTACATTAAAAATGACTTTCACAAATAAAATAACAAGTACCTTCTTCTGCAAATCGCTGAGAATCTCATTTTTATTCACGGTATGTTCGGAGACATGCTTGGATAAAGGATAATGTAGTTGCGATGTCGTTTCGATTTTATCACCTCCGAACGATAGGCTTTTTTGTATTTTTGTTCTTCGATTGAATTCTGGATCGCATGAATCATCTAACTTACGTTTCCTATTGTTTGCTTTTGAATCATCATTAGATGATTCACTTATTGCCGTGGCTTTGGAAATATCACACGTTTTAGTCGGCGATGTGAACAGTGCACGTTTGGATCTGATCGCCTTTGAGGTCGAAGCCACTGCAGACATATTATCTACAGGTTTAGATTTTAAATTATCTGGACTTAAAAATAGTGCTCTTTTAGAGGTTTCTTTGGTGGATTGGGTTTTAGGAATGTTATCTTTGCCGACAGATACATGACGCATGTTTCGTTTTTTCTGAGAACTTCCAGGTGTTTTCTTTTTAGGTGTCTTGGTTTTCTTTAGAGGTGTGGTCTTTTTAGGAGTGACTCGTTTTCGGGGACTTCTGCGAAGAGTTGGGTTTTTGCCGAATAAACCAGCGTATCTCCTGTAAGGTAACAATTCAACATAAAAATGATGAATTTGGAGTATAAATATGTTGGTGTAAAAAATTTACCGTTGATCAATCAGTATTTGTTTTTTCGTTGTGAAATTTTTAACATTGTCGGCGTTGCAAAAAGTGATTTTTCTACGAGCAAGATGGCTCAAGCGCCTTCCAGGTGATTTTCCTACGTTAGATCTCAAAGATTTTTTCGAAGGGCTTTTCTTTAGAGGATACGCAATACACGAAGACGTAGTTTCACAGCCAATATAACGGATCAAATATCGGGAAAGTAATAAATCGGCTTCTTCTGAATAATTGGAGTAATTATAACTGAAAAAAAAAGATATATAAAAATATGAAACTAGGACTATACATTTATATATTTTACAATTAATTTCTTACTATATATCGTAGTATCGAAGCGAAAGCAAGTTTGGCCACTGTTCTTTAACTACGCAATCCTCGTTAGTATTGATATTTAATACTTTATTCGAAGGACTTGTAGCCGTCGAAGTATTTTCTCCTGCCGAGGTGTTAACTTTTTCATCTTTCGCATTGTCCAAATTACTCGTGGAAACATTTTCAGAAACATCATTGCCATTTTTCAATGTCGCGTCTGACACCATCGAGGTATTTAAGCAATTATACTTGGGGAGGTTAGTTTGGTATAAATTTAGAATTTCAGACGCGGTCAACTGAGTAGTCGTTATCGAAGGTGGCGGAGGAACTCCTTGTAAAGTTTTCTGAAAACATTTGTCATATAACACAAATAAATAAAATCAACATATTAAAAAATAAATTAGGACATTTTACCTCTAGACGTTTAACAAATTTTTTATCGCATTCCATAAATCTTTGAGAATCGTCTATTTCTTGAATATTCCGACTCTCGTTGAGCGAAACGTCTTCGCCGTCGTCAGAAAATAGCGACGGAGAATACATGGGCTTGTTGTAGGCGTCGTCAGAAGTGTTTTCGTTGATTCGACAAAACAAACTGTCATTTTCGAAATTCGCCAAAGAAGCGTTGAGCGTCGAAGACCGAGAAGTGTTCAAATTTGTATCGTTATTCAAATCGACACTGTTTTCCGTCGTCGACATGCACGATGGAGTATTAGAGGTGACATTGAACAGGAACGCTTCATAATCCGACGGGTATTGAGAATTCGAAGACATAACCGCATTGGACTTGCTATCGTCGTTCGGAGACTTCGCTGCCGGTTCTTCTTTATCGTATCCATCGATAGGCTCGTTTTGGGCAAAAATGGACTCAAAACTGTCAATTTTCCTAACTTGAACGCTACGTTCGGCGTCGACTAACGGTTCAAATATTTTCAAACGTCCGAGAGTCCCGTTGAAAGTCAACTCATTGCTGGGGAGTTTGAAGACGTGGTTCGGACTGACTTTATTCGTAGCGGACGAAAGACTCGCCGAGACGGTCGGACATATATTGTTATCTATAGCATTATTGCTATTTTCCATAGAAAGAAAAAGATTCGTCAACACGGGAGCGATATCGGGAACAGCCGAGGGCATTCTATCAGAAAAGTTCATGCACTCCAAGTCGTCTTTAGTGTTATCGTTCAAGTCCAAATAATTACCACCTCCGTCCGGGTTGTAGAACGAATCTTTGGCAGGTTCTTCGACGACAGTCGAGCTGTCTCCGAGGGAAAGGGTCATGTTGTTGGCGGACATCGCTAAGCACGAGTCCTTGCCTAACACAGGAGAGTCCCTCCTTTCCTGCGAGTAGTCTTCGCAAATGTCGGCTTTCATCTGGAGAAAGCCGGTTTGCTGAAGAGGCTCGTTTCGGCCCACGAAGAACTCGAACTTCTCGAAGGACATCGACTCACCGCCGGAGTTGAGCGTCGACGTCGGTCCGCCGGCTTCCATTCCCGATCATCGCGTTCGGCGGAGACTCGGTTGGGGATCTGTGATGTGAAGTTTTCGATTAGTTGTGTAAAATGGCGTTTTTGGTGTTTGTGTCAAAAATTATGACGTGTCAAAAATTATAGCGTGTGAAAAATTATAATGTGTGTACATTTGAAGTAGGACGTTAGGAGAACCACGTCCGACACTTACGGCGTGCCGTCTGCGTCTACCACCTTTACACTCGATCGCACCTTTATAGGTACATAACAGCGTTTGATGCGACCATGTTCGATAATTTTCAATACCTATCCCTCGATTTGGTTGGGGGAAGCTAACGCATGCGAAGCAAACGCATACGAAGTAAACTCACAGGAAGCAAGCTCACACGAAGCAAGCTCAAACGAGGCAAGCTCATAGGCAGCAAGCTCACAGGAAGCAAGCTCACACGAAGCAAGCTCACACGAAGCAAGCTCACACGAAGCAAGCTCACATGCTTTCAACATTTTTCAAATTAAAGTGAAAAACGTTTAACATGAAACTGAAAGCATCAAAATGCGTTTTTGTGTTAAATGAATTTCACGTTAGACGTAATAGTATACGTCCATAATATTTTGTCAGTACCAAAGTACCTAATATTTCTTGTTAAATGATACGAAAATTTTCGAAAGCATGCGAGCTTGCTTCGTGTGAGCTTGCTTCGTATGAGCTTGCCTCGTTTGAGCTTGCTTCGTGTGAGCTCGCTTCGTGTGAGCTTGCTTCCTTTGAGTTTACTTCGTGTGCGTTTGCTTCGTGTGTGTTAGGTAGCTTCTGGCCACCATTGGATATTTGTCCAAATGACACAAGCGCATAAGATACTTAAACACACCGACAGGGGCACACACGACCTTACACATTAACGTAGAATACAATCTGCAATTAAATTTCGAAATATTATGATTAAAACCATTAATTGGATCATTGCCTAATCGTTTAGTCCTCTAATTGTTCTAAAACGTGTCGTGTGTACTTTTATCGGTATGTCCCAGTATCGTATATGCTATTGTTGATGTGTACCATTGCCATATGCGTTAGTATCGTCTAGTCACCAAAATAACGTAAATAACAGCAAAGTAACAGAAAAGCAAGACTTCAAACCGTAAATTTTTATTCCGGTTTTCGGTAACGGTTCTACAAAAAAAATTAGGTTCAATTCTCACAAAAATATCGGTTTTTACCGGTTTTCGATTACGGTTCGCTTCCATTTCGAAGCCCTGCAGCGAATCAAAACTAACCGAATCACCATTACCAACTCTCTTCCAAACAAACATAAAACGCCAAAACCACAATTCACCCTCTCCCGCGATTTATTCCAACAACCCAACCCCATTTCACATCAAAACTCATCAACATTTTCCCAATACAATAAAATTTTCCAAAACGAGCGGGTGCCAATGCGTGCTGGCCGGCGACCGACGATTGACGTTTTGCGTATTGTTTGTGACGGAAGGGTGGCGGTGGTCCGGCGCCAGCTGTCTCAAGCCGGGGGCCTCCGCGCCCCCGAGCCCCCGTCGCCCCGCGCGCCCCCCGCCCCCTCCCCCGGCCCGGGGCCCCCCGCGCCTCTGCCCCGCCAGGAGCGCCCAGGTGTCCAGGTACGTCTATTTCCGTACCGAGACCCGCCCCTAACCCGCTTCCGGCATATAAATATAACGTTGGGTAGTGCGCGGCTCTTCGTCTATTTGCGCTGGGCGTTCGGCGGTGCACTTCCGCGTGCCCGTTTTTATCTGTTCTGTTCGTGTTAGTCATGGGGTCGTTTGTGCCAAATCAGGTGATGTGCGGAAATTTATTTCGCGTATCGTGCGTGGGTTTTGTAGGGCGTTTTAGAAATGTGGGGTTTTTGAAAGTCGCGGTCGGGAGGGTTGTCGGTTGTATTGTGTTAGTGTAAATAAGGTGTTTATCTGTGAGAGGTTGGTGTTGTTTATTTTTGGATAGAGAATGCTGTATCGTAGTTATAGTAGTGCAGAAATAAGTTTACTAAAAATAAAGTTTTCCTATGAACGGATGAAATATGGGTCAACAATTTTTATTTAGACTGTTGTGTCTACTTTTTTAAATTACAAAGCAATTTTGTTCGTTTTCGATTACTGAATTTAATTTTTTGTGAATATTTCAAGTTTAATATGTTATGTATTTTTTCATTTTCAGAGATATTGAAAGTTTGAATAGTGTACGGGTTCCAACATGGCAATGATAGACTACGCCATCAGGGATAGACTTCCCGAATTGTGGCGACAGATAGATAACACTCATTTTAGTTATTTAGAAACAGACGATAGTCCAGAAAAATTAGATCAGAGGAAAAAACTAGAAGGTACACGACGAAATGTTCATTCAACTTTTGAAGTTTTTAATCCTTTACAAGTTTAAAATATTGTATTCATTTCTGTTTCAGGTTACATTTTAGATTATTTGTGTATAGTGCCGCACAAAAACAAATTTGTACTGCAAGAAACTGGAGAAATATTATCGCGCTCCGCTCTCTCTGATCCTAATTTTAGTGGATATCGTTTAGCGAGAGGTTGGGCTGCCATCGCTAGATATGCAGGAAATTTGCTATCTCAACCGTGGCGGAAAGAATACTGTACCATAAGAGTGAGCATTTGATTTTTTTTGTCAAAAAATATTTTCCTTAAATGTGTCATTTAACATTCAGATAAATTGTTTTTTTATCAAATGTAATAAATATGCTTATCAGTTTTTTTATTATCTGCTTGATTAATAACGTGTCATTCTGTACCATTATTTATGTACACATTTCTATTATTGCTTATCAGCAATCTGTTTAATAAACATTATTTTCATTTTAGTTATACAGTGGATTTTATAAACATGAAGTTGAAGGGTCAGGACTTTGTGGAGCCGAGGCTATGTTATCCGCGATGGGATATAAGCCTTCTACTGGTGATGAAATTTCTACTAATACATATTCTTTGGACGGCCCTGTTTGTCCCGATCAAGTTGCCGCAGTATCTAGAGACTCCCTTATTGCATATGTTGAATGTCAAGTACGTATTACTGCATTGTGAAACTCAGTAATATTTTCAAAAGAATATCTTACTTTATATGATTGATTTTCAGATTATGACACAAATATGGGAAGAAGTTGCTTTAAGAGGTGGGAATTGTAGTTGGCTGGAGATTTTACGGTGTAGAGAAACTTTTACGGGAAATATTGATATGGCAGTTACAACATTGCTTCAATCACAACGCGGTGGTAAAGGTAATATATTTTTCCCTCCTGATAATTTATCGTTATTATGAACGAAATGTAACGATTCTTTATTTTCAGATTTATATTGTAATGTGAAATTTCCTGCGTCAAATATGAATGTTTCTCTGAAACAAAATATAATGACTCCATCTATCCAAAGTAGCAGTAGTAATTCAAGCCAAATAAACGGGCACATCCTCGAAACTAATAATCATAATATTCCTTATTCTACTGTTCAACCGATTCAAACAAACGGTTCTGATATGTTATTGAACGATCAAGGAATTCATCTTAACTCCGTTCCACTGAAAAATCACGGAGGTCCAGCAAACAACTATACGATTATTAATAATCATACTGAACATCACGGTATGTACTGTGCCAATCCTATAAATCCAGTTCCGAATCCAGTACATCAAATGAACGGAATGCATCGAGGACCTTTCGATTACAATCAAATGTATGGATGTAATACGATGGGGTCCGTGCCATTGAATCATTTTCCACCATCACACGGTTACTATTGCAATCCGATGCCTGGTCATTCGTATGTTATGCAAACACCTCATAATCCGTACGGTCCTGTGAGACACGCATCTACCTTACCTCTTTCGAATGGATATCATTGTCCGACAATACCTCAACCGGCTTATTGTCCGAATGTGCCTACTGGACAACTCATTGAACTCGAAACTCCAAATTACACAAACAATAACAGGATAATGCCTTCTCATAATTGTTGTTCTAATCTACAAATGTCTAGTCCAAAACATTATCATTCAAACGATCGAATGAAGTGTGATATTTCAAATTCTAGAGACCACCATTTGAAAAACTATAATGATGTGGATATTTCTAAAAACAATATTAACTACCATAATAAAAAATTGAACGATGTCGATTGTGAGATTCACGATAACATAAGAAGGAACAGTGCTCCGAGATCATCTTTGTCTAATTCGAGCGATCATTTTCAAACTTTGCCGAGATCAGACACACAACCGTCTTTGAGTAAAGCGAGAGAAGATGGTATGGGAACATTTGAAAGTTGGGATTATGTTTTTAGAAATTTGGAAAGCCAGGGATATTCAAAAGATTTAGGTGACAGAGGTAATGTCTTGTCTCCTCCACTGGAGAGAGATTCAAAGACTCTCGGTAGAACTGGTGTGAGGGATGCTAAGAAATTCCAACAAACTACTATGGATTTAGAAGATGCTCTTCGTGCAATTAGTTTAGAGAAAAGTTCAGACGAAGAAGTTTTCAGAACTGCTAAAATTAATGAAACTTTACAGAAAATAAAGCTAGAAAATGATGCAAAAGCAGCTAAAGCACATTCGAAAAAACATACTCTGAACGATGAACGGGACAAGAGAAAACCTAATACCTACGAAAATCCATCAGTTAGTCCGATCAGAGATTTGAAGGTTTCTGATAAAACTAGATTAATATCAAAAGAAGATTGTAAAGACAAAAAAGAAATGGATAAAGAAGTATACGTAAATGGACACGTTAAAATGAATGATAGTCGCAAATCTAAAAAGAGTATCGTCAAATGTCTAAGTTCAGAAGTCGACAAAAATTTGAAAAAGAAACCAGATCATGCAGTTGTGTCATCTAACCAGAAAAAGACAACCAATCCTCAAAGTCAGTTTACTTTTTTTTTTTTTATTCTATAGTACATTCACTATAACTAGATTTAACAATTTTTTATTTTTTTACAGATAATACCATAAATCATTCAAACCATTCTTATCAACCTCATAGATCTACTGACACAGTAGATCAGGGTTTGAAAACTCGTCTTGTGGTTTCTCTTCACGACAACGGGCATACTCCAGACGAAAATAAAACATCCGTTGAAAATGCGAAAAATCCAAGAAAAATACCCGAAGGCAAATGGGAATGTGCCACATGCACATATCTCAATACGGGTGGCAAAAATGCTTGTGAAATATGCGGGAAATCTCGGCAGATCGGAGTCGAAGCCTTGCCTCTGACCAGCGGAGGCAAAGAGTGCCCTGCTTGTACTTTGGTCAATCAGAGGCAAGCAGTCGTATGTGCTGTATGTGACACAAGCTTAAAACATTCTCCGACTTATATTTAGTTTTTCAAAATTCCATTATGTTTGAAATATTGCACAATTTATTCGTATTGAATTGAAAATTCTACGATCTGTTTAATTTGTCGATTTGTGAAAAATCTAGTATTTGAATATGTCGATAGCAAATATTGTTTAAAGGTATTTTATACTTGTTCATTTTCAAAGGGTGAACTAAAATAAATTATTACAAATTTTTAAGATTTGACAAATCAAGTTAGTATTTATCGGTTTTTGAAAAAAAAAAAAATGTATTTGATATTAAAATTAAATTGCAATATATCATGGGTAATTGAAAATATTTTCTTACCATTATTTCATCTGCCTTACTTGTTAATGATTGATTAAAAATCTTTTAATATGTATTTTTACAATATATCTGAAAAATATATTGCGTATATATGCTATTTGAAAATTTTAATAATGTAGAAGCTTTTACATTAACATTTTAAAAACAGACTATTAAATTAACGATTGTTTAAAACAACTGGTTATTGGGTTTGATTTGGTTGAAATTAACTTGTTTTTCTTGTAGACTAAGGAAACGCGGAAATCAGGGACAATAATTATCATTTTTTTTTTAAACAATAGTAATGTTACTTAGTTTTTGTTATTCCAATGTTTTCCCAATAGAGCCCGGTATTAATTTCTGTTTTTTGTTTAAATATTTTCCTGTATTTATTTCATGACAAATAATTTTTAGATTAAATTTAAGATTATTGTGCCTAGAAAGAATTGACGGTACCTAAAAATCTTAATAAGAAATGTATATAACTAGATATATTTATTTGAAGACATGCCTGTACAATTGCAGTATCTTCATTTGAAAACAATTATAAATAATAAAAATATTATATACTTGATTTTTACTCGGTTACAATTTGTTGAAACATTATCGAAAATATGATTATTGTTTTACTGACTGATGTCATATGGAACATATGAACTCTGTAGACGAGGAATTAAATATTTATATTTACATTTATTACATTTATTAGACGGCAGACTCTAGAGTCGGAAATCGCAGGTATTGAAATGTTAAGTTTACAGTTATTACATTTTAAGTATTTATTTCATAGAATATTGAAAGGATAAAACTAGTTATATTTTTATAAAAAAAAATACTTTCGCTTATCTAATGCATTTTATTTAAAACGAAATGTTTATGCACAACATTTATTTTATAATGATTTATATTATTCACCGTTAATAGTGGTTTGGAAAGATCATTTTTTTAACATTGCTTTATCATATATCAAATGCGAAGTAATATCATCTTTTAATGGAATTAGTTTGTAAATAATTCATATTACTATTGTACATACATACATACATATGTAAATTTTATATTTATTTGTTTCATTTTATTTTATTTTGTAAATTTCATTGAGTAATAAAGACTGGATGTTCTTTTTGTTGTAAATTTATGTAGTGAAAATATTCTTCTTATTATTTTCAATTTGGATAAGATTTTCTGAGTACCATTATGAAAAAAAGACATGATTTCGATTATATGCCTTAAAATTAATTTTTGTGCAATATTTTATGTTAAAATTATATGTAGCTACCATATAAAATTATCATTTCATAATTATATCAGTTTCACATTAATTTCTCTATATTATCAGGTATTATTTGTATTATTAGTTATTTCATAAATATATGTGTGGTTTTTTATTTATTTCGAATATTTATGATATCGGGAAGGAACAATATGTTTGATTTTTTTTGTTGGGATTCACAGCATCATTTTGAATTATTAAATATGTATTGCTATTTCACAAGTGACTTAAAAATAGAAAATGCATGATTCAGATGTTAAAAATATGGCCTCTAAAATTGTTAATTATTATCAAGCCTTTATACTAGGTAATATTACTAAAGAGTATTTCATTATTGTTATTATTTTTTGCAAATAAAATGTTAATAAGAATTTAATAAAATATTGTTATGCAAAAAAAGTTCTTTAACATACTGTTTAAATATAATTGAATGTTAAATGCTTTAATTAGATATTAACATTATATATACTCATAATTAGTTTCTTTAGAAATGTTGCTGTTATCAAAGTGTACATACAGTTTTTAAACACACGTATTTATTATGAGTTGCTGTGAGATATTACAGGAATAGCCATTCTGATACTTCATGAAATACCTATTATACCTATTATATTTATAATAGTATAACATAAAATTAACTTTTAAATGTTAGAAAATAAATAAACTGCACTTCCATTTTGATTGATCATTAAATAATGTATGAAAAACGTTGTATTTTAATTTTACTCCCGACAGCTTTAAATTTTCTTTAAAAAAAAATATTTTCTGACAGCACAAAGCTTTGTCATCGTTTATGTACCGAGAAATAAATGTTCAGTTTTTTATCTGTGTATATTTAGAGTGTAAATATCGGTAGCGTGTCAAAGGTTGTTGAAAAAATTGATGGGTCTTTTAAGAAAACTATTGTTTACCATGAGGGACTAATGTGAGTTTTGTGACAGCATATTAACCAACTTTGCTTTGTAAACCTTAACTGAACTGTCATTAGTGTCGCCTGAAAAGTTTTCAAATCCAGGGATATCCAATCAAATTTTCATAAATCTATATTGTTCAAAAATATCTTTGAAAGTTGAAAATAAATATGTATCGAAGAAAGTCTATTTTTTAGTATACACTCAAAAAAGTTTGAATGTTTGATATATTCAATTTTCGCAACAAAACCACATTTAAAAACTATTTAAATACCTGCGAATCGTTTGTAGAATCTAATTCGTGTCTATCTGAATCTACAAGGTAATAAAAGTAATAAAAATAAACCTCAATCACGACATGTAATTGGTAAACTCTGGCTTTGTGACGGCACATTCTCGTCTGATCGGTCTGAAATATTAACACACGACTGTTCACAAAGTGAGCTTTCTTCAGCATGAAGATCGGGTTGACGTTTGTCATTGCTGTCATCTTAACAAAAGCAGCTTGTCAATCAATTGATAATCAAAATGGGACGTCGCTTCAAGAAACCAATTCGTCTTCGGCAACAGGATATTCTCAGAATACGGAATCTTATTTGGATTCGCAGTTGGAGCCGACTCCTTATCAGGAAATATCTATTCAAAATTTTTCTCAAAATATGAATTCTTCTAAAGATTCGTCGTTTCCTCAGATATTAAATATTGAAATTACATCTCAGAAATCTATTGCAAAGAATACGTCTGTATTGATTGTACCAAAAGAAGTTAAGACATCTCAAGATTATAATTCTTCTGAAGACACGATTCCTCAGATTACACCGTCTATTGAAACAACGTCTCAAGAAACTATTATGAAGAATGCGTCTGTTTTAATTGTGTTTAATGAAGTTAGTACATCTCAGGATACGAATTTTCAAGATGTGATTCTTCAAATTACGTCGCCTATTGAAACTACATCTCAGAAAACTATTGCACAAAATACGTCTACGTTGATTGTTACTAATGAAGTTAGGACATCTAAAAATTTTAATTCTTCTCAAGACACGATTTCTCAGATAACATCGTCTATTGAAACTACAACTCAAAAAACTATTGTAAAGAATGCGTCTGTTTCAATTGTGCCCGATGAAGTCAAAACATCTCAGGATACGAATTTTCGAGATATGATTCTTCAAATTACGTCGCCCATTGAAACTACATCTCAAAAAACTATTGTGAAGAATACATCTGTGTTGATTGTGCTGAATGAAGTTAAAACATCTCAGGATACTGTTATAAATATGGTTTCCAAGTTGAAAGTACCTACAAAATTTAATAATAATTTTAGTATGGATGTGCTGGGTTTATTGTCTCGAACGAATCGCGTAAGTTTCGTACGTGAAGTTGCATCCTCAGGAAATAATAATTTCCTGCAGGAGTTTGTCGGTTATCTTAGTCGCCGAGGTATTGTTAGTTTTATTGAGTTCGATTCTAAACGAATGTATCGATGTCTGAAGTGCAATGTTACGGATGAGCAAAAAGCATTTTTAAGGTTTTTTACCCTCGACCATATAATATTTGTGATTTATGATACTTGTGAATCTTTGAATAAATCTATCTATTCCGAAGAATGGTCAATTTATATGGATTCGCCTAGATCGTTTTACGTGTTGGTGATCACGAACGAAACAATAAAAGGCGTTGATTGTTCGGTTCAGAATTTCAACGATATTCTCAAAAAGCTTTCGAAAGATTTATTCGCTTCAATATGGCTTAAATTTCAAATTTTAGAAATCGTAATGTATTATCCTTACATTTGTGGTCTTGAAATAATTTTAAAATTCAATCCAGTGATGGAAGAATCCGTCAGTATATTGTCGAAAGAAGACTTGAAAAATAATCCAAGCATATTATTTGAATCGTTTAATGACTTGAACGGATATCCATTGAAAGTGAAATTATTCGGACGCGTACCCACATCGGTCAAAAACATGTCGCAATCAATATTGAACAGCTACTTACAAAAGGACATACAGAGGATAGGCAACGTGGGAGGCATAGACGGCTTCACATTGGCCAATTTAGTGAAATATTTGAACTTCAGTGTCAATGTTTCAGAACCAGCAGACGGAATAGAATACGGCTACATGAACCAAGACGGAGTTTACTTCGGTACTTTGGGAGACGTGATATACAAGAGAGCAGACATTTCCTTCAATGGCCGGTTCCTGAAGGACTACAATGCGAAAGACATCGAATTTACGACTCCAATTTACCACGACCAGTTTTGCGTGCTCGTGCCGAAGGCTCTGATCATTCCCACGTGGCGGAACATATTCTTGGGATTCAGCGTGGCCGCTTGGTACATGATTATGCTGACTGCCAGTATTGCTGGAGTTTTGTGGTGGGTAATGAAGGCCGCTTCCTTGGATCCTGAGCCTGGCAGTAGAGGAGCTTTGGGGTTTTGTGTTCATTTTATGGATATGTGTTTGCTTATTGCGTCCCGGCCGATTTTCTTGTCGTCTTTGGGAAGGGAGAGGATCTTCGTGGCCGGGTGTCTCATTTTCAACATGATTTTTTCCGGAGTGTTTCAGGTATTGTTATAGAGAATTGTTGTTGTTGAAAAGTTAAAAACAAATTAATAAAATTTTTATTGTAGGGATATTTGAATACTGCATTCAGTACGACATCCCATTATCCAGATATAAATACATTGGATTCTTTGGACAAATCTGGACTCCCAATTGCTACTTCGTCGAGATTAAACGACATATTCGGTTCTGGTTCGTTACAAAAGAAAATTAAACCTTTGAAAACAGCCGCCATCGATCAAGCAGCCGAAAAAAGAGACGTCTCCGCCGTAGAAAGAAGGTATCAGAAAATAGAATAAAAACCATGAAAAGCTTCATCACGTACAACCTCTCACAACTCAATCGACTCCACCACTTGACCGCATACCCATTTTCCAACAATTTCAGGTCTGACGCCCGTCTCCTCATCGAGCTGAAGTACCTAGCCAAAGATGGAGAACCCTTGCTGCATGTAGTGAACGAGTGTCCACGCAGCTATTATTTGACCTATATAGTCTACAGGGGGTATCCTTTCTTGCCCCACATTAACCGTTTCATTCAGAGGATAACCGAGGGTGGTCTAAACGAGCAGTGGTACGATTTCACCATGTACTCCATCGTGCTGCACCACAGGTCCAATCAGCGAATGAGTTCGGAGTCTTTGAAGAAGTTGACCTTTGTCGATGTGCAAACTGCTTTTTTTGCTTTGGCGATCGGTCTTGTTTCTTCATCTGTGGTTTTCATCTGTGAATATGTACATTTTCGCATTGAGGAAAAGCGTAAAAGGAAGAAAAACGGTAGATGGACCACGTTGTTGAAACCGGATTTGTTTTTTATATCTACGGATTTGCCTAAATATCAATTCACTCAGTAAATTTTAAATGTTTTTGCGCTTATTGATTTGATTTCAAATTTAAAATGATAATCAAATAAAGCCAGTATATCAATTTTTTTATCGTCGGCATACAAATAGTAAACGCACACGAACCGAATTTATTAACGATTCATAAAATGTTTTATTGGCAATACAAGGTATGTCTGTTCATCATACATAACAAAATAAACACAAAATGTGAAAAAAAATGCATGCAAAACAATGTTGGTAAAGTGAAAATGTTCGTATCGTATAATTTCAATCATCATGAAATCGCCCTTAATAAATGATCCGAGTTTTTTTATTGGTAACACAGAAATAATTGTGAACATTAACGGTTTATGTCTCGTTTAACTTTTCAGTATAACCCATTGTTTGGATATTGTGAAATATTTATTAGGTTTGGTAAATTTTAAATGTCATATCAAAAATTTTCTCGTTTTCGATACGATTGAAAGGTCATAAAATGGTATTGGATTACTTGCGAAAAATTGGTAATAACAATTTTTCACATGCGTAATATACAAGTAATGTTACAATCATAAAAATTTAGATGTTCGGATAATAAAGTTGATTTCTTCGAAAGATTCGCGATAATATTTTTTTCAACGTGATCGTGCTTTCGAACATTTTCGCAATATACGCTGAAATGATTTACGATGATTTTGTTAAAATATAATATTTTTTATGCATCCATATAGCATCAATTTATACAAATTTATGCGTGATATATTACAAATTATTATTTTTTAAATTCAATGCAATAATCGTAATAATTCAATTATTACGATTATTGCATTGAATTTAATTGTAATTGTCGATATACGTAATTCAAAAGTTGATTGGATTATAATTGCTTAAACGCCATTATATCATGCAAGAAAATTCAATATAAAGGACCGAGAACCTATTCGTTCTTTCATTTACAAATTCGAAACTTATAAATGTCAATGTTCGTGTAATATTTTCGACAACATTTACACAAGACTTTGTTTTAACGGCCTGCGTTGTAGGCTTTTCTTTTTCGGGGAAAATCGGAAAATAATTTGAAGCGAAACACCGCCGACGTAGAGTGATTGTTCACAAGAAAAACATTTGTATGAAAAGCACAATAACTACCGATATTTATCACCGTTCACTGTTATTTGTATGGTCGTTTTGAACGAATGGTGTTTTTCGGAAAATATTTGTCTTTTGCATACGTTTACGGAAGGAAAAGGGTTTTAACGAAATTTTGGAACAGATGTGAAAAGTGGCCTTATAAAGACAGACTTGTAACCAAAGACACTGTGAGTAAAATTCGGATATGGTTAATTTAAATTAAAAATTCTATATGAAATAAATTTAATTATAGAAAATATAGTACAGATCAAATTCGGGAAATGATTTTGATCACAATTCTTATATTGTGTATTCTGAAATCGTCCACTACTGAAAATACAAACGGAACTAATGAAGAGGTTCCCACTATCGAATTTAGTTCTGATCCTCCGAAATTTTGGTTCGATTTAACGTGTTTAAGTAAAATCAACAAATATATAAGTATTATAAAATACGATGAAGATGAATCGGAAATTGTTCTTGACGATAATGAAATTGGGGATTTTGAAACAACGCTGATAGATTACATACAAAAAACAGTACCGATGCCTTTGATGACGTTCAATTCTCAAATGATGAATGTTTCGTGTTCAAAATGTGATCAAAAGAACAAAGATTTGATCATTAACAAAATAGTCGAAAACCATTTGATTTTTATCATTTATAGATCGTTTTTTTCTTTGAATAAAACCACGTCCAAAGATGAATGGATCGTGTTCAAAAATTCGAAGCGGTCGTTTTTTGTGATTTTCGTATTGGAAAAAACTATAGAAGAAAATCCATGTGATTCTTCAGACTTTCTAGAAATTTTCAAATACAAAGTCGGCACATATTTCGAACAAATATGGATAAATTTGAGACTCATAGAAGTGACTATGGTATTTCCAGAATTGTGTCATCAAGAATTCATAATCAAATATGATTTTGTAGAAACGTATAACGACCAAAATTATTCTAAAGGAATTACACTGTTGGATATGTGGCATTTCAAAAACAACCCCAGAATAATTTTACACAAATATAACGATTTTAAAAGATACCCTTTGAGAATAAATACATTTATAAGGATACCTACATTAGTAGATATCAATATTTATGGTTTCATGAACCAAACATATGTAAAAAAAGACACCGAAAAAACAGGATATGTAGGAGGTCTAGATGGGACAGCCATAGGAAATCTCGTCAAAAAACTCAATTTCACTCCTGTTATCGGAGTATCAGCAGACGGTGGAGAATATGGATATAAAGGTAAAAATGGAATATTTTCTGGCAGTATGGGAGACATTATAGCGAGAAAAATGGATATATCGTTCAATGCTCGTTTTATCAAAGCGTATGGCACAGATGACATAGAGTTCACTGTTCCTGTATTTTATGACCAATTTTGCGTAATAGTACCGAAAGCTCAAAAAGTTCCCACGTGGATGAGTATTTTCTTGGTGTTCAGCGTCCCTGTTTGGAGCGTTATAGGATTGACATTTATATCGACTGGATTCATGTGGTGGTTGATGAAAGCCAAATTTGCATATCCGCCAGTTAAACTATCCTCAACAGCTCAATGTTTCTTATTTCTGGATATATTTTTAGTACTAACCTCACAGCCTTGGGCTGTTTTGCCTAAAGTCGACAAAGAAAGATTCATGCTAACTGTGTGTTTGATTTTCAATTTGATCGTTGCTGGATTGTTTCAGGTAAATATTAATTAAAATTTCAATACAAATAAAACCTTGATAATTTATTATATATTTTTAATAGGGATATTTAAGTACAGCATACAGTACGACAACTTTCAGGAAAGACATAAACACGTTAGAAGAATTAGATAGTTCAGGACTTTCAATTTCGACTAAAAACGTCGATATATTTGGAGGAACAAACGGGTCTTCTGTAGGTTCTAGTCTTACAAAAAAAATAAAATCTAGTCAAGGTAATTCATCAACGATAGCAGCAAAAGAAAGAACAACATCAATAGTAGAAAGAAGAACCGACGCCGGTCAAATGATTCAAGCCAACTTCACGGACAAAGACGGTCAACCCAAGTTGCACGTGGTCAACGAATGTCCCAGAAGTTATCATCTCGCTTATATAGTTTATAAAGATTTTCCACTTCTGTATAATTTGAATAAATTTTTTCAAAAGACTGTGGAGGCTGGTCTCAACGACAAATGGTATTACGATACAGAATTTGCTATGCTGCTGAAGAGTCGGCAGAAAGAAGAAGATTCTGTGACGACGAAAAAATTAACAATCGTTGACGTACAAACATCGTTTTGGTTCTTGGTAATTAGCTTGGTGATGTCTATTGTTGTGTTTTTTACTGAAATGTTTATTTTTTACGGGGGAAAATTGTGTGAGCGCTTTTCTAAAAAGAAAAAGGTTAAACGTAACGTAATTAAAAATGGCATTGAAAATTATAATCAAAAACAATATCCGTTTTTATTTTAAATTTAAACTATAATTTATAAACCGTTTAGATCAATAACGATTGCTTCCACTGGGATATTAAATTTATTCTCAATAAAATTTATGGCCGTTGCAACGTTAAGTGCTCTTATAATAAATACGTAATTAATTTTGCACCATACGAAAATTGATACTGGCCGCCATAAATATTGAATAATTTATCAAAAGCTCTATACGATGTTATGGGGCTATAATTTTGTTGAAAAGTAACCTAAATTTACTATATGCTTAATAACTTGAGGTGCCCATCTACTTGATGAATGTACGTAAAAATGAAAGACGTAGATTGATTGTAGAATAAGTATTGATGACAGCCACTTGAGAATATAATACAAAGTAAACACTCCGATAACAATAGTTTGAAATGTTTTCGCTCATGAAATTTTTAATGAGTTCACCTATATAAAATCTGTTTTGAGCTTCATTGAACCATTCTGGAAAGTTTTCATCAACGTATCAAGTTAAAAAACCGCGATGTTGATATTTTTAGTTTTATCGATGACATTTTATAATGGTTGTCATTGTAGTTTCGTATTAAACGAATCTGAAATCTTTGGGTACCCTTTAAAACCCTGGAATAATTTTTATGTTAATTTAGATCTTCTAACACAATATAGTCAAACGATATGTGTAATAGATGGAAGTGATTTAAGTCAAATGATAGAAGACAGTTATATAGCCAAAGATTTTTACGAAGAATTGGTCACTTTTTTATTGAAAAAAGAACATCAAGGATTAAATTTGTTCAAGCCGATACAAATGCCTGTATGCAAGGACAAACGTTGCACAAGAGTCAAAATCAAGTCTAAAATCGCAAAAAAGAGAATAATATTTTTAATATTCGAGAAACATAAAACTTTTATAGAAGCTATGTTTGTGGATCGTTGGGCGTTTTTCACCCACGCTTCGACGTCTTTCTACATCGTCATCATGATGGATCGCAATTTAATGGATATACCGTGTGGCTCTTCGAATTTCATGTTAAACTTGCGAAGAAAGATGGGCGACACATTCAATAGAGTCTGGAACACGTATCAAATAAGTGACATCTTCATATTCATGCCATATTTGTGCGGGGAAATGAAAGTAATGAAGTTCAATCCGGTGAGCAAATGTGACGGCAATGACTGTTCAGAAATGATCATTTGGATTAATGACATGGACGAATTGAAAAAATTATCCATAGAACATAAGAGATCGAATTTTAGAGGGTATCCTTTGAAGGTGAGTTTGTTTCAAAGGAATCCGACGCTTTTGACTAGAGTTCCGCCTCCTTTATACAGATCATATTTTACGAAAGATTCAAAACATTTAGGACGAATTGCAGGCGTGGATGGATTTTTTTTGAGTGCCATGGTGGAACATTTGAATTTCACACCGATAATAACAAGATACAAAAAACAAGATTACGGTTACATGTTGCCTAATGGAACTTATATTGGAAGTGTTGGTGACGTGTTATATAGAAAAACTGATATATCAATCAACGGAAGATTTATGAAGCCGTACGATTCAGACGACATTGTCTTCACATATCCACTGTACAGTGATGAATTTTGTTTGGTAGCACCAAAAGCTGGTAAGATACCCAATTGGCTTTCCATATTCCAAGTTTTTCACGTATCTACATGGGCGATGTTGCTGACCACCGCTTGTCTGATGGGATTGATTTGGTTCATGATTAGAAGCAAATGGTCACCGATGGCTGAAAAACCCGATTTTTCCGGAATGTTCACGGACGTGCTAATGCTAATCATTTCTAGGCCGATGAAAATGCCGTTTTTGAACGGCGAACGAATTTTCATATTCGTCTGCTTCTTTTTCAATCTCATGTTCAGCGCATTGTTTCAGGTATTTTATTTGTGAAGTATTCGATTTTCTTTATTTTTTAAAAGATTGATATGTTAACCATAATTTTTTTAGGGATATTTGACGACTGCTTATAGTACTACAACTTATTATAAGGATATAAACACCCTGGAAGAAGTGGATAACAGCGGTATCAGAATATTAGTTTCGCCTAGTATCGGTGACATTTTCCCAACTGGTGTCAGTTCTACAATGGATAGTTTACGGTCAAAAGTATTTTCTTCGGCCATTCCTTATAATGTAGTTCTAGCAAATTCATCGAAAAACACCAAAATAATGTATGCCGAAAGAAAAACAGATGCTAAGCTTCTCATGGAATTGAAATTCTCTTCAAAAAATTTTCCAGCATCTCACGTGGTCGAGGAATGTCCGCGTTACTTCTATTTATGTTTTATTGTTCATAAAAAATATCCATTTCTCATTCATATCAATAGATTTATATTATGGCTTAATTCAGCTGGATTAATAAAAAAGTGGTATGATATTACGGTTTATTTTAGCCTTTTGAATCAAAGAATCAACAACAACGGTACAGATTCTGCATTTGAAAAGCTCAGTTTGGTTGATTTGCAAACGGGATTTTATATGCTTATATTTGGTTTATCCATATCGACTTTAGTTTTCATATTTGAATTAATATCATTTTATTGGTCTAAGCGATCGATTAAGAAAGTTGGTTTTAAATTGAATTAAAAGCACATTCATCATTCAAATTAAATCATGTCTAATAATATTCTCTTAAACTAATTTCCAAATTATGTTTCTCGTTCATATCTTGAAGTTTCTCAATTTCAGTCAAGGTAAAATACATTACAATGATGTCTAAAAATATAATATGTATAATACTTTGGAAAGGTTGTTTACGTTTGAAATATGTATATTATTGTAAATACCTTGGATTAAAATCGAAAATACAATATGCAAACAAGCGCAGAAAACACAATAATAACGGCTATATGAAAGAGCAGAGGATTTATTTGTTTCACATTGGTATTTATTGAAATTTTGCAATAACGGATAGAAATTTTCCCTTTGATATTCATAAATTGCGGCAAATGGAAACATTTGCGAAATAAACGTGTCTCCACTTTTGTGCGAAACAATCGTCGAAATGGGAATCAAATTTTCAGCAAGTTTAAGTGTCCGGAAGGAAATCTAAACAGCGTAGCTTGAGTTAGTCCTTTGAAACGCTTTTCAAACTCAATATCACCTTTTAACTTTCCTCACGATACTTTTATAAGGGTAGATAATAACTTTTCACTTACATGAACAAAAACGTATATGTGTATATAAAATATAATATAAGGAATTTATATAATTTAAATTTAGCTAGAGAATGCCGAAAGCAGCCTTTGGATTACTCGATAGAGTGTTTGCATAAATATATAATAAATATTGACATAATTCATCACATTATCATTAGCGATGTCTGTAGAAGACTTCAATTGTGTTTATTGTGTGTTTTGTTGATTTATGCTTAAAGATAAGGCTTTGTTTGTCTACTAAATTTAGGTGAGGATTTGTAGGGAATAATTTTTCTTTTATGTATAAGAATATTATATCAAAAATAAACTCAAGACATAAACGATTTCGTGTTTATTACTCATTATAGATAAACTTCCACACCGATGCATCCTATCACATTCTGTTTTGCAAATTTTCCTAAGTACTAATATAGTTTTCAGATAATGTCGGCCAACTGTCACTGCGGTAAAATATTTACGAGGAAAATATCGCGAAAATCGCTTTCCCCAACAATTACTCAGAACATGATACACAAAATAGCAGAGGAATACGACCAAATTTTCCAAGAAAAATATGCGCGAAAATTAATATCGTTATCGCATCCGCTTATCCAAGCACTTATCTGTGCGGTCGCTCGAATTTATGGTTTTTTGATTATAAATTTACGAGAAAACAACAGGTCCTGTCCGATAACGATTTTTATCTTCGACATCGTACTCGAACGTTTACATTCATATCAAAGGACATGTTGATAATTGTGATCCGGGTCAGGATGAAATAGATTTGGATTCCGAGTTTAAAGTGCAAAGCTGTTATTTAACTTGAGCTCGATGAACGTAATATTACTTGCAATTACTCTAAAACTCTTGTAATAAGGATGCAAGTTGCGGTAAATATTTGAATGATATTATTATATGGATATTATGGTCGTATTTCAATAGAAATCTGATATTATTTTCGGAATTTTCAGCTAAATATAATATGTAGTTTTGAAATTATTCGAAACTACATAAATATCAAATGTCAATCATTCGAAAATGTCGGTTGATATATTATTAACGTGAAACATAAATAATATATGTTAGTTCACAGAATTTAGGGGTTTATTGAAATTTGCTGGTACTTAAAATATATAGTAAAAACGACTTAAAATCAAAATAAATTTTATAATTTCTAAAAATCATAGTCAGTAGTTGCAAAAGTATATTTTCTTATGTAGTTGAAAAAATAGAATGAGATTCGAGATTGTTATTAAATGTACTTTGAAAAGTGATAATCAACTTTGAAAGTATTGACGCAATATTTTTTCTGAAATTACCTATTTAGATATTTTTTTCTGATTCTGAATTTTACTCGAAATTCGCTTCGTTTCGCAAAATAGACAATTATTTATACAGCGCATTTAAAACGCTTAACGAATCCACGCATCTAAAATTAGCGAATTTGAAATTCAACATCGTTCCCCAATAAAACGCGGCGTTTGGTCATTTACTCAATTATGTAGTTCGAAGTCGTCGTTAAAACTCAATGATTAAATTGAAAACGACGAAATCGCTTTAGACACTCCAGTTATCCATTAGCGATTACTTTCGTGAATGACACTTTTGTCACGAACGATACGATCGTTATGAAAGTTTCATCCGAAAATTGAACGCGAAAACTGTCCAAAACTTATATGCGAAAGGCACGTTTTTATACTGCATTCTCCCCGCGTTTTATAATACAATATATTTGTGTATGAACTCGTAAAACATTATCATGTTACCATGGCATAGGGGAACACTGAAGTGCTCGACGTTGTTGCCGTTGAATGCACGACGAAAATTCAAAAGCTTTTCATATGCTTGATAAATGGCCGACGCTGGCGAAATTGCGATGAAAAAGTGGAAATATGAGGTTTGACCGTGCGCGAAAAAAACATATTGAAAATAGCCCATGCGAATTTTTGGGTCGAATTTGTTCATTTTCATTATGTCGAGTTCGTGTTTTTATTCCGTGGATGGGAAGTTGTTGGGTTTTTTCTTTTTTTCACCGTTTGGAAAGACAATTTTACTTTTGTACGTGATGCGGTTAATTAAATTAAAACTGCGTAGTGAAATTGGTTTACGGTGAATGTGATAGTTTGAACGTATGGCGCGTTTTGATTATACACGGCTCATTAAATTATTTTAATGAAGATTTTCCTTTGCGTGTGTGTCTCACGTGTTATTTAAATTATATCTGATATGCATCTACGAGTCCTTGTAGTTTGCTTGAATTATTGTGCGATTCCTTTCAACTTGACAGAAACACAACGCAAAGTAAATACAATAAAAAATAAATTATTCCACTTACCGAATAAACAAATGGACAAACTTTCCGGTACGAATTATCGATATTTCGTGGTTTGCTTTGATTTTGGCAATTTTATACGACCTTTTTTATTAGTTTTCATTAGGATATTGTGCGGTGCGTCGGAACCAAATCGTGATCGAAACCAGAGATGGTTCGTATTTCCTTTGAACTGTTTACTTTCAAAAGTTTTACGGTTTTGTAAATGAATTAATGATCGCACGAAATTAAAGTTATGGCTTCAAGATTCCAAGAATTGCCGAATTCGTTTTTTATATCGTATGTGTCGATTTTATAATATTATATTTTTTAATAATATTTTTTAGTAGAAAAAAATTATAAAACTGATTTGTTTTATATAATGTAATATTTTGTTGCAATATAATAATTTTCTCAAGCAAAGATTTGTCGGTATTTAATTTAAAAAATTAATATATTTTATTGTATTAATATAATATTATACTTTGATCTGAAGAAAATAATGCCAACATTAATTTTAGAATTAATATTACATGAAATACTTACACTCAATTTGGGCGAATATTGAATTTCTTATACGGATTATTTTCCCACACAAAACACTCCTTAGAAACGAATATTAAATCAAAATGTAATATAACAAAACAACAATCTCAACCGAAAACAACGAACTTAAGAAGATTCAAATATATTATTATACCAAAAAATAACATCGCACAGAGCATTAAGCCCCCAATATATTTTCAGAAATTTTAATTAAAACGCTCATATAGTCGAAAACACCAATAGTCGTTTTAAACGCCCATAAGAAGCATGTACCATGATGAAATCTGGGTCGGGAAATTGCATCCATAAACCGTGTTTGCGAATGCGTAGTAGCACTCGAAGTACCATTCACGCGCTGAGGAAAAACGTTCCGAATTTTCTCCAAAGAAAAAGCCGAAAAGTCAGCGAATTTTCAGAAGCGTTTCCGATTTCTGATCGTCAGCTTCTGCGGAGGGAGCCCTCTGTTATCTGTGCTTGAAAATCGCGATGTCGTATCGGAAAGTCTGGGGTTTTGCGAGCTTTCGCGAAAAGCGCTTTTCACACGTGTCGGCCAGTCGCCGGGAAACTGTCGGAGGCTGCGCTCGCGTTCAGAGCGAGTTTCCACACCGTGAAATCGAAAACTTTTCATTTCGAACTGATGAAAATGTGAAAATTGTATAGAAAATATTTTCGATCTATTCCTTTGAGCGTTTCTGATCTTTTGTTCAGTTCTATATATTTTTTTAAATTAAAATTCGACTATACTTATAATCAATACGGTTAAAATGTTGATTTGTATTTACTATAGCGTATTTTTTGTGAAATAATGTCTTGTATAATAATTTAATTGATTGGCAATCAATGAGATGTTCGTTATATTATAATACCATGTGAAGTTAGCTGAAGTCTTATACGTCGAAGGGATCATTGTTTGCTTATTTGTTGTGATACATAAGGTAAGTGAATTGATTTAATAATTAATGAATTTGTAATTTTTAATGAACAATACAATACGCTTTACTTCAAATCGATATTATATGGAAAAATGTATCAATCATTATTAACAAATATCTTTAAATATACAACAGCTGTATCTGAATAAAAATAAGCAACAAATATCTGAAAATTCGTTTCAACTATGCTGATGAGAAACAATTCAATTTCGCGCACATCGGTATGTCCAATCTTATCTCGCGATGGTTTAAGATAATACGAATATTTGTACAATGGCGAAAAAATCCTGAAGGTTGATGCCCAGATGTATATCGAGGGGTTTGTCCTGAATATCTCGATTTCTGTTCGATATGTTGTTTCTGTGAGCGATGTGGGAAATCTTATGTGTCTCTTGGGAAAATATATAATACATCCCATGAAGGAAAATGCTATAAAAAACACTTTAGAATTTATTTAAAAGGAAATCTTAAATTTAATGATAAAATAACAGCTGCTATAATTTATAGGTATATTTTGTTATTTTTCCGATCTTAATAATTTATTGATATCTTTGAATTATAAGAATATAAACAAATAAAAAATGCTGAAAATATACTTTAGGGAATATTACCTCTCTCTTGATATTTTTTTTCATTGTCTTCTGTGCGTATCGTTCAAAAGATTTTTTAATTTTAAAACATTTGAAGCCCACTCCCTTTGTTATTCGAGAGCACTTCCACATAAAACGTTAAATGAATTTCAACATTAGAAAAATACGAATACAATTAATCGATTTTTTTTAATAAAGATATAATACACAATAAAATGCCATTCGACAATTTTTTTCTCTTAAACAGAGTCAATTAGTTTTCCTAGGGTGCATAAAAGTGTTTTCGCAAGTTGCCGGATGAAGTTGCTGTAGATAAATCTAATTAGTAGATCCAGACAAAGGAGACAAATAGCCTTCCAGCGGATGCAGCGCAAAATAAACAATATACATTATACATTACTTGAACGAGCCTGGTTCTGCGTAATTTGATAATTTTCATGTAAAAAACCGATTAGATGTCACTGTTATTCAGACGTAACAAAGAGACCTCGATCTTTCATGCATAATTTATCTCGTTAAGGAAGCGTTCGTTAAAATCTGCATGTGAATGATGTGACGTTTCATCCTGAAAATTTATGTCGAGATAATGTGACTCTATTCTAATCCAAGATCCAGAAATAAATCTACGAAAAATATGTAGGACGGATCGTTACATTCAGGTACGACAATCGATAATGGATAATGCAATTACCAGTAATTAAATTTAGAAAATACTTTTTCGGGAAAGCCTTGGCAAAATGTATTGCGATATCAATCACTTTGTAATCGTTTCTTATCTGTGAGAAATGATGTGATTTCTACGAAATCGAAAATTCATTGGAAAATTCTTCCTTTAGCCGAATTCGATTAATTCTCAATTTATTTTCTTCTGTGATGTACATGCCTATAGTTTTATTTAAGGTACAAATATGTATATTTCGAAACAAAATAATTATATAGAAACATTTGGATCCAAAAATTAATATTATTAAAAAAAAATCGCACAGCGTTTTTGAAATGCAAATGATTTACGATCAGGAAATTTCAATATAACATCCGCACCCAGTCGAAAATAAAAACGGTCGTAAAAAAAAAATCGTGACGTACCTGAATATGAAATAAATCGGCGATAAATGAAAAGTCGCGCAACAGGTCAGCCATTTTAGCGCGACGGCGCCATTTCGAAAAAACCGCCAAAAACGCGGCCCGAAATCGCCCGTAAAACGGCCATGAACGTCAGGTGGCTCCTTTACAAGTCGTAAAAAACGCTGATTCCTTATTATTCCTTTTTTTTAATTCGCCCATAATCCTATTATATATTCTGTGTTAAAATTGCCATAAAACGGAAACCGTATTGTTTCGTTATCATTTTATGGTTCATATATTCGTTCTATTAATGAGTAAAATATCCAGGTTAAGGTTCATAATATTGAAATGTATAAAAATCGAAACAGATTAATATTTACAGTTGGTTTTTTTTATGTAAAGTCAACAAAGCTTTACGTGCGTATACATCACGCAATCGTTGATAATAAAAGAAAATATTTGTTTTATCCGTGTTTATTCTATTCAAATTAGGTTTAAATGGAACTCCGACCATTTTTTCAATATTTGAACCGTTACCGCATGTTGGAATATTAAATATGGAATATTCCGCTATTTAAAAAATGTCTAAAGAAAACGACTGTAGCAATTTGTTAAGTTTTCCTTTGTCCGTGGTCTAATAAAGAAAAACCGCCATGCTAATGGGTTTAATTGTTAGAGAGAAAACTCACTTCATTTTTTCTCCCTTGTGTAGTAAAAAAAGTCTAGTACACCTTCGACAAATACTCTGTTAACGAAGTTGTCTTTTTTTTTTACAAATTCCCAGTAATTGGACGAATTCGCTTGCGGTTAAACGAATTCACAGTCTGCTGGATCATGATTAATCGGGTTTACAACGAATCACGGTATTAACTAAATTTCATATGATTTAAAAACAAATTTTTTCAATCCAAAGTGAAGTCACCTATTTTAAAAAAAATATCGTTTGGAATTCTTACATGTTGGATATGAACCATATTTACTTTAATTTAAATTTCAAAGTGTTCAGATATTTTTCTTTACGATTTTTAAATCAAATTAAAATATAGTTAAGAAAATAAAAGATCATATACAGATAATATTTTCCATTGACAATAATTATCAGAATTTTGGTAAAAAATATAATCAAAAACGTATCGCATTTTCGATGTTCTTGCAAAACAAGAACTTTTCGTTTCGGAAGAAGTACGAAAACTATTTTTCTCGGAGAAAAACATATGAATATTTCATAGTGCCTTCAGACAATATAGAAACGTCTGAATGTACATCACAACGTTAGATATTCTCCATATTTTTTGACGGTCGTCTTGATTTATGCGACCGAATTGGCGAATGAAAATCACATTCAATCTTGCGATACGTACAATTTTATTTTCGGAATGGCGCGAACACTTGTCTTCTGATAAGATTGAAAATAAATGTGAATGCTTCTAACCCTACGATGTTGTTTTCGAATTAAATTTATCCCCAAATCCGTATGAAAGTTGGAGGAATTCGATCATAAAAATTTATGTCACAAATAAAAATATTCATTAAAAATTATTGGTCTCGTACAAGAAGATAAAATTCAAAAATTTTATTATTAAATAATTTATATTCGGGTGACGTTGAAAATAGATACACCGCGGATTTGGGACGGTTAAACGAATTCCTATCGTTGAATAATAATTTTTTTCAGATATAAAACATTATATGTATCTTTTAACTTACGATCAGATAACAAAAATTTATAACGGGAGAGATTTTAACATCGACAAGATAATAAAGACAAAGTTGTTCGCGTGTTAAACGACTTCTTTCTTACAGGAAACACGCACATCAATTTATCGCTTTTGAATATTGAATTTTCAGCTGAAAAGTGAAAGTCTTTCAAATTTACGAGCGACACATGTAGAAATTTATTGGAGGAAATCCAATGTCGAAATTCACGCTAGATTAAGACAAGTCGCATTGTTATAGGGAAAAATATAAAATATCTTTCAGGTACGAAATTGAATCTATTTTCGATATAAAGTTTGTACTTTCAATGGAAATTTATAAAAATGGTTCTTTTTATAAGTTATCTAATAGGTTCGTAAATTTGATTATATAATATTAATTTTCATGATTGTATAGGCAGAAAGATTTTCCAATTATTATATTAAATTTTTTTATGTATGAGACATAAATATAATACCCGGAATGAATTTAATTATACACAATACATTAATTCAAATTAAAATTTCTACTAAAATCCAGAATACATTTATTATACAATCCAAATCAATAAAATTTGAACTCACACCTGAACATACGACACAAACTACTGCAAATTCTCGCAATTTTTCCCCAAACACGAGACTTTTCTACGACGAACGAACTGTGATTTATTACCACGAGTAATCACCAGCCCACCCACCCACTCTACGGTTATATAACACGTATGAAATTTGCGGAAAATCGCCCGAAATAATTAATTAGGCCGAATCACAGCGCCGCTTTTGGCGAGTTTGACAGGTGATCGAAAACGCTTCGATAACGGGCGACGCGTCCTGTCAACATTAATTAGCCGAAAATCAACACCGACTACTGCAGAAATAGCCTGAAAACGTGGTGGGGCTGAAAAAATGGCACGTAACGCATTTTGACGTGAGAGGGCTAGGTAGGTTGTTGCGCCCACGCCGAGAGGGAATATTGTGTTTCATCGTAACTATATTGTTTTGTATTATTTTTTGTATGTGGAGGCGTATTGTGATTTTCTAGCATGAAAAATTCAGACGTGAAATGTATTTTGGATGCTTAAATATTAATGCGTAAGTGATGCTTTGTATGGAACGGTTTTGTTATCGAAAGATGGGATGGATTTGTGTGCGGGAAAAGTAGACGTTTTTGTATGAAATGTTCCTTGAAATTAAGATTATGATTTTCATGTGTATTATTAATATCTAAATATATCGTTTTTGAAGATGTTTCATGTTTCTAGCCGTGAAAGTTAAGCGGTGTGCGGCCCGGTCGATAGATAGTTGTCTCGTACTGCTGACTTGAAACTATTTGGAAAAGGATTGTTTTAGTATTCTGCTCTTTGAACCTGCCCCTTGTCACTTCGTAGTGTAAAATGTCTAAACTTCCGATAGTATCGAAAAGGCCTTATTCTATAGTGAAAATTATATATAAACTGAAAAATATATAATATTATTTTTTTAATCTAAAAACAATGATTTGATACGAATTTTTCATAAATGTGTGCTAAAAAGCTTGAAAATTTTTTCTTGGAAGTTTCTAGTTGATTTACAGCAAGAAAAAATTCCAACTCGCATTATTTGTTTTATGAAGGGTCCATGTAATGTTAGTTTTCAGTATAACTATACGAACTTCAGCATTACATTTCCACATTCGGACCATAAAAAAACATACGCATAACTTTAAAAAAGTTTCAAAATATTATTGCAAAAATTATAAACCAATAAAACCCGCCTATAAATATTGATATAGGCTCTGACGTCAACTAAACATTCATGTCAAATATTACATCTTCGCTTTGTCGAACACTTTTAGTTCGATACGTTATTCGATTCGGTGCCCCGTTAAGCTTTGCCGATATCGGAAAATTATCGAGAGTTATTCTCGAGCATTTCGAGGACGAAGAAAACACGTAAAATCCCGGGAAAAAGCAAGAAAAGTGTCTTAAACGTACAATGATTTTTTGCGACTGAGCAGTCCGCTGTATGACACCTGTCATTCCAATTCTTTCGTCGATTTATACACATTTATTTTTGGCAAAGTGTCGTTTTATCAAAGTTTTCTAAATTGTTCTCTAATAGTATTTTTTCTTTTCGGTGTTATTTACGCTTTTGCTTGAATCAACAAAGAAGAGTGTGTGTCATTGTAAAAGTCTGGAGATTTCAAAAATCTCGAATTTCACCGTTAAACTATACGCTTCTATTTCCGATTTAATATGAACTGAGTATAATAAAAATTGAATTTTATAAATCATGCAAAAATGAAATGTACACGTATGAAAAATGATAAAAAATAAAAAAGCTAACAGATTCAAATAAAATATCGAATTCCTCACATTCATCGAAACGGTTCGCTAAAATCCCAAAATAGAAACATTATTATTGGTGAATATTAAGATTTAATGATGAAACCTAAAATTCACCAATAATCGCCTTAAGCATCAACATTTATATTCCGTGCTAGAATTATCGACTCGCTCGTATTTCGCTACGTCCACTTGATGAAATATAAATTTTCCGAACATTCATTCGAACGTCCAATGTTGTGTTGTTTAATCTAGTGAAAATTTTCTTTCATTTTCGCTGAGCGGCTCTCTCCGTCCGTTTGTTTAGCGAATCGCGGCAAACAAACGAGAGAAGGATTTTCGATAAATATTAGTGAAATTCGATTATGAAAGTTCGACCTGACTAGGGTATTTGTTTGTTCAGTACCACGCCTAGCTACGTTCCGCAAATGAATCCTCGACAACTCTAAATTAGTCGTGGTTTAAATCACGACGATTACTGAAATTTATTAGACCCTCGCGATTTATATTTCTGTGCGAAATCTTTATATTCGTGGAGCATGTTAGAGCTGAGCCGAAATTATCTGCGGTCTGCAGCGAATTTCGCCTTAAGCTGCATGGCTTAGGAGATGCAAACACAATATTGTATATCGGATTGGAAATTTATCAGGAATCCGATTCTGAAGCAATCGCAATATCCAGTTACAGAGTTGTAATGGAATCAAAGTGAAAAAATTAACTGGGATCGAATCGGGTGATGAGATTGGAAATACGACGACGCAGCAGTTATGGAATGGAAAAAACACAAATTCGTTTTGTTACTGTAAATGTACGAAGGTTTTGGTAAATTTTGAATTTTATTGGTAAATTGTATTTGATAAAAGTTTATTAGTTTTGTAACGTAAAAAAAATGATTGTGGTAAAATCTTGAATCCACAAATCAAGATTGGTGAAAGTCTGTCTGTTGTGCATTTGGAGTGAAAATTATTGATCTTGAACAATTAAATGAAAATAAATATTTATATAATATCTACTATACTGGTATAGTAGATATTATATAATAATTATTGTTTAATTAAGAGAAAACTGAAATAGAAGCACTTATCGTATATAATATATAATTTTCTTTATAAATTCTGATTATTATCACAAATGTTAGGACTCATCACAAAACTAGAAATCAAATGCAGAAATCTTATGAATTTTACACTAACACTTTTTACGTAATGGCGTAGCACGAGTTTTATACAAATTAAATTTGCGACATCGCGGATGAGAAATTTTATTTGATATAAGACATCAACAGCCGGATATGAAAATAAACTCAAATTTTTTCATAAGCACACATTTTTTTCGTCTGCGAGCGTTTTATATCATCCCTCTTTTTCACATGAAAAAAATAAAATAATAGAGCAGACGTTTAAGCGGTTTCCTTCAGCACTTTAAAGGAGAAATATGGCCGCCGCGACAATATCGACTATGAAAAGTCTTCGGCGCGAAAGAAGCCCTTTCGTCGGCGAACAATGATCGTCATCACTCATTTTGAGTTCCTCCGTTATCTGTGATATGGGTTCGGTTCTTTAGTTATGGGGGCCGTTTTGTGGAATGTCACCTCAAACTTTGACGGGACCTTTTTTGAGTCTGTCCCTTGTTTGACACCATGTTCTTCGGGTTTGACCCGTGTAAAAATTTGTGAGGTTCAAAACAGGGTGATAGGTGTGAAAAATTTATATTTAAAAAAATGATCGTGATTTAAATATATTTTGATGGGGTTATGGATGGATACGATATCGTTTTATTGGATTAAGGTCGTTAAAATAGGATGGTTTTAATATTAAAAAATAATAAAAGGATATGAAAGTTTTTATTGGAAAATTCTTGCTTTGCGACGAACATAATATATGTAGGTCGCATATGATTACGAATTTAATAAAAATATCGATAGTAAAATATTGAACGCGCTTGTATTGAATATAGAAAATATTCCGAACGAAACGTAAGCTCGTTGCATATTTCATACAATTCCGTACGAAAAAGCATGAATATTCAAACTTTTCATCGAAACCTACATTCGAAACCTTTCAATTGAGAAAAACACAAAATCCAACCACACAAATCGACCATCCAACCATCACATCACAAAACCAATATCCCGAACCAAAAAAACAGATAATATCATAACTCTCCCATTGAAAACACCCAGAATCAATCGGTACTAGTTTAGATCGTTGAATCGAACCGTGTTGATTGTTAATCGGTACCCGACGAAAGACTCGCCAAATTTCGCACTGATGATGCCCTATATATATTTTAATACGTATTTATTATTGTACCAGCGAAATCGGCGTGTTAATATAATTGTAGCGAGAAACGATTGCTCGCAATTTACGCGCGTTTGTGGGCGTAAGAGTTTCGCGCTTTCAATACCTCGTTTGCGCGATAATTGTCCGTTCATTAGGCGAACTTTCGGAATTTCGTTGTGAATACGTCGTAGGTTTCGATTTTCGTGTTAAATATCGATTTATTTTGGGGTTCGATTGTGTCGGAAGCGTTATGTAGCGGTTTGTGAGGTGTCAAATGCAGCGATTTTGTATTGTGTGAGGTTTTCGAGGTGAAAATTTTTGTTTTGTAGTGTATATAAATTTGCTAAATTGTTAATGAGAATGTGAATGATTTTGTCGGTATACTAATAGCTGATTTATGTCATTCCGTGGTAAGCTCATAGTACACTGATAATATGTATGTTTGAATTACGTTACAATATCATTTCATGTTGTGTTTTATATGATTTTTTAAAATACGTATCTGTTTATACTAAACGGGCTACCTAATACCTTTTTTTTTATAATAGTGAAAATTTTCGATACAAAAGCCTTGTATTTGAGTGTTTTCTCACCACTAACCGTCGGTGGGATTATCGTTGTTTGTGCTTTGTTTTTTCGATATAAACCGCAATTTATTAAAGTAAAAAGGTAGAAATAGTAAAAAGTTTGGCGCTGTAAAATAAAATGGGTTTATAATTGAAAAAAAAAGTTATGAAATATGTTTTATATATTAACAACTTGTGAACGAATATATGAAAATTCATAACGATGCGGCTTTATAAACAAAATATGATATTAGAGTATAAAAAAATATTTATGAAATCGTGGCTTATTGTTAGCTATAAATCACGGTTTATGGAGGAAAATTAGGTTATATTGTTTTTTATAACATTTGATTTGAGTATGACAAGGTTAAAGATTATTAAACGAACCCAAAAGTTTTAAAACGTTCGATAAATCACCAAAAACAATATGATACAAAAACTTTAATTTCAACGTACGATAATTTTACCGATTTTTGGAAATTTCCAATATGAAAATAAATATTTCGATCAATTTTCAATAGTTTCAACGATAAAATTTGAAAAGTCATGGAACAACGCACATCACGTAACGTCATTCAAACAAATGAAATCGATGAAATACATCATCCTACTGCAACAGCGACTATTTATAATCCTGAACAATTGCTGCAAATTTATATAACATTTCGCACGAACTTGAAACTTCAAACGAAAATCGGAATTTACTGAACATTTCGCAACACACGCACGCAACAAAACAAATCAGCGTTCGACACCGACAAAAACGCGTAACGACATTTAATCCTTTCACACGAGAAATCCTCAACAAAAAAGAATATAATAAAAAACATTCTCCTATTTTTCGTCCGTTTCATTTTGGGCCGAAATTATTTTCTTCGAAGTGTATAAACGGGCGCAATGGGACTCGAAACGGACGAGAGAAGAATTGCTCGGGCGCGCACCCTTGCTCCGTTTTCGTCGAAAATCTCCACTGTACGTTGACAAAAGCTTATTCCTAATTGGATTTCATTGTCGGACGCATTATTCAAAATATTCGAAGGCGGGAAAAAAACTAGAGAGATCGCATTTCGGCGCGAAAATCTCATTGAGGTACCGGCGCGTACTCAATAGCGCGCTTGAGGATTCTCCTTTACGGTGAAAATTACTGAAAGTCTTTCACATACGTTCTGTATATAAAGTGAATCGTTATTATTATTTTTTTAACTCAATAAAATTATCTTTATTGGTGAGCTTTTAGTAAATTATAAAAAAAGTTGAAGAAAACGTATTCGTTTGCTTACAAGCACTATTTTTTTCAAAAGGTAATACACTTTTCCTTACGAGTCGATTTAGTTTATCCTAGTATAAGATGTTTTACTTTTAAAATATTTTTATTACGATATAAAATGTTGAAAAAGTCTGAAATATTCACTTTTTTCATAAAAATAATCATATTTACGAGTATTATATAAAAAAAATATTTTGTTTTGTGAGTATCAAGGTATAAAATTATTCAATTTGTGTTTCGGTGGCGAAAAAAAAATTTGTACATATCAATTACGTTTTTACAAAGATATGAATAATGAATTTTGTTACAAAAATTTCACAGAGAAACACATCAAAAAACGATTATCTGTTTTCGCATTGACGTCACAGGAAACAAGTTAGACTTTAACTTTCTAAAACACCTGACATAACATTGAAAAATTTTCACAGCGAAAACATTTTTTGCGGACTCCCTAATGGAAAACGGCAAAAGGTAACGTTCCGTGAAAGAGTAATGATATTTCATAAATCGTTTATTTTCGATTTCCATACGTCCCCGAAGCATACGACACGAATTCAATTTCAACAGAGTCCTCGACAAAAAAAAGAAAAATAACGCTTCCAGGAAGGATTTTTTCGCCTCCGGAGAACCCTCCACGCGCATCAGACGATCATCCCAGAAAAATATGCGTATAAGTAAGCGGTAAATTCACACAGCTAAAAGTGCATTCGCATAAAAATAATACGACAAGAGAAAACTCGACTTTCCACCGGGGGAAAGCTCACTTTACGACGCAATGAAAGCTCGAGTTACGATTCGTTTTCGCAGTCGACCTTCGCCATTGTCGAAACCTTGATGTTTTCCTCCGTCGCGGACAACACACAACAAAGGGCTCCGATTCAAGGTTTTCGCTTTTATTGTCGTCAGAGTCATCTCCTCCGACTGGAAATTGCCATTTTTCACTACACATTGGCTGTCACTGACATATTAACTTGCCCGTGTTTTCTTAGCGACACTATTGCTACGACCCACTTTACACCTGGCAAGGCCTTACTCGATGCTTTTATGTTAAAGATGACATCTGCGTCGAAGGCACCCTTTCTAATAATACGCAGAATGAAATATGAGTGCGGAGAAAAATGAGCGCTTTTGAAACGTGCGATGTTTGACTTTCACAGTCGAATATAAAACGCATTTTGAATTTTGTATTAATATTTATTAATTGTCGTTGAAGTGGAAGATTGTAATGAGATCATTTGTAAAATAAAATGAGACAATTTATACAATGAACGAAAAATGAATATTCAACGTTATAAGCTTTGAAGAATACTCGTACCGGTGTCTCTCTTTTACGAAATTTTCAACTCTTCAAAGGTAAAGTTAATCACTTAATCGCCAAATACACTGGTCATAAAAGTAAGGTTCAAAGGTTACATAGAGATTTTTATCACTATAAAATACAACATAGCCGAATGAAAATATTCAAAATTGCCCCTCCGAGGTATACGCGACGTATTTACGTACGTGAGAAGTCATGCACTGGCTACATCAGACATTTTTTACAAGTAGAACGTGTGTCGAATATGAATATTGACGCAGAAAATATAAAACGTACACATCTACGATACAAATAATTCGGAATGCAGACACAGAGACTCATACGTTTTCAATTTGAGTAATTTTCCGATACACAACACAGTCTAGCGATTTTCAGGACTTTTACGTTTGTGGACACCGTTTAATGTCGTTTCCGAACATTTTAGAACATTAGCGTTTTTCAAAGAGTTTCCACGAGTCGCTTGTTATTTTTTAATTAAGTTAACCCGGCGGTTTGAACCTGGAGAGCATGAACGCGACCATAATGATCCTGAACGCTTTTAGCGGTCTGGAAAGGAGGTCGACCACCCTCGCCCGAATTTTCAGATCTGAGGGAAATGGGAAGATGTGGGGTGGACGAGGGATGAGCTCGTTTTCCTCCAATTTAACCCTTGGACTTTTGTCTTTGGTGGGCTTTTTCGAAACAGAACAAGGGATCATCCGGAATCAAAGCGCTGCCTACTCTTGACGTTTTCGTTACGTTGAAGGATCCTGAAAGACTTGTCTTTTATGGTAACGTTTAAATTTTACTTACTATAAGTGGATCCAATAGTGCTTGAGATTGCTGTGGATTTTCTTAGGAATAACAGATTTTTTAAAGATTCTATTTGATTTAATTCAAAGGAAAAATGAAGCCGTTTCGATGTTTGTTGTAATAACAAAATAATAATAAATATTTTCGATGTACAATGAAAAACGAATATATTATATCACAATAAATAGCTAGGATCGAAACCATTGAAAATATTATATATCGAATGATTATATTCTGAATATCGGAATTGAAATATGTTTGCTTCTTTGTATTGAGAAGCCATTACAATATAAAGCGTTGACCTTTATTTACATATAAATAATGCGAAACGATAAACTTTGTCCGATAAATACGAAATACGATGAAAATATTTAAGTTATAAAAGTTTTCTCGATATCAGCATATTAGAAAATTTAGGCAATAAATTATCGATGTATTTCGATCCACTGTTGATAATTTTTTCGAGCTATTTAGATGAAAATTTCTTGTATATTTTCTCTCGCAAAATATCGTATTGAGTTTTTTTTTCACGGTGTCGATCCTTGAAAGTTTCCAAAAAGGCTTCTCTGCCAATTTCTGAGTGATACGTACACGAAAAATAAATTTAAATATACTTTTTTTTCATTTCAAAAGTCGTATATCAGAAACTTTCAAATTCTGATAAAAGATTTAGTATAATAATATAAAGCTTAACATATTATTTAAATTTTTCATTATAAAAAACGTCGGAATATAAATATTTGAATAAATTGTTCGTAAATAAACGAACGAGGAAGAAAGCAAGAGAAAAATTTATAGCAATCCCTTTTAACCGATCTAAATCAATGCCAGCTGACTTCATTAAATTTACGTGCCGCTCGCTTTTTCCTATTTTAATTACACTGGACGAGGATTTCAAAGGCCCCATCGTAATAATAAACAAAGCATATTTCCAGCAAGCAGACGAAAAATAACCAGCAAACACGCCTAGTTATTAACATCGTTTATGCGAAATAAAAAGTAACGCCCGAACTTTTCCCAGAATTTCTATTGAAAATTTAACACCGAAAATCTACACTTTTCACAAATTAGGAATCCGACGAAAAACTTTGCACTGGATTAATTAATCTAGACTATACTTTGAATCTTTATTCTTTTGTTGCGTTTATTTTAAACTTCTAAACGGTTTCACCTTGTCGGACGCATCTGTTCTCACAGAAAGTTAAAGTCAAGCGACAAGTGGAGTGGTTAGTGAACGAGCGGATCAAAAATTGTGAGCCTGAGATCACATTTCATCGTATCCAAAAAGTTTTATTTTATAAAAAGGCACAACCACCATCGCATATCGCACAACTACCAGCGCCATCTACACGCAAAACTTCACATCAACATTCCTTCACTTCAACGAATTTTCCACATTTCATAATTGATACCCACATACAAATCCTCACATCCAAACTAAATTAATGGATTCGGCGCTGATTGAACGCCCACGCGTACATTTGATTATGTTTATTAGACGCCCTAATCATCGGCTCCCCATTTATTACGCGTAGGCTTATTAGATATCGCGTGAGCCATTTATAAGTTTCCTTATATGACCTGAGGGTGTATCGATGGCCACTCAGCCTGAAACAGATTAATACGTGTCGGGCTGATGAGGTTGGGCCAAAGCGAAGGTCGCGGTATCGAGTTTCGGAATATCCGCACACCGAATAAATTAGTCGAGGTATTGTTGTTCGACGGAAAAAGAATGATGAAAATTCGATGGGTTTATCGTGGTTGATTCAATTAGGGAAAATTGTGGGGTGGGCGTGAGCGTAAGCGTATCGCTTGAGTAAAAGTGAGTGTAAATAAATGTATGTGTTTTTTTTTTCACTTTTCTGGTTTGTGAAATACGTCCACGATTATGTTACGTTTAATATGAAGTTTCATCTTTAGTTATGTTTTGGTGCTGAATCAAAATTTTCATGGTGAAAATTTGTCAGTGTGATTTGCTTATTGTGAGTAAGAAAGCGAAATGTTTTTTTTATTTTTTATCATTACGATGATTGTTTTTGTTGACAAAAAATATAATAGTATCATAAAATAATTTTATGATTGAGCGTTAAGATTGTTGTTCTTTTCATTATACAATTTTTATGATAGTTATTTAATTTTTTATGTCAAACAAAAATAAACATAACTTTTCTAGAATAAAAAGAGCTAATAAACTATAATATATTATATTAAAAATAGAATGATTTAAATTCAAAGAATTGATTAAAATATTGTTTTTCTTTCATATATATTCAACGAGGAAAACTATTAAAACATTCAAATAAAATTGGCAACAGAATGTTTATTGCATTATTAACGAAGATATATTATCAATTTATGGACTGAATAATGTACGAGTGTGTATCGTTTCTATGCCAAATTGTATTCACGTTAAATAAACATTATTTAATACAATAGTATCGAGTACATGTTTAAATCGCCGAATTAATTTCAAACCAAAATATTATATTACCGGATCAACAATTACAAACATAGCACCCGAACAAAACGTTCATCAGTCGAATTTTTCACCTCACTGATTGACACAACATCGCGAAACGCCTCCTTTGCGAAATTATATCATTTTGAAAAAGTAATTATCGAAAATTGGCCGCACCAGAAGTTCGATTGGGCGCGGAAACAACAATTTCGCGGAAATTAAGCCGAATATTCGCGGATCGGATGACGCTTTTGACGTTTTGACGTTCTAATTAGGTTCTCGTTGTGTTTTAATTAAACGAACCTAACACACGTGCGTGAACATAACCGCCATACAAATTAAGACAATGCTTAACTTCGCGAGATATGAAACTTGGTTATTTCTTTGTTGAAATAGAAGATTTTGTTCATGAAATTTATATAATACAAATTATATTCGGATGATAAAGAACAATCTTCATGTTAATGGATCAAATTATTGTATCAAAGGGCATTAGTTTACTGATACGCTATTATACGCTGAATGGTCATCGATTCAAATCCCCATATGCACATAGTACATTGAACTGGAATTCCATTATTGCCAGGATAGGCTCGATATATGGAAGGTATCCTCAAAGGAATATTGTACAAATAAAAAAAAACAACTATAAATTTATTTTTATTCACTAGGACAAAATTATCTATAGTAGAAGGCGTTGGCGATTTCTTCGTACAAATTCATCTCTTCTTTTCACCTTTGCGTGCTGAGCTTATGAAGAAAGATTTGCGAGATAGGAAAGAGAATAATAAATACGAACACAAAGGCTTCGAATAAAAGCGCAAAGCCAAGGCAGAGGTCTTTGATAACGATGATGTGTTGTGTTGGGTTGTGACGATAACAATGACATGGGCTTCGGTGGCCAAATTTTCGAAAGCAATTTGATAAAGTAGAACGGAGTTATTTGTCAAAATAAAAATCCTGGGAGTGCTGTGAAAGATGTTGAAAAGGTTAAACTGACACTGCAATAGAAAGTTTTAATGAACGCGCATAAAAAGAACGTATAAAAGGAGTAACTTGGAGCAAAAAGGAACCTTTGTTCGTGGAAGTGCACTTTCAGTAATGGATTAATATTTGATATAAGGATAAAATGGAGAATATTGACATATCCATATGTAAATAAACATTTCCCGGATAACAATCACTTATCGTGTTGCGCAGTATTATGTTCATCACGTAACTAATTTAGTTCTGTTCCAGAAATGTATACATTTAATTATAGATTAATCAATGGAATGCTTTTATAGAATCATATATGTATGTATGTACATAGATTGCGATATGAAAATAATTCATTCTCTTCTTTGTAGAGAATATATTTTAAATGCAAGAATAAATTATTTGAAGAAACGACGTGACTTCAATCACAATCTTTGTATTTTTAATACGCTTTCACTTTATGAATTATATATTTTTGTTATATGAAAAGACGACCATTGCTAATTGCGATGTTTATGAAGCTTTCGACCCACATAAATATATTTCAAAATGTACGAATAAAACATAAACGTAAATATTTATGATGAATCAAACGATATATGCAAATATTTAGTATTTGTGCACCATACTCACATAAAAGAAAGAATTTTCCATGTTACATAAACGGAATGCGTTGTAAAATTCAAATATGAAAATTTTATTTCAGGATATATACCGTATTCCAGAGATTTTTACACAGTTTACGCATTTTGTTGAGAACAAGCTTATTTATCAACAAATTTCGACATTGAGAAAATCCAATATTCCAAAGTAATTGAAAATTGAATGTAAACGTATATACATACGTTTGCAATTTAAATTGTCGGTGTCTAATAAAATACTTTGTGAGATTTGGAAAAATAAGGTGTTTTTTTTTCAAATAAAAAAACGCTATTGCGAAGTAGGAATTATTTCTGTCGTCGTAAAAAGGAATTGAAATAGACGGTTTGCTATTTAAATTTCTGTAATATATTATCTTATATAAGGAAAATATTTAATTTACTAAATTCATAAATAATTTTAGTTAAAATGATAATCGTAATTCATTTCAATGAAAATATAAGCAGAGGAGTATTTGAATACAACATTAATGATTATTAATTAACAAAATTAAGTGATTATTTTTTTATTACAACAATCCAAATTTAATATTTTGAAATTTAAATAAATAAAGATTGTGGAAGATTCGCATTTGGAATTCACATTTATAAGCTTTTGACATTTTCAATAATTCGATGACAAATTGTGAACGTTAGTAACTTGAACATCATGTGCTGTATTGAAAAACAAACATATTGAACGAATGATTGATGAGAACATAAAATAATAATTCACATATATTGCGCAGTATAAATTATAAAAAATTAACCGTAATTGTACATAATTCATGTTGTATTCACATTTTTTCTGTGTAATGTAACAAAATTACCACTCGTGCCCTCGCACTTTCATTTATACACGAAAAAAAAAATATTTACGAGGCAATTCAGGGCGATCTTTCATGAATAATATGAATGAAAAAATTAAATTTAACAAGTCGAGTGGAACACTTTTATCATTAAAGCGTATCATATATCACGAGGGAATAAAATGCGGCTACTGTTTCACTTTCATTGTCAACACCCCTACACACAATACGGTCCGATTCCCTACCACAGAAACGAAGGAAAATTATTACAGAAAATTATCACAATTGTACAAACAAATGCCTCCGATACTAAACCATAATTTACCGTCGATTAAATCGATGATTTACTGCGGGGAAGTCGGAAAATTTCCCGGAAACGCGGAAAAAACAAGGGTTTCCACGGCACCGTTTCAATTTCGTCGTCGGAGACGAGGGTTTTTTATGGAAAATTCCGTTCTTGTACACGGCTTGCGTTTCGGAATATTTTCTATTTCGGTTCAAAGAGAAATTTGCGAACTTTTGCTAGTCGATATTTCGCTCGGTGCAAATTTAAGACGCGTTCGAGCGTATTGCGCGATAAACATGCAAGTTTTACGATCGGTCTAGGAATTTGATAATTCAACGTTGTCGTGCAAAAATAGACGGAAAGTTCGAATTTTAAAATAATTCATGGTGTTGTGTGTTGTATTAACATTCTCGATTGTAGCTTTTGCGAATTGCACGGCTTTGAGATGCAAATGTGGGAAACTTTGCGTGCAACCCCGCTCTGTGTTCTGACAGACGAAGATGTATTAAATTAGGAAATGTTTTGAATTAATTTTTATTCAACCAGAATATTCCGTTGAAATAAATTAAAGTTGTCTCACGTTTTGATTAATTGAAGCACAACAAATTTTTTTCAATTACGGAATGATTTATTTGCATTTTATGTCTCAAATACATCATATAATAGTCATGTTGAATGATCACGTGTATGATATTGAATAATTCGATATTTTTATTTTGTGGAAAAGCTGTTATTTCCTTTACATATTTACATGCTGGAGGATTATTAATATCTTAAACACTTAAATTTTGATTTGGTATTTCTCTTTCGTTCGAGACAGAAAGCATTAATATTATATATAATATTACAAATATAGTCTCTTTTGATTTTTTAATTAGCAGTTCTGTTGAATACATCAGTTTTCAATGATAAAAAAAGTTAAGTAACAAATTTCCCAGTCAATAAATAGATATTATAAACTTGAAACCTTTCGAAAAGGATAGTTTTCAGCACTTAAACTCTTCAAGAGACCTTTCTTTCTAACAAAAAGAAAAATACCTGAAATAAAAAAGTATATTGGAAAAGCCACGTCTTATAATCAATTTTATATAAACTGTATACGAACAACGCAGTTCGAAACTAATTAATATATTTTTATTAAAAAATCTAACAGAAAACTCGATTTGCATAACGAATTTTTAAATTTTCCCAAGAAGAGTCCTGAAACAGGAACATCACAAAACAACCAACTAATCTTTACCATACACGATATGAGTTCACCGCAATACAACATACACTCGCATAATAAGTTTATGCGGTACTTCTTCGCAATTTCGGCTAATCCATGCGAAATTATTAAATTGAATGTCGGGATTAGGCTCGTGTGAACTAAATGCAAACAAAAAGCTCGCTCCCCGGAATACATCGATATGTTTGCCAGGGACAAGCGAAATTTGATTATTCCCGACCTCGTAATTATTATCGGGACATACAGTAGTTTTCTTTTCATTATATTTTTGGTAAATTTTGATATTTTGCCTTAATTCGGACTGCGAATTTTGATGGTTTGATGTTAAGTTTAGGGTATATTTATATGTGTAAGGTCAACGTTGATGGTGGTTAATTAAACATAGCTGTTGCGATGTTGAACATGTAACTGAAATGCTTTTTCGTCTTTATGTAGTGGTAATTAACATGTAAATTACAAGGATAGATTTTGGTTGAGTATGATGTCGTGTTTGATTTAATTAGTTAATTAACTAGGCTATTTGATGTGTGGTATAGTTGTGAAAATGGTATCAATTTTCAAAATCAAATCTTTTTCAATGTCTAATTTTAAATTATATATATTACAACTTTACAGATTTAATTTTTCATCAAATCAATTGAATATAATATTTTTCTTGTCATTTATGTAACGTTTATAAATAAGACATTTTTAATACAATAGTAAGCTTAAAATTAAAAGTAAATATTCAAAATCATAAATTTCAGACGAAATATTATACAAGTGATTATTTTAAACACCCATTTAATAAATATATTATATTTGGTTGCGTGTTATTTATTTGAACCTGTTATATAAAAATATTTTTTGATCTTAAATAAAAATTTCAAAATTATTCTGCTTTTTACTGTGTAATGTTTTGTGTTCTCGTTTTTGCTTTACGATTGTTTATGCCTAGTGTTGAAAGATGTAGTTTATTATAAATGAAAGAATTAAAAGTAGATGAAAACTCAAGAAAAAAGAGAAATTCTTTGAAACATACATATTCGCGATGGTGTGCTTTGTGAAAACAACGGAATGCCAAAAGCTTTTGCATATCTGAATGTACATATGTATGTGTTTTAAAAATATTCAATTTGAATGATCTCCTTGAAATTTTTATCACAGGTATTATTGAATTTTGAATATATAATAATAGAAAACTTAACTTTTGATCAAATTTCTACGTTCATAATAGAGTTTCATTAAGATCTTCAGGTTGTCTAATTTAATTTCTTATCAGTTGAAATATTAAATATTTTCAGTAATTGGTTAAAAAAATTTAAACAAGCTTACAAAAGTGCTTAACTTTATTAATTTAATATTTGCGATGCATTTAATTTCGAAAAGTGTAGAAACTTGAAATTCGAGAGCTTAGGCATTATGGACATAATGAAAAAATAAAATTACACGTTTTTTTTTTAAGAATTTAAAATTTCGTCTACAAATTTCTTTTTAGTCTATTTGATCGAGATTTCGATAACCCGAAAGAAGAGTTTTATTAATATTACAAAATCAAATATTTGATAATCTTTCCCAAAATATATTTTAAACAAAATCGAATAAATATTTTCGACCTGTAAACATTGATTTCGCTGTACAAAAATTAATTAAGCGATACTACATAGAATATTGAAAATGTTGACAATTCAGATAAACAAACATTTGTATTCAATATATACTAGTAAGTAACAGCAATTGAAATAATACTCATGTTTTTGTAATGGAAAACATTCGGTTTGTATTCAGTCGATTATTCGGAAAACATAATGAAAAATTGTAGAGACCTCATAATTGGATAGTGAAAAACATTTTCAACGTTATTATAACTATAAAATAAAACGATAACAATTTAGATTTCGAATGATATATTGAAATACGATTTAATATAATAATACGATTATTGTTAAAATATTGTTTTTCAAATAAACTCGAGTATTTCGACATTCAAATAAACCCTACGTATTTTGTACTTGAACTTTACTAAGAATTTCACATTTATATAACAACAAAAACAAATAATTTAGCAGAAAATCCAATTTTAGACTTTGATATTGAAAAGAAGACTCTCAATTACATTAATTTCGAACAAATAATAGGCTAGCAAGAACTCTCAAACCAAATAAACACTCCGCAATATTGAAGGTTTGCAAAAAAATATTATTTCAAGAAATTCAGCACTTCTCGTACAATATATACATTTGAGTAGCACTTTTCGGGTCGTGTAGGCATTCGCCGGAATATGATCATATTCATCGTTCAAGATTAATTGAAATTACGGAACACGACAGTTAAAAGGAACGAACCGCGGTTAAAAGGGATCCCTTCGGTATTTTGGATATTTGCCACACAATATAGTGGGAAGACCTAATATTGTATAGTAGACGTATTACATGAAGTTTCAGCAAAAGCATTTTAGTGCTCGAGTGTAAATACCTCGAAAAGACTAGCGCAAAATCGGTTATGGATTATTAACACTTTGTGCGGCCGAAATGCGTATTAAATATTATATTAACGGATTTTCAGAATGTGATTAAAATCGTTTATTAACTGGAAAATCTTTAGTGATAGAATTGAAATTAAAACCTAGTGGGAATACTTCTCCTTTTATATTATATTATTAATATTTATTGTATTTTTATATGTGAACTAACATATGTCGTACATAGAAACAATTCAACGTAAATAATTTGTTCTAATATACGCATTACGTGATTCTACGTGAACGCGTACCCGTGTAATGTTTTGAGAATCTTTTCTGCCAGCACGGTGACGATTAGTATTCCAGTCATTCTCAAAGCTCCGTGATTGATTTGTACGGGATCAAGGGAGTACTCTATTAGCATTTGAATGAGGCGAAATGAAAGCAAAATGCCCTTTTGATACCAAAGAGAGTCCTTCCCCTCGCTAATGTTCGATTCATTGACGTCGAAATCCCCGCGGCGATTTTGTCTCACGTATTATTTATTAATATATATTAAACAATTTTTATTATTTATTTTCGGACCATTATAATTGAATTTTGTCGATGATAAAAATATTTTGTCATTTTTTTCTTATAAAAACCCGAGTGGGAATATTAAAAAATGATGCGCATACAATATGGTCATATAAAGCCCAATGCAAAATTAAGTTTTATCAGATACCGTTAAAAGTTTGGACATTTTACACTACGAGGTGATAAAGGGATTACATTAGCTTTGAGTTGAATATTGAAATATATCCCTCGTCAAATAGTTATAGGTAACATTATGCGGTTACATTTATCTAACAACCACTCTACATATCGTTTACTTCAGTGAATTTAAAAAAAAATTATAATTAGTTGAATAAGTATAAATTTTAAATTATACGAGTATTAATGAATTTACTTCATTTAGCATACGTTTAACTCAATTTTTCTGTAGATTTAATTATTTCAACTTTAATTTTAAAAATGTCAGAAACAGATTTACCTAACATAGGTATTGTAGTCCAAACCGATTCGGGATATTCTTGTGATGGCAGCAAATACGGCGACCTCTGAAATTCGACGAACTCCAATTCTAAAAGTGCCCACGACATCCGCGAAAAATATTCCAGTTAAAAGAATTTTAAATAAATATATTATACATTTTTCAATAAAACAAAGTGTTTCTCGCAGTTTATCCAGAAACGTGCGTCGGTCGGATTATCGCGGACTGTCAGACGTCGGACGAAAGACCGAAGAACCGTTTTTATTATAGAACAATATAAGATAAATAATTATTCGAATTAATATTAAAATAACTTTGGTCTTTAATAAATTTAAATGTTTTTTTAAAAAATAATTTGGATGTAATGGGAAAATTTGTGTTGAAGTTTAATTTAGTCCATTTCATTCGAGCTGAAATGTGAGCGCCGTTCGTCTTCGTTGTTATATAACATAATTTATTATGCAAAAAATATTTGATATTTTAATTTATTAAATCATAATTTGTTCAAGTGCAAAGAAAGGTTATCTATATGTGAATTATTTTTTTTAATAAAAAGTTTATCGAAACGTAAAAACGTTGTAATTAATTTCGAAATTCAGAGACGATTGATCAGCAAGTTCAAGGGTCATCCGACGTTTTATTACAAACAAAAAAATATATAAAACTCGTTAAGACATAAACACCGTTATATATTATTTACACATCGAAAATGGGCTAAATCGTGATTCGCAACGAAAAAAGTCATCTAAGTAAATAACCCGTCGAAAGAAAAGTAGAAAATTTTCCCTTAAAAAGCTTTCCACGGGAAAAAAGTTTCGTTCTGCGCAAACAGCCGGGATTGTCGGAAGCACATAGAGCCGATTAATATTGGAGATACCAAAGGTAAATCAAAATTGTTTCAATTTTAGACCGACCGATTTTTCCCGACTATATTTGAACAGCGGCACTCAACGAACCGCCCGATATTCGACTGAAACGTGAGCTTTTTCAGCGTGTAGCGGATTTCGTCGCAACGACACGCCAAATCCTCTTCCTAGTGCGACAACTCGTTTAAATAATATAGTATAATTTATTGCGGAGAAGGCTTCGGGAGCGTCGGAAGTCCCCTTCTGCACCGTTTAACACCCCCAGCACGTTAATTAACGCGACGCATGACCTTCCCGGGGGCGAATTATTCCGCAATTAAAGGTAATTATTAATTCAGCGCCGTTGGCAAAGTCCTAGAATAATAGGTGAGTGGATTTTCTGGAACTGTGTGAATATATTTGCTCATATAACATGTTCTGCGTCGTGTGTAATTATCTATGGTTCGGCGATGATCAATTAGCGGTCGAGAAACTGCAATTGGCTTTTGGGTGTTCGGGCTTTGATGAGCGGTTTATTTTGGATATGGTGTGGATCCGAATTGGAAAAAAAATGTAGCTGATATGGTTGTACATATTATAATTTGGTATTTTTTAAATTGATTTTTTTTCCATAATGGATGAACGAAAGCTCTTATAAAATAATCAAAATCTTCTAAAACGGTAAAATAACCATATTAGCATTTATGAATATTTTAAAATGCAAATATTTCGATAACAAATCTCTTTCAATTTTTTTTCATATTATTATTCAATATAATATAATATAAAGATTGTATTATACTAATTATTCCATAATATAAAAAACGTGCAAATCGTGTCTCATTGTAAAAATTGTCCTAGACTTACCTTAATCAATAGGTTAAAAATAGCTTTCACGTTCCATAACAAATAAAGTTATAGTGATATTTATTGTACAGTGTTATCTAACAATTAGAATTAACATTTTAGTTCATAATAAATTCTCATAAAACTGACTCATCGGCAAAATTTTGTTAATTCCCTTAACGGTACTTCAAACAAAACGTTTTAGACTGTAAATAACGATTGCATTACGGAAAATTAACCGGATTTATATCTGATGCACAAATTTATGATCAACAAACTTTCAGCAGAGTTTATGCAGCATTCAAAATACCGGCAAAACTCTATTAGCACTCATAGTTAGTTGAATTGAAACAAACGAAACAATTATACATTTTCATAAAATAATCACAAAAACATGGGCTATATTTATTTTTATTTATACATTTTTATGCAAAGTATAGGATTTTATTTTGATGAAATTGCACGATACAGCAATATGAAATTAATTTGTATATTGTTTCGTCAACTATCACAAAATACTATTACGGTCAGCTTGTACACGGAGATTGACGTCGGTAGGAAAATTGTGGGAAATGAAACGATTTTCCGAACAAAGAACTCGGAAACCGAACATTCAATTTGGTCGTTCCATATTGTGCAAGCTGCTTTCCATCGTACCGTAAACAAAACGGGCTCTCTTGCGGAACTTTGCCCCAGAAATGTTTGTCTATCTGTTTCCCTTTGCCCAGCCGACAATTTTCCACTGGAAAATCGTGATATCGACGCGAGAATTCCGGAAAATTCACCAAAAGCACAACAAATCCGGGCGCCGCATTAAAAATTTCATATGTCCGGTCGAAAGGCGAAATTCAATTTCGCCAAAGTGAAAATAAGAGAAAATATTGTTTTACGGTCTTCTCGGATAAAAGGATTGGTGGATGAGAATGACATTGAAGCTTTCGGAGGATGGCTGTTGCTCAGTGTATTGAATGGAGTCTCACATATAAAATTGTATCATGTTTTTTTTTATATTGACAGGAAATATTATATTCGAGTATATTATATTATATTTAGATATAATCTTTAATGTGGGCGTGTACTTTTGATTTGATCTTCGGGCGACTTTAGACATGCGCGAAATTTTCAATTTCCTCCATCACAAAGGTTCATAATAGGTATTTATGATGAAAAATTTCTTTAGTAAAATAAGTTTCGCGAGCATATAAAGAAAAGTTTTTCATTTTTTTTTTAAATAAATTTATAAAAGTTTTTTTTCACTTCAAGGTAAATTAAATAGCATTATTTTTTTTATTGAAAAAATAGTGAAGTCACAAAATTGACCAAATGATTTCATGCGGATTCTAATTGCAATTTGCGTCCGAGAAATTGAAATAGTTTTCAGAGGACTCCAGAGCAATTCGTACGAATATAACGTACGTAGACCCTTCGAAAAGTTTAAACGATTATTTTAGTTCTTTGGAAAATTTATAAAATAAGCTTGAAAACTATTTGCAAATTTGTTCGACGTCTGCGTATTTTACGGAGCGAACAAAAGATCATTTTATAACTGCGTTTCGCTAAGAAGCTTTGAGGTGAGAATATTATAGTGCCTCGGGGAAAATGCATGAAATTTCCTTTAAATGAGAATGTTACGTGCATTTTACATATTATTCATAATTGCATGTTTGTTCGAGGATAATAATGTTTACAAAATGCATTTAAATTCGTTGCACGTCCAAAAAATATTCCGAAAAGCATTACGTTAGTATATAATTTAAAAACCTTCCTAGAATCGTTTTGCATAGTAATAAAAATTTAAATGTACTATTGTGGAAATAACATAAAAAGAAATATCATGAATTTTTATTTTTCCGACTCAATAAAAGTTAATTTAAAAACGACAAAGATATTAAATCGAAAGATTATATTGTACGGAGTAGAGAATCTTCACATTTAATCCACCAGTCGGGAAACCGATTAAGACAATTGGATAATTATCAACTTTATATCTCGTATTGCTGTAAGAGTAAAATTCCAAAAGAATATAAGTATATTATATTATATATAAAGCTTAAACAAATTAAAGTACACAAACTCAATTCATTCATCATCAGCGTATCCTCGAGGATCATTCCGTATATTTACAAAAACATGTACATATTTTTCAACAAAGAAAATGTACAGAAATGAAATATTTGAATTCGTGGCTCGTTTTCGCAGCGGGATATAAAAAAAATACTGCTTGTAATTTTTATTCACGTAGAAAATGACGGGGATAAGAACATGACAAAAGTAATCCGGACCCCGATTCGAGGGCTGGACCTTTTCGTGTAATATATATTCTTGTTATTTGTTTATAAGATAATATTGTGTGAGTTTTCGTGTTGTTTCAATTAGAGACAGTGTAAAAAATTATGGATCCGAGCGAAAAAGTGCGCGTTTAATCAATTCGTTGAAAAAAGAGCCATAAAAAAACGTCTGCAAACATTTGAATATTGAGCGAAATAATAAATATTTAGTTTGCTAAACTAAATTAATAACGTTCATTAAAATAATTCAAATTGAGAATGCTTTCCAAAAATATATTATAAAATCAGTTTCGAATAATATTGTAAATATAAATTTACGAAATTATTTAGCCAATGTAATTCGGATTAATCGAAAATCCACCGTAACGTAAACAAGATTCAATCGGCATAAAATACGATCAAAGTTTGCAAAAACAAATTGTTTCAAAACGAAAGCCGCAGTCGAACTTCGAACTCGCAAATTCCCAAAAGCGGACCTCTTTGTCTTCGGAGTTACCAATTTTTCATTACCGTCTTTTTTGCACCCCTAAATATTATCCCAAACCATTATAAAGGGCCTACCCAGAACTTCCACCTCATTATTTTCGCACACGAACTTGGGCAATAGTTGAAACGTGTTGCCGAAGGCTTTCGCGCCAGTTATCGCAAAACCGGGCTAAACTATTACATCGGATGATGCATCGCATATTGACCACAATCGACGGCGTAAATCATGTACGGTTAATTAGTGTTTAGATAGACGGGTACGTGAGGCTTCGACGTGTAGGCTAACAACAACAATAACCCACATTAGAGTTGCGAAATAAGCGGAATTTTGATGTGGGTCGATTGATTCGATGTTTTTATTTTGTATAATTGAGTTCGAAACGGATCAGGTTTTGTACGAAATGTAAGTTTTTATCGGAATTGGTTTGAAATGATGGATGTTCTGAAGGGATTTAAAAATATTATGTTTCGTGTAATTTTCATGTGAGTTGATTAATTTAACGGGATTGATTCGATGTTTTTGTTTTTGTAATAATTAGGTTGAAAATTAATCGTGTTCCGCAAATATTTTTGTTATATAAAATGTGGCTCATTCGAGCGAATTTAGTTTGAATGATGAATCCTAAAGGGATTTGAAAATTACTATATAATTTTAAAATATGATAAAATAATATGATGAAAAATATTAATATTCATTACAGAACAATACTGTTCATTAAAAAAATAGCGAAAAAGTATAATAAAAAGCAAAAGATGGCAAATTTAAAATATATTTTTAATTTTCCATCTAATTTGTTGAAGAAGACTTTTTTTCATTTCAGTATATGAAAACATAATTAAAAATTGTCGTTTACATTTAGTGTTTATAATATATGTTATATTACATAATATATTTCATCAAAAAATATCTTATAGAAAATTAAAAGAGCTAATTATGGAAAAATTGAGTAATTTATGTGTTTTTAATTATAATGGAACATGAAAATATCTTTTACATAATTAACGATTTCCGTGACAACGTAAAGCTCAATACAATAAAAGCAAACCATTAATATTTCAAGCTCATTTTATACATCATATAATTCTTAAATTTCATTTTATAAATTAAATAATTTTTGAAAACACGCATTTGTCGATGTTCAACGGAAATAAAATATAACATATTATACACAAATGAGAATGCATTATATTATATTATACACTGTAGTTTTGTTAAACGCATCGATTATGTATGTAAGATGAAAAGAAAATGGCTGACAATGAGATCTAAGAATATGAACATTTGACGAATAATGATTTCGAACATTTAAACTTCTAAGGGCCATCTTTTAATCGTCGGTTAAGAGTTATTCTCGGAATAAGCCTTTTAGGGCCGATCTTTCAATTGTCGGTTAAGAGTTATTCTCGGAATAAGCCTTTTAGTTTTTATGGTTATTCACGGCCGGTCACGGATAAAGTCACGTATGAAGTCACGGACAACTATAAGCTAGTTGTCCGTGACTTTATCCGTGACTTTATACGTGACTTTATCCGTGACCGGCCGCGAATAACCATAAAAACTAAAAGGCTTATTCCGAGAATAACTCTTAACCGACAATTGAAAGATCGGCCCTAAAATGAATAAGAAAAAGTGCACATTATAAAGATAGTATATGAATAAAACAATATCGATTAATATTATTCAAACATTTAAACATCGCAACCCAAAATAAACAATTATCCTTCGCAAACCCAACACACCCAACATCCAACCTCCGGCGTTAATAAAAAAAAACACGACATCGAAAACAACTTTTCCCACCGACCACACCCCCATTCTCCCACATTCCGATCACACTTGCGAATAATCCTCGCTTCGGATTTTCCCGTTCCGACAATAAAATAATACACCACCCACTGGTGCGGGTTCAACGCACCAAGGCGCCATTGTCCGCCGGCAGCCCTATTTGTTGGCAATGTGCGGTCTTTGCGAATAGTTCGCATTGGCACCGGTTAGTTTCTGCACATAATCCCGTATCGGATCGATTCCGGTACTATTGTTACGATCTGGTGGGAATAGAATCTGATATTGGTTCGGTTGTAAAATTTCGGTGATGGAAACTGTTTGGGTTAGTGCCGGTATCGAGGTGGTTTATCGGTTTGATGGGCGGTTATCGGGCGTCTATTAATTCTTGGGATAAGGGGGTGGAAGAGTTATGGTGACGATGGAAATTAATGGGGGTCGTTGGATGAGTGGGGAAGTATGATTTGGGTGTTGATTGAGTTTGGGATGTAATTGAATTAGGTGTGTGTTGGGTTATGTGTTAAAATATGAATTTTGTGAGATGATTTGGTAAATAGGGCTTGGAATGTTAATGGTTTGTTTATATGGGATTTGTTATTGATGGAAATTTATTATTGTTGATGGAGAAGATATAAAATTGTATTTTATATGCAATTTATATAACGTCCATTGTAAGGCAAGGTATTGATTGCAAGTAAATTTTTATTTTGATGATAAAGTGAAGGTAAATCTTGAGAAATCTGGCAATGGTATTGAGTAGTAAGTTTTTCCGATACTTACTTAGTTTTAGTGGAAAGTGGTAAATTCAATTTAAAATAAAAAATACCTATAATATTTCTACGTTTCCATACTGCATTCTATTTTTTGAACCTCAATTCTGAAAAATTTATTATCTATAAATTCTTGCACTTCGCAAAAGTACAAATAAAATTTCGATATTTTTTTTAGAAATACGTACATACTTTGCTTTATCAATGTACTAAAAGAATGTCGATGTCACAAAATCGAATCAAGCTTCACTTTGCCTACTGAAAATTTATGGTCCAGTTGACTTATTAGTCATAAAATTTCAGTACAACATTTAAGTTATAAACGCGATGTTTTCCATCGAAAATACGTTCCATTTTGGAAAGAAAGCGAGTTTAGTTTTAGCGATCGTCTCAAGGATTTTCATCACGTTTTACACGAGTCTTTACTTAAAGCAAACGCGAGTCGTTTTCACGAGCTTGAGAAAATGGTCTCTGGCAAAAAATTCATGTACTTATTTTAAGTTGTGTAGCAGAAATATTAGAGCTTGATTTTCGATATAATCCGACACCGCAATATTCCCCAGAGGAGGACTATCGTAGTAAATCGTAGTCGAATGTATGTACTTACGTGTGATTGACTGAGAAGTTTCATGTATCAATCATGGATTCCTTTGCTAATTCATTTTATACTTTGATCTCAGTTAACAGATTTAAAAAAAAAGTTTGCGTTAGGAAAATTATTTCGTTTGATCTTTTGCGTAATTTGCGGAGTTAAATTTAATATACATATGTATATGCGATATGTTTATGATCGACGAATTTATTTACGACATAATAAAAAATAGTCAAAACTGTTGATTGATGTTGCATTTGAAGTAGCTAAATCATCAGATGCTGATCGATACATTTCTATAATTATCAATCCTGAGCAGTTTTTATTAATAAAAATAACTTCGGTCATCCATATGTCTCATTTCTTATTTTGCCGATTATTTGTAATTCATTGCCATATTTTTTTAATGTACATAGTAGATTTCCATATTCATCATTTATACGTCATTACTAACAAACACATTAGTTCAAAGCTTTTTTCTTTAAAGTCTTGTTAAAATTTTATTTAAAAGACTAAGTAAATTAGTATAATATAATATATTGAATGAAATTTGCTCACGATAAACATTGGGTGATGGATTAATACATATTATGACGATTAGAGATGCATGTTACATTTATTTTAAAAACAACATTGGAGTAATCAAAAGTGCCGAGATTTATTTTTCCAATCTACGCAGAACTCTTGACTTATTTAGAGCGTGCGAATTTAATTTGGCGCACTCGAAATACGAGGTACCTCTAATTTAGATTGATTAATTAAAGTAGGGTCTCGCAAACCTCTCGGAACTATTTCAATTTCATTAGCACACATTAGCAGACGAGATTGTCGGTGCAAAAGTTCCCACGAACGAGATTCGATTATGAAAATGATAAATAATGCGAACAATATCGAAAAAAAGAAAACGAGCTCGCAATTGGCGTGTACATGTTTTATCGTTTGAACCGTCTCGGGTTTATTTTTGACATTGTACTTTGACGAAATTTCGTGATTTAATTTGACACGTTCGTTTGTCTAGTGAGGTCTGTTTGTGCGAGTAATTGGGTGAGTTTGTGTTTTTTCGCATTGAATATGAAAAAATATTGCGCATTTTATTTGTGTGGAATTTAAAGTTCGGGAGCGAATGTTGTTCGAAATTGTGCTTTCGAAGCATAAAAATTATGTTTCGCAAACACAACTTTGCAATATTATTATGAATCGTAAAATAAATTTTATGTAGCGGCCATCAAGAAAGTTTCATAAATCGTTATGTCCCTTTCGTTTTGGAAATTAAATCAATTTTTTATTTGGAATATGTTGTAAAAATATAAATATTTGATATCTTTGTGTTCAAATGCGTTTACATGTGATTTGCAAGTCATTTAGATAATAATGTATTATACATTGTGATATAATTATATGTTTTGCAATTTATATACGTCAGATTCATATAAAACTTTATATAGATAACCTTTAACATTGTGTGATCAAAATAGTTATTTATTATTAGATTTTGCACAGCATTCAATGAATCGAATTTCAATTGTTCCTATCGGGACCGTTGGATAGGATTGAAATAGAAATTTATAGGTAGTAAATAAATATGTTTTTGATGATAGTTTTACACGATTTCACAGTACATATTATCAATTTGTTAATCCATAGAATAAATCATAGTATACATAGATTATGTATTATATTTAAATTGAATAATTTCATTATCAACCAAATTTTTCTGTTTTATGACAACGATAAACTATTGAAATGTATTCATTGCGAAAGATTTCATGGACAAAATATTGTTATAATTTTAATTCATCTAACACAGAATTTTGTGGTATTTGGTTGTTTGCAATAAAAATTAGGAAGATTATTTTGTGTTTTATGATGTTCAACAATACTATATCATAAATATTAGTATATAAATTTGCAAGGATAGCCTTTTCAAAATAATAGTATTTCTCTATGAACAGTTTTAAAGATTCAATTTTCATAGATAAATTCCGCGATCAAAGTAACACCATTTAACTATATACCACGGAGACCGGGATGGCATTTAGTATTTTAAAATAAATAAATAAATTAAAATGTATAAAAATATGTGATAAAAATAATAATATGTATCATCGTATAGTTTAGTATTATCCTAATTATACGATAATATTATTTGTAGCGGGATTAATTATATAACAGGGTTGTTCAACGTTTCGGCATGCGGGGGCCACTTTGGTCGAAATGTACAAACATCGGGGGCCCCTTACAAACTTCAAATTTCAAAATTTCAATTGTTGTAAATTCAAAACGTAATAAGAATTAAAATATTGGTAAAGTTATTTATTTCTATTATAAAACTATTTCGATTAGTACATTTCGAAATAAATGCTGTGAAAAGTGGGGGCCACTCGCGTGAGCATTGGGGGCCACTTTAGCCCCGCGGATGTCCCGTTGGACAAGCCTTATGCTGGCCATACACGCCGCGATATATCGTTCCGAAAAAACTAAGGTACGATTTTTCGCTACGTGTATGTTATGCTGGCTATTAAAAAACCGAACGAAACCGGACGAAACTGAACGGTTTTATAGCATACACGTAGCGAAAAATCGTACCTCAGTTTTTTCGGAACGATATATCGTGGCGTGTATGGCCAGCATTATATGTATAATAATTTACTAGAATATGGTTATCTTTTAGAAAATAATTTTTGAAAAAGTAAGGTTATGAATTGAAAATTATGAATCTTCAGAAATATTTTTTATCGTAATAATTTAACGATTAAAATAGTAACAATCACATAATAAAAAAACAACATGACAATTCATCATTAAATCGAAACGAAACGAAACGTCAATTCGAAGTTAGCGCCTCCGCACACGTCCGCGGCGGCGCTGCGATCGCGAACCGCGCATGCGCATTGCCATATTTGTGTTCCGCGTGTTGACGGGCCGGGCCAGTGGTGCCAAACAGGCGGCGCCGACGGCGCGCCGCTGCCCCGCCATGGAGTCGCCGCCCCCGGCGCCCGCGGCCTCGCCCCGCTCGCGCCCCGTCCGACGCCTCCGCCCCGGCGCCCCCGAGCGCCCGCGGCCCCTCGGCGCGCGCCCCCTGGCCCCTTCGGCGACCGACGCCGGCGAGGGCCGCGCTAGCCCCGAGCCCAAGGCTGAGGACCACTGCGCGGCCGGAATCGTCGACAATGGATACGGACATTCGGACGGGCCCGAGACGGAGCCTGCGCCCCTCGATGCGGAGCCTGTGCCCCCCAATGACTTATTGTCGGTATGCCGCATCTGCATGGCCCCCGCCATATCGATCTCGATTTTCGACAACGAAGAGGCGCTCCGCATGTGCGAAAAGGTGATGGCCTGCGCTGCTGTCCAGGTAGAAAGACATGATGGACTGCCTGACAGGATCTGTCAAACGTGTGTCGTCGATTTGGAAGTCGCGTACAACTTCAAGATGCGCTGCGAGAAGTCTGACGTTTCGCTCAGGGAACGGTTAGGTATCAAAAACAAGACTATTGTCAAAACCGAGTTCGTGCTGATCGATTGCGACGACGACGTGGACGAGAGGGCGACGCGCCGGTCCAGGGCGAAGAAGCGGTCCAACGAAGACTTCGTCGAAGAAGACGATTTTTCTGTCGAAGACACCGACGACCCTTCCTACGAAACCATTCCCAAAAAGAAAAAGATGAGACGCAAAAGGAAATCTCTAATTTCTAAATCTAAACCGGAAAAACACAAAAAATATAGACAAGAATCGGACGACGATGATGTTATTTTAGTACCGCCCAAGAAACGGAAGTCTTATCCGTGTCCGCACTGCGACAAAACGTTCCCGTATCCGAGCGTTTTGAAAGTTCATTCGGCCATTCACGCCAAGAAGAAACAACACAAGTGTGCGTTGTGTTCGGAGGCTTTCGTTTACACCAAAGATCTGTACGCCCATTACGGACAGGCGCATCCCGAGGAGACGACCAAGAGAGAGCCGGCGTCCGAAGCCCCCAAGTCTTTTCCGTGCTCGATGTGCGACAAGGTGTTCGGCGAAAACAAGAATTTGAAAGTTCACGAAGCGATGCATCTGCGGGAGAAGAAGTATACTTGTGAGGGTTGCGACCTCGGCTTCACGAACATGACCGTGTTGAACAGTCACAAGAAGCAAGCCCATCCCGAGTTGTGTAGGCCGTTCGTGTGTAATATTTGTAATCGCAGCTTTAAGCAGCAGTCGGCGCTGGAGAGACACGTCGACTGCCACAAGATATACGACACGGCCAAGTCGACCGAAGCGAAGAAGGCTCCGTTGGTGAAAGACCTTTTTAAAAGTATCGCCCCGCTGACCACCACGTACTGGTCGGATTCGTTTTCGGACTAGTTGTTGTGGAACTGTAGTTAACTTTGTAAAATTTTGTACATATTCGAGATTAAGTATCTAGTTTAATGCCACAATACGCCTTCGAGTTGTGGAACACAGTTGCGATTTCCGACAAAATTATGAAGATTTGCCTTTTTTTGGTAAATTTTTTTATCGGATTGCATGCTTAAACTTGCATAATTTGGAAAAAGTTTTTTAATAATATAATTTTTTTAAATAAGGCGTTTACATCTTGACTTGATTGACTCGATTTTCCGATGGATGAAAATGTAGATGTTCTTTATTTTACAAAGACTAAGAACTCGACGGTTCCATACTTTTATTTATATTGTATAACATGGATATCATTTTATTATGATATGTTATTTGAAGAGTTTTTTCATGTGTTTTGTTATTTGTTATTCCTTATATATTTTTATTGCAATTATAAACTTTTTTTACTTTTTAGTAAACAGTTTTAATTGAACTTAATAGTCATGCAACTATTTTTCATAATCTAAATGATTTTTTTTTAGTTAAATTTCTATTTTATTTTATTTTTGTACATTAGATTGAATCCGCTCATATATTATTATATAATGTACATCAATGTACAGATGTAACAAGTGATTTATAAAATTTAGAATATTCGGTATTCTTGCAAATTTTTATTTTATTTATATTGGTTAAAATTCAATAATATATTGTTTATATAAAAAAGGAAATAGTTGCAATACTGCATGTTATGTGATTGCATTTTGTCAGAGTATTCAATTAACTCAACGCCATCAATAGTGATAAAGTGCCATTGATCCTTATGAGTATTCCTAATCAACAAAAACAATAAGTGTGAATATTTTATTGTTTATAGTTTTTCATATGCGATTATATAAGTATATATAGAAAATGTTTATTTTACAGTTTATTGTCTGAAATGAAAAATGTTTAAGAAAAGTCAATTTACACAAAGTGAATGTTGAGGTTTTTCGAAATATATAAATTTTATTCTAATAAAATGTTGTTTCATTTTAAAGATATTTGTTATTTTCAATTTTATTGTTATTATGTATATCATCTCTGAAAGATTTTCTAGGGATGATATTTTTTACATTTACAGCTATGTAGTTCTTGATTTACGAAGGTACACATTTAGGACTGAATTTTTTTTTACATCACACCCAATCCTCTTTACACGGGGGATTCGTTCCAGAGACTACCGTGTAAAAAAATGTATGTTGACCATATAAAAATTGGAGACATGTTCCATCAGTCAAAAATGTGTAATGTGAAAAAATTTCACCCTGTAAAATTATCAAAAAACGTCAAATTATTTTATTTAATATCTATAATTACATACATATAATTATAATAGTATACTGGTCTGCACCGAATCTTACCATTGTGGCATATTACTTCTTTTTTTTAACTGTCAAATAGAAAAAACCGTGTAAAAAAAATAATTCTTTAATCGTGTTATTTCGGAACCGTGTAAAAAGAGGATTTGGATACTTACTAAATCACATCATACGGCCGATGCACTTCAGAAAAAAAATATGAATTATTGTATTAGAAATAGAAATTTTGATATAAACAAAATCGATTGATTTTTTTTATGGTTACGACTTACGACCGAGATTCAAGTACTCATCTTACCATAAATTGAGGAATAACTGTATTTAAGACTATTTCCGGCGAACTGAAAAGCCACCGAACCGAAACCTAACATACAATAATCATACATTCACTACAAAAATCAAATGTGGCACATTGTAACCAGACATAAATAATATTTTTACGGCGAAACGTACGGCCGGGGTGTTTTTTACGAGCGCCAAAGTATTTATGTAATCGAACGACACCATTTACCGAACGCTCCGGCGGCCAAATGGTGCTTTTATTTTTTATTGCCCCTAAAGTACCGATATCAGGATCCGACGAAATGGGTCAAAGGGAAATCTCCGCACGTATTCAAATAAAAAACCCCTCCCTTTGGCGCGCAATTATCAATTCGGCGATTTTCATTAAAAGGGACTGTATGGCGTGATGGAAAAATGGCGCGAATTTGGCGGTTGTTTCGTTTTGGTCGTAAGAGGTCGTTCGGTGACTAGGTTAGGATGGATTCGAATCGAAATGACTTATATGTATGCGAAATAAATTGCAGAATATATTTTCGTTTTCCGTGGCGGATGCGATGAATAAATTGGATGTATTGGATTTGTTTTTATAAAACGTGCGGTTTCTGTATTGGAATTATTTTATTTATAAAGTTTTTGATGAGAAAATAGTCATACAGATGGCGTATTTAATAGTATGCTCCGTGTGCTCGGACCTTTTTTCTTCATTTATGTAATGGAAGGCGGGATTTTTCCGCGTACATGCAATTACATCTAATATCCTTGAGCACAAAATCCTTAAATCCCAAGTGAAAATTTAAAGACAAACGATAATGAGCACGAAAGTCCCATTACGTTTCCTCTTCCACAATTGCACACGGGCCATCCAATTTCTTCAGCATATACTCGAAAGCTTCTTATTGTTATATAAAATATTTTCAATGCCAATTTTTTCATCAATTCATTTTAAATAATCGACACACTTTTCAGGATTCGCAAATTGTGTGCCGACCTGTTTTTGACGTCCGCGTGAAAAATCTACGCCTTTTGACACAATGGCGTTTCAATGAATTTGCATAATATTGACATCAATTATTTCCAAAAAATCGAACGAGGCACCTATTGAGAATTTTAATAAAACCTTCATTATATAATAAATAAAGTTATTTTCGAACATATTTGGAATATCTTAATACTGAAAGTCATTGAGTAACTTAAAGGTACACCTTTCGTACAATCAGTCGTAAAGTTGATTGCAGCTCATCGTCATTAAAATGCATTATCAAATGCAACTATCTGAAGGTGATTCGAGTTTGAACACGAGGTTTTTATGACCCGGGAAATTTTCGCAATAAAAATGCATATGCGAGTGCCTTAGTGCAATTTGTATGCAATCGTCGTGGCCCTATTCAGTGCACGTATTGATGACGTCCTATCAGTAGGGATATGTTAAATGAATGGGTTTATTTATTAGATAGACAGGATATTGTTAAGTTTAAAATATATATGGTAGAACAGAAATATGCAAATTTCCTAGCGATAGTTGTATGAATAAAAATAAATGGTTATAGATTTTGAAATTGTGTTTTCCCGCAGTATCCGCTTTCAGGTTTGGATATGGGACATTCGGCTCTGCAAACAGCTTCAAAACAATCTCAAATATTTGTTGTGAAATGCAATTTGTAAATTGGATCCGTTTCGAAAATCAACAACTATTGAATATATACGATGCTTATTATATCGGAAAATATTCGTGTTCATTTGATTCTGCAAAACGTATAAAATCAAAAAACGGTCCTTTGTGTGATACGATCTAAACATATTTTTCTCAGAATATCAATTTCTTTATAGACGTATAGACTAAATGAAAAGATGATTACGCAAAATATTGAATTCGCAAATTTTTCTTGAGAAACTTGCGCGTATAATGTAGAAACATTTTTCATAGAACTTAAAACGTGCTCGTAAAATGCGTGCGATTTATTTTGTTTATTACGCGTGTATATCATGTGAAATTTTTAGACATTCGCATGGAAAATATTTTGAAAATCCACAAAGCTTTTCGAGAAAAATAAAACTGTCATTGGCAATTCGCAGATGGACGATTGCATTCGGGAAAATTGGGAAAATTCACCATCAAAAGCCCGATTTCGACCGGAATTTCGATAAAATTTTACATTCGACTGAACATCCCATTTGTACTGTACATAAAAACATTAAAAATACCCATGTATAAAACGAACAGTTAAAAATCGACAGCATCGAAAATTCAAACGACGCATTCGCGACGTGCATTATAAATTTTTGCGAAGGAAACTTTCGCGTGAAATTTCTCAAATTTTCTATATCTCGAATCGTAATATTTCATAGGAAAACTTATCGGCAGTTTTTACTGTGTTTCGTGAATGTGCCACCAGAGATTTTCTTTAGAAGTGATAAGTTTTCCTTCTATTTTTCTGTATTGATTTATCTGAAGGTTAAAATGCATTTCGGCAGCAAAATAAAATAATATACACACACAATACATCGATGGGTATTCGACATTGGTCAGCCACCATTGTCGCCTAGTTGGTTTCAATTTATGATTAATTCTATCGGTTATGTTGTTCGTCGTTACGTCGTTAGTGTGTCTTCTACTTTGTTCTGATACAATCGTGTACGTTGAACGGTTGAAAAAGTTATTTTGATTTGTCAAATATAAAAGTGGAATTTGGAAAATAAGTGAAAAAACATTTCAATCGAAAATTTAACGTGTTCAACAGTGAAAATTTCAACAGCGCACAATAGGCGAGTCACCTCAGAGGATATTAAAAAAAATACTTGTGTACCTCTGCTCTAATATAATATAATATTGTGTATCCAAATGTATGCGCATTTTAAAACGTAAGAATTTCATTTAAGACGAGAATTCTTTCAGTATAATACTTTTTTTTCGCATTCAGCTGAAGCTTTTTCACCGCATTGCTTTTCGCAAACTTGCCATTATGCTTATATATTATTCGACGAATATTTACTGCACAGTAAAATATGTATAAATCTTAGAAAGTTATTCATTGTGTTCTAGATGCATAGGTATACTATTATGAATAACAATGCTTTCTAGGAAAACTTTCAATAAAGCAAACAAGATGGCGGATAAATTGAAGAGTATCTAATCATAAATAAGATACGTCAAATTAATTATTTTATACATTTTGATAACAACAAGTTTTTTTAGATCCGTGTCATAAATTTAACTTGAGTATTTTTTTGTAAGAATATTATTATATAATAGTACTGATAATCTATTTTGCTTATGTCGATTAAAGATCGCGTGCTTGTAATAAGGCAATATACCTTTCAAGTTTCGATCAATTCTTTGGAAAATTCAAGTTCGTTTGATGCTCGAGTAGTAAGTAGGTTCTAATCATTTTTTCACGAAATATCAAACATTTTCAAAATATTGAATCGGAAATTTGCGTATACGTTAAATAACGGAATCAATATTTATTTTCCTATGAGACGAAATATTCATAATGTTCCGCTTGAAAAAAAAAAATCACAAATATTTCCTATTCAATCGATATCGATTCTACGGTCGAAATACATTATTCATTCCCAAAGTGAAAGCCAAAAAATATTCACGAATATCCATTTTAAACCATCTATAAGGGACCGACCGACATAGTTTTGAGACCGCAAGCTCAACCGAGCGAAACGCGAAACTTGTAGATCCCGCAGGAACGAAATTTCCTCCAATTTCCTGAAAACTTCCGACCGAATTTGAATAAAACAAATAAACCAAAGAAGCCACACACAGACGATTTATACAACGAAACCCGTAAATGAAAATTTGACACGAGCACAATTGTACAATTGCACAAATTGTACAATCGAAATTGAATTATGCGTACGACCAAAGGGTCCAGACCTTCTGGGCACAGATTGCCCCGATACCCTCGGGGGTCCCCATTTATACAATATAATACGTCCTTCTGATGCCATCTTCGTCCCTCAGGAGTGTCTTCGTCCGTCGGAGGGATCCTCGAGTGATGCGAAAGTCTCGAAAGGGTAAACGCTCCAAAGTTAACGACCGGCTCTAGTGCTTCGTCCTATGTTTAACATTTACCTTTTTGTTTATTTGCGTTTGGAAATTTTCTTTTATGGCGTTGGAAATTCGTCGATTTTCTGCAACGAGACTCATTGTTTGGGGGTCGTTTGTGCGTTTTTGTTCAGTCGATTGATCCTCTTTAGGGATTTTTTGTCATGGTTAAATTTTTTGTTCGGTTTGTTTATTTTTGCGATTATTGTATTCACTGAGGTTTTCGAAAAGATTCTAATATATTATATAAAGAAGTACTTATATTATTTTGGTTTTCGTTTAACAATACAATGGAACGTTTTCTTATGACTATTTTCAGTCACAATACGCGATTGCGACTCATAAAAAAAGTTTTATTTAATAAATATTTTGAATATTAAAATAAAAATTTCGTAAAGTATGCAAATTTTTTTCTTTTGATTCTTCATTTATTTAAAGAATAACAGTTTGACTTCTCAAGAAAATCCATATTATCCATCAAGGTTAATTTGAATATGTAAACACTAAAATAGTCTACGTCACTGAAATCGAAATATAGCGAACGTGTAATTTAACGTTTGAACGATTTGATCATAATTTGAATATATGTACGTGGAAAATAAAATGGATATATACATTTTACATATGTATATAGAATGTTTTGAGCTTTTATGAATGGTTAATGTCGGTCAGAAAACTTTATCAAAAACCAGCAACCGATGCTCATAAAATGAACCATAAATTCACGTGCAGTTTTATTTGACTTTACAACTTAAGGAGAAAAATTCAATAGATTCAACTTTTTAAATTTCATAAAAAACATAGTAAATATTCAAGCAGTTTTTATCCGATGAAATTTAGTTCAGCTTAAATTTACTTTGTAATTATTTTCGCATCGAACCTGTTTATAATTTATGAAAATTTAATTAATTTATACAAAACGCTTTAATCGAATTTATTTTCGAGACAAAAAAAGAGAGTTAACAAAGTGATTGATCATGTTCGAAAAATAGAAATATTTCCCTCGAACGAAAATATCTAACAAAATTCCTAGCTCATTATTCGAAATCAGAATTTTTTTTCCGAAAAGAAAAACCCGCACCCGAAAATTCCACGTATGCGCAAAACAAAATTTCGATATTCGCGGAAATCGTCTTCTTTTGCAAAGTGATAATATTATGTATTTTTTTGTTCACAGAAAGCGTTTATACTCGAACATTTTTTTATTATACCTCGTTACACGAGTCAATTTCAAAACAATACGGAATTTTATATCGGGGTCGGATTTGGTAGATCTAAAGTGTAGCCACGAGCGAAAAAATATTTTTTCTTCCCCCTCAAAGTAATAACGCAGAGTGGAGCCAATACAAACATCGGTGAAATAACAAATGTGATATTAAATAAGGCTCCTTTAACAATGTTTTCGTTAATTTGCTTGTTTGCGTTGGACTAGACGTAAACGTCGAGAGTTTTGGCAAATATTATGTATTTTACATAAACATTTTCGCGGTTTATTTGTGTCAAAAGTTGTGCGTTTATTTTTTTTGAATGTATGTGAATTCGGAAAGTGCGTCGTTCTGTGAAATGTTTACATAATAATTAAACTAGGCCGTGGGAGGAATATTAACAAGTTTATATCTCATGAGTGATTCGAGATAGGAATTACGTTGCGGTTTTCTTCCGGTTGTTCGTGAGCGGTTTTATTATTATTAAAAATCATATTAGGGAATTATTTAGTTAGTATTATAAAGCACAGCACGATATTATCATTACATAAATTGAGTTTATTTTATTATAATAAAATCGCAACGTAAAGGTTGTCGCGCATTGAACCACGCGAGGATCGCCCGCGGACCGCCCGCGGACCGCCCGCGGACCGCCCAATTTTCGAAAATTATTCAAATATAGGTTTTAATGCGTATTCCATAAAACGCAAAATCGTATTTAAGTGAAGGCCGAAAAAAGGCGGTCCTCGCGTGGAACTCACGCGCCGATCTCGTTCGCGGAATCAATCCAACCAGAGATACAATATTGCGTTTTATGGAATACGAATTAAAACCTATATTTGTATACATTTTTAACAGCGGACAGTGGAGTGCAAATATAGGCTTTAATTCGTATTCCATAAAGCACAATATTGTATTTCAGTAAAACTCGAAAAAATCGCCCGAGCGGTTCCGCGGGCGGACCGCGCGAGGACGCCGCTTGAGGGCGCCACGCTAGTAAAATCAAATGTAAATAAAAATATTTATAATTCAAAAAACAAAACAAATGAAATGGAGTAAATTGTTTTTTTTTTAAATCATAACGCATACATTATAATATTGCATGCAATATGAGCACACACAAATATTATTCATTACGTCACTTCGAAAGACCCTTCACAATTCATTTGTTGATTGGATTCAGTAAAATGTTTTCGTCGAAGGAATTGATTATCAAGTGGATAATTTTGAATTTCTTGAATTAGTTTTTCCTTGTCCATATTGTTTCGTCGAACGTGTATCGTTTTATGAGAAAAAAAAACAATTTACTCCATTTCATTTGTTTTGTTTTTTGAATTATAAATATTTCTATTTACATTTGATTTTACTAGCGTGGCGCCCTCGAGCGGCGTCCTCGAGCAGCGTCCTCGCGCGGTCCGCCCGCGGTACCGCTCGGGCGATTTTTTCGAGTTTTACTGAAATACAATATTGTGCTTTATGGAATACGAATTAAAGCCTATATTTGCACTCCGCTGTCCGCTGTTAAAAATGTATACAAATATAGGTTTTAATTCGTATTCCATAAAACGCAATATTGTATCTCTGGTTGGATTGATCCCTTACGAGATCGGCGCGCGAGGACCGCGCGAGGACCGCCTTTTTTCGGCCTTCACTTAAATACGATTTTGCGTTTTATGGAATACGCATTAAAACCTATATTTGAATAATTTTCGAAAATTGAGGGCGGTCCGCGGGCGGTCCTCGCGTGGTTCAATGCGCGACAACCTTAAACGTGAAAATTTATACAAACATCGTTCACATGATCATAATCAATTAACCCATATAAACACAGAAATAAAAAAGGATTAATATCCTTCATAAAAAATAATAATTGAAACTTGGTTAAGATCGATTATTTCATAGTGGATACATCCACTCAAACGTTTATTCGGCAATGAAAGTTAGTTAGTCGACGAAGACGGTTGTTTTCTGCTGAGCTTGAAGGTTCGAGTCGAAAACCATAAAAGTCAGCAAAAGCCGCTAGATAAGAGCAACACTCTCCTAATGGACGAAAGCTACCATCCAAGAACGATATTTAATAGGATATTTTTAATCACCCATCAAATAACGTCGAATATACTCGTAAAAACGACGCAGTTTTCCCATCTATATAAACACTTTTCATAACCGCTCGAAAACTTTTCTCGTCTTGTCCCATTGTCGACAGGAAGAGGAATTGGACCAGAGATCCTGTCGTTAATTTATATCGAACTTTAAAAATTATTTCGCTTTTTCTTTCGCATTTTTTGGCGAAGTATTTTCGGGAGGGGTATATCGGGAATCGCGCGAGTGGAAAATTGGACTTTTCGCAATAACTTGTTCGATTCTTGTAATTCGGTTGAATTAGGCCTCTTTCTTATCCGGTCTTGTGAAAATTGCGATGGGAGAAAATTAATTTTTCGCCTGTATATTTTCTTTGTTCGTTGACACGATTCTATCTGAATGATCCGCCTTCAATAAACACTGATGAAAAAGACGAATTTCCACACGTTTCGATCGCGAGCTCGTTCCAAAATCATGTCACATTATCTAGACATTTCGAATAGAAAATATATTGTGGATACTTGGCAAAAATCACGTTTCGAATATGTGACAATTTGAAAAGTTTTTCTCTACAATAAAATAATTTTTCGTCTGTCGTTCGGAATATCTTCACCGCACGATTTTCCACCCGTTCTGCGAATCCTCAAAAGACATTCAAGTACGTTAAATATTGATTTGCCCTTTTTGTTCGCTCGTTCTTTTTCAGAATACATATTTCCAATGCAACGAGAGTGAGCATTATTCGAAAAGGGCAGACGCTTTTATCCCGAATCTATCCAGACATTTCCATATATTCAAAAAGAGGCGACTTCTAAAGGAACTGTATAGAATTGTAGTAGATTTTTTTTTAATATTGGATAAAAGTCTGCACCGTCATATAATATTTTACCTATATATAAATTTCGGGTTTAAGAAGTGTTTTTTTGGATTATACTCTAAAATAGCAGGTATGTATATTATTAAAAAAAATTTCAATTGAATATTTTAAAATAATTAATACTTAGAATAGTAATTTGAACTTATATGCAAATTCATATTAATACAAAACGTACACATATTCCATCAAGTGCCGCGTCCTCGTATTCCTTATGAATTCATTTGATGAAAATCCAGATATAAAAACGGTCGAATAAAATTGCATTACTCAGTAATTGGAGACCCTCGAGGTCGAACAAAATATAAATAACATCATCAAAAAAACATACACATCTTTCACAATGCCATTCGAAAAGGCATCAAACTCACAAAACTCTCATTGCTTCTTTTACGAGTGGAATTAATTAAAAAAGTTCCGTACGTTTACATTAACTGGCGGACAGTCGAAACGATATGACAACATTCAAAGTCGGCCGTTTCAATTATATAATTTAATTACCGTTCTTCCGCGCCGACTTCTTCGGCATACGAATCGAGCGTTTAGGTTCGAATCGTTTTCGTCGAAAGTGTAATAAAGATGTCCCAATTCGGGCCTAAGAGTCGAGATCGATCGTCTTAAACAGAAGTCGCTGACGCAATTAAGAAACCTCATGAGGATCGGGTCAATATTGGATCGTTGGAATTGTTAATTGTGGACGTATTCATGGGGGAGCGTAGAACGCATTGACTTTCGTCTCGTCAACAAAAGGGTGCTGGGGAGTACTGATTCGTTTCGGTTTTATTAATTGGAAAATGATTAAAGAGATCGTTTAAGTTTGAAGGGATTGAAATTATCGTCTTTGTATATGTCACAGTCTGCTTAGACTTATTTCTTCAGTCCATGTATGTATGTATGTATATTTGTATCTGTCATAAATACACATTGATGAGGGTTGATTGGTGAAATAAGGTTAGATTGGGTTGGGTTAGGTATTTTTGAAAATTTCATTTGTTTTGATCGAAGTTTTGAGTTGGGTTAGATCAAGTTAGGTTGGGTCAAATATACATAGACTATTAATATACATGGACTACGAAAGATACATATGTAATATATGTACATACAGATATGTTACATATGTTATGTACATATTTTAATAGCAGATTTCTGTTTGAGGTAACGCTCATAATAAATTCTGTTATTACGGTAATGCTTGATATGATAAAATCAAAACAGTAATATAATAATTGTATTATAATAATCTAAACACTTGTACGTTTATATTATTATACTCACTAATATTAATTAAAAATGTACAGAGATAACTCAATAAAGTGTCGTGTGATATTTTTACACATTTTTTATTCATTTTTAAGGCTTTGGATGTTTATTGCAGTAACGTTCAGTTCATAAATGCGGCAGATGCAGTGCATGCCCCAAATATAATATTTATTGAAAATCACTTATATTTAATTAAAAAAAATATAAGTTCTATGATGTATTTATTTATAGATGATTTTTCCAAAGAGCGTAGAATAAGCGTAATAAATTCATCACCCGCTACTGGTTCATCGCTATATCTAAATTAAACATTTATGCTGTATACATATATATAAAACAATTATGATGACGTCAATTGGTTGCAAGGTGACGAAATACTACTACACAAAATTTTCATAAACAATAATCGTTACGAAAACGTAATTGAAAACATTCAAAATTTTTGTTGGTTCTCGCAAATTCGTTTAACCGTAAAATAACAAGTTTTTCATTTCAACAACTCGAACTTTCGTAACAAAAACCGTTTCAGTTAACAAGATGCCACTGCACCGCGCCGTTTCGCAAATTTATCCCGGCACTTTGTGTTATTTCGTCGTTCTCGGGAACATTTGTACTGCGCTCGCAAGTCGACAAAGTGTTAAATTTTCAGCCGCATTCGTGGTCCTACGCTTTAATAATTCAAAGGTCGAGGCTCTAGTCTTTCTCGCTGAATGTCTGTATTGTAACCGAAATGCTTCATCTTACCGAAATGAATAAGTTAAAAAGGAGGAAACGAATGCCGGGGTTTTAATTTCTTTTATAAAACATGGAAAATTTTCGCAAATGTATATTTAGTTTCGGTAAATTGCTTTACTGACCGATACTTCATATTTGAACCAAAATATAATACGATCGAATTTTATTAACCCATCAACTTTGAATCGATTCGATTCGAGAATATTTCAAATTCCACATTCAAACTTTTCCGAGTCGTTAAAGAAAATTCCGAGCGGTTTACGCCCCTTGAACAATACATACCGCCCGAACGATCAACAATTTTCTTTAACTATTGACGACCCAGCGGTGTTATTTTTATAATTCCTCCTCAACATCTAGTATACTCAACACCATAAATATAGGTGAGGTTATAAAAGTCATTACGCAGGATTTATAGCCGAGTTTAACGTTGTATCTAAGACGCTCGGTTTGCCTGTTAACGCGACGCCTCGGAATTTCCACTTGGTGTTTCGCGTTTTATATGTAGGTATATATTTAGGATCAGATTTAAAAATGTACCTTCTGAGAAAAAGAGTACACAAAAGCGCTTTCAGGAGCGCCGAATCGTGGAAATTCGAGTATTAAGCGACAACGGGGCGATGATTAGAGATTTTTTTTGAACGAATTTAGAACGCTTTTAAAATATTAAAAACCCGAGAAATTTAAATAGAATATTTCTAAATAATTAATTTTAAATATTATTGTGTCATATTCTGTATGGAATTATATCTAATCTTGTGCATGTTTATCAAAAAGGATGTTCGAAATAAGTATGTATTTTCATCACAGGCTATTAATTAAAGGGGAATGTACGCGAAAGGTTAAACCACCGATTTCCGTCATAAAGAATAATATTTTCACGCGTAGAACATTAGCCATAAGTACGCCTTTGAAATATTACTCACGGGAAAACCATTCAAATATCAGGATTTATTTCACGCTGAAATGAAAATGTATTTTTATTCTGGCGGAAAATTCGGAAATCGTAGTTCGACTCATAAGAGGATTTCATTTAATTTTCAAAGAGGACGTGATTTATTTTTTTAATATACCAATTATAACTCACGAATATTAAAATTTTATATGAATCATAATTATTTCTAAAAAAAGATATCGAAAACGCTCAAATACCAAGTCTCAGACAAGATTATCCGCGCTTTCAATATCAAATTAAAATTTCTATTGAATATTAATTAAATTTCGATAATTTCAGACATGATCAGCGTCGACGATATGTCCATCATAGACACGACAACTCCAATGGAATTTTTCCAGAGCAGCTACGACCCGATCGACTTAAACTTCACCACGATGGACATCTTCTACGAAAGCTCAAACAGCGGACTGAACGATGACCCTTCATTGCTAAAAAGTGGAAATTACGCAAACAGAAGCCTAGAAAAATTCACCAATTATCTAAACCGATGGATGATAGAAAACTACTGCTCGAATCACTATTGCTCTGGACACATAAAGGACGTCGTCACGAACTACAACAAAGTGCACGGTTACATCAGCCTGCTGGTAATTGAATACGTTCAAATCCTGTTTGGGGAATCGGGCGTGATTGATTGACAGGATTTTCAAAGGGAAATCGATTTGGGTAGGCTCGATGTATGCTCTGACAATGTATCATTATTGTGAATTCATTTGATAACTAGAAATTTAGGTTTACATAAGATATGTTAGAAAATTATTCGATGGTGAAATAACATTTTTATCGTTTCGAACAAACGACCTAATTTCCTTTGATATGTACCAATGGCACACCTCAAGCACCATTGGCTTGGGGAAATTCAATTTCACGCCAAGTGTGGTTCCATTTCGTGCATAAGACAAAAGTGCCAATGCAGAAGTATGTATGAAAATTTCAGCCAACTTATATGCAATTATTAAATTGCAATGATATTTCCGCATACATTTCTGAATGCGAATGACAGGAGAACTCTCTATCCGATATGCAATTTAATATCGACTCATGTGAAATGCAGCATGAAGCATTCATTGATTGCATCAGATATGTAATATTGAATAATTATTATATTCTATAACCATCGTCGTATGTAGATATTTTGGATTTCAAATATTAATTCTTAAACAGTATCAAATTAATAATATAAGACTAAATCCATCTATGACTGGTTAAAGTGTGGTTCAATAAAATTTAAATATTATACGTTCATAGCGTAGATATTAAAACGTATATTTTCCCAGACTTCTTTTCATTTTCAGCTACGAACTATATTAAACTTGTTGAAAACTCGGATTGATATTGCTAACTCGATCCTCGGACGTAAATATATTCACAAGTTGCATTTTTGAATAGCTTTCGTCCTTTCCATGGGAGTTGTAATTAATTTGATTACCTTTTGAATTTTTCCGTTGAAACTCTCCGACGGACAACGAAACAACGGATTCGGGAGCTGGGAATGGGAATTTCTATCCAACTCTACTTTATCGGGGGAGTAATTTAAATTTCAATATTGTTTGTTTGTTAACGAAATGAATTTCGAGCGAGAAGAAACTTTCGTGTTCTTTCTGACGCATTTCTTGCCGGACCGAATTTTCGTGTTGCGGACATAATTAATTTCGAAAGCTAAAATTGAACAGTACAACCTTTGAAAATTTTGTCATTTCTTAATATATAAATTTTCGAAGCAAATATATAAATATAAGAATGCAAAAAGTTCCATCTAAAAACTCGTATTTTCACATGAATATGAGTAAATCAAACAGCGCCAGAATAAAAAGATTTCGTGTTAATTTTCACAGAGAATGTACAAATATATTTTTCACAAAAAAATAGAATATGTTTTTTAAACATAAAACATTATCAAATAAAAATAATATGAATTATTAATTAAAAGATAAGCAAATATTGATTTTTAAACAGCGAAAGAATTTTTGATAAAATTCCTTTGAAAAATGTATGAATAAAGAATTCAAGATTTTACGTGAAATTTTATAAAATAATAATATTCATCCTGGATTTCTTTAAGTCGCAAAATTGGCTTATTCGTTAATTTCAAAATGCGTGAAAGCCGTCAATGGACTTAATAAATCTTGTTAGATGTGTCGATTCAAAAAAGTTAAGTGAAATGTGGTACAATTAGCAGTTGGATGCAATCATGTATAAATTGATAAAACTACTTAAACAAAAAAATTCTAAACTTTCGACGACATTGAAAAGGTTTTCCACTAATGATAATACAATGAAACCTTTTCGTAGACACTTGAATAAACAATCCAAGTTTGAACTCAAATTGAGTAATCTTCCACTCAATAATTTAAATTTCCTTGACAAAGTCTCCAATACGCTATAAATAATATATAAACAAAAAGTCACATAATATTACAAATTGAAAATTCTCAATTTCAGGTATGCATGTTCGGAACGTTCGCCAACATTCTAAACATAGTTGTGCTAACCAGGAAGGACATGGCAAATGCTCCTATCAACAAAATACTGAAGTGGTTGGCTGTTACCGATATGTTCGTCATGATAGAGTACATACCATTCGCATCTTACAGATATTTGGTGAGCCTTCAAGTTGACATGTTTTATGAATATTTATTCAAGTAAAAAAAGTATAATACCGAGATCGATCATACGTTTTTTTCAGGTATTGCCCAAGCAAATGGATTTTCCGCAGCCGTGGGCCGTCTATTTGCTGTTCCATATGCATTTTGCTCAGGTTCTACATACCATTTCGATATGCTTGACTCTCTCGTTGGCCATCTGGAGATACATAGCTATAAGGTTAGTATATAATATATACATTTCGATAGTCGTAATTATTTCCATTCAAAAAGCGCAGTTCTGATTGCAAAAGTTCATACTCTAATTATGTAAGCATTCTTCGCGATAATTATACAAACATTATATTTTATACAAAAAATAAAATTTTATACAATTATATTTATTTTCATATAGAAAATATATGTATATTTTACAAAAGCATTGTGAAAATGTTTGATACAAAAGCGCTTCGTTTACAAAAGCGCAATTATCGTTTGTGAAATCGATCAGTGCATATTTCAAATTGAAAATTTCGCACACATCCCAAAATTTATTAGTTTGGTATATAATATATTTTTATCTCATGAACGTGTGTACTAGACGTTTTTATTGAGATTTGTAAGGCTTTATATATCGCCATAACGACTCTGCATTTACTCGTTATAACGCGGCAAGATACCAATTTGATTTTTCCGAGTGAACGCTCCGGAGGACGTTTCGCGTTTCGCGCTTATTCATTTCGCAGGCATTGTCGGCGAAAATATATAAGTGTATTTTTATCGATTATTATAAAATTAGGATGTGTTGTTGTTGTGGGTGTGGGCAGGAAAAATAGGTCAGGATCGTTTTTTTTTGCGATATTTCGATCTGAATCAATCGCACGGATGATTAATTGAAATTTAATTTGAAATGTTTTACGATGATCGGAAAATTTTAATGAAAATTCTTTTTAATTGAAATATTGTTTTAAAAAACCGCTATGTTTAAACTCGGATAGTTAAGTTTTTGATCCAATTTATAATTTAATCTTAGGCTGCTATTCAAATTAGAAAAGTTAACTTGCATAGAGTCAAGTCTGACTTTTTTTCACTAGTGAGTTTTAAGTTTTTAATAATATAATTATTTTCGCATTATTCGCGAATCACAGCTTGGAGCCATTAGTGTTGAATTAAACTATTATATGTATACTGAAATTCTCTCTTGTGCGCGTTTCACATTGAAATTGATCCGCAAAATTACTTTGTTTACTTCCAAATTATTATATGTACATACGTTTTATAGGAAAATGTTTTGATCATATCACGTTTGGTGTACATTCTGTATTTATATCTATTTATACTCAAAGCTGGAACATGTGATTGATCAATTGAATTTAAAGAAAAGACATATGAATTATGTGGTTTCTTGTTTGTTACTATACGATTCCGTGAACGTTTACGAATCATATTCATAATATAATTTCATGTTATTTACGTTTTATAATAAATTATAGAAGTATCAAGTCAATAAAATTGATAAAAGAAATTTCATTTGTCAGGAATGAGTTTCAATCTTTCATTCTATTAAGTCATAAAATTTGAGTGGAGAGTAGCCATAGATTTTATCGGGTGATTTCGAAACTCAAAGAGATTTTATACGTCCAATTCACTTTTGAAGAGAGAGACGATTTTTGTACTTATCAGCATACATGATTGCGAAAGTCAATTTTCGCAAACACTATATTGCTTGGGTGAATGTTGTATATAATATCACAAACGTCAGGGAAGAAGATTTTAAAATTAAGTGGAAAATATATATGTACATATATATATATATATATGTATGTCAAGCTACTTACTTTCGCTATGACGAATTGTATTATAATAATTTTCTTGAGAATTTCATTACAAGAGATGACTCTTTTATCTTACTGGGACGATAAAATTATAAAAAAACGGAGAGTGCTTTTTATATACAATTAATTATTATATGAAGCACAGTCGATTTAAAATTATATAAATTTATGAAATCATATATACGACATACTTATTCATACTTACGACATAGATTAAAACCTGATCTATAAATTGCACACTAAAAATTTATACCAAACCGCAATATTCCAATTGAAAAATCTAAAAATTAACGCGAAACACAATCGTTATGACCCGTCCTACACTTCTTCATAACTTTTAACGAGTGGCCAGTCCCCGAGGTTCAATTAACGTCTCGCATAAGTGGAGCATAATTTACTTTACCTCCCTCGTAGGGAAGAGGGCCGTAAGTCGCGGCTCATAATAATGGGGATGTGTAATTCTGTAGTCACCATGGTCCCTTGGGACTTTATTATCGCATGGAAATCAACATATTTTCCTAATAACTTTGTGAATAATTCGACACGAGGTCGTAAATATGCATAAGCCGGATCCACGTTCGTCGAATCGGGATTTGCCTAATATGACAGTGTTGTGTTAATATGTTTGTGTTATTGTTTCAGATATCCTCATTTGAGCCATTTGCATTGTTCTGAACGGAGGTGTAGTGTTGCGGTTCTGATGAGTTTCTTGCTACCGCCTCTACTTTGCGCTCCTACTTATTTGGTTTTTGAAATTCGCACCACTGAAGTGACCGAAAACTTGACGACCACTGTATTGTATCACGTTGATGCGAATTCTGAAGGTTTATTGTACAATATCAACTTTTGGATCCACGCCGTTTTCATTAAACTTTTGCCCTGCGTTATTTTGACGGTGATCAGTGTTTGGTTGATAAATGCATTATACAGCGCTAACAAAAGGAAGTCGGCTTTGAGGGGATATAGTTCTTGTCCTGCTAATAACCAACCAGAACGAAGACAAAGCAAATCTGACAGAAGAACCGATAGGACAACGAAAATGCTCGTCGCTGTCCTTTTGCTTTTCCTAATCACGGAAATTCCTCAAGGAGTATTGGGTCTGATGAGCGGCATATTGGGAAAATGCTTCTTCAAAACCTGCTACAGCCTTTTCGGCGAACTTATGGATATATTAGCGTTGCTTAACGGTGCAATTAACTTCATATTATATTGCTCGATGAGCAGGCAGTTTAGAATGACTTTCGGTCAGTTGTTTAAGCCTAAAATTTTGGCAAAATGGCCCACGAACAATTCGCAAACGGAAGTCCAGAGTACGTACGTATGATGCAAGCTGAAGCTCGACTTGGACAAGGTGACCTTTAGTAGGGTGTAAAGGTTTTGATTTTTCAAAAATCTTGGTTCTGACGGGAAAATGTTCTCGAAGAAAAATGTGCCTTGTCGAGCTACGAAAGTTTACTCTTTTTCCGTTGAGAAATCGAGGAGGAGGCTTTTTTTTGTCGTTGATATTTCAGATGGCTGTGCTCCAAATTGGCGACGGGGAGTGGAGCTCGTGTCAGAAGTGACACTGCGAAAGAAATCTTATGATAAATCGAAAAACATTAAGGTCGCTTGCATTTTAAAATAGTGCGCCTTAAATATTAAAGTTTAGTGTGGAAAATAAATCAAGCATGCATAATTTCAGCATAGCCGACGCTTTCGTTAAAAATTATTAATCAATAGAAGAGATATTTTAAGGGTGAAACGAATTATTCGCATATATTAAAATGAATGTGATTTAAAATGAAATACTTAGCGATATAATTTTTTATTATTATTGTAATTACGCTTATAAACTCATGGAAGTATAATATATTTAGGTACTAGACCTATGATGCCGATCGATTATGTTCTGAAATATTTCGAATATGGGTAAATATTAAATCACTAATATGAATGTTATGTAGATGTTAAGATATTTAATAAATGTATTCATAGTTTTATGTCTATATATGTATATGTATTTAGTTTTCTAAATATTTAAATAATCTGTGTTATTATATAATAATAAACGAGTTATATTGAATCGACTTTTTCTATCTTTGTTTTGTACACAATACGATTGTCGAGAGAAATTACGACAAAAATTCACTCCCACGCTCAAATCGGGATTGCGAAGATAATCAGATAATTAAATTTTATTGTCATTTTTAAAACTGCGACGCAAGCCTTGACAAACCGTAATTCTTAATTTGCTGAAATATTTTTTTCATCAAAGTGGCGAAAATAAAAATAAAATTAAAATAAACGTACCCCGCGGCGAACGGTGATGAAACGCCGCTGAAAAATCGTCAACGTTGACAATGAAAAAATAATAATATTTTTTAATTAGAGAAGAACGTCCTTCAGATACCTAAAACAAAAAACTCTCCAGTCGTAATTTTATAATCTCAGATTTACACAAATTAAATTTATCATATTATACAAACCGTCGATTCGATTCGGTTGACATTTATGCGCGTCTCCTTAAAATCGCTCGAGGCCATTGTTGTTGGTTCGAACTTCAATCGACACTTTAATGTTTGTTGACATTTATCCGAAGTGTCAATAGGATCTTTATGTTGAATTATTTGACAGACACGAGTTTTCTTTATATGTAAGAATAACGTATTGAATAAATTTTGGTAATTGGAATATGCGTCCCTAATAATAATGTATTCAAATTATTAACCCGATTCCGTTTCTGTGAATATAGTAGAGAATCCATTATTAGAAATTATTCTGGTAATGTTAGATATATTTCAAATTGATTATCTTAAAATCATGTCTTTTTAATAAAAAATATGAAAGCATTTTTTACCGTAAAAAGCAACATTCGATCCTAATCATAAATTAAATTTTTAAATTAATTGAATTCTAAAGCAAATCAGTAATACATACTATATAAATTTTATCCATTGATATTTAACAAAAAAAATCATAAAAACACCCAATAGATTTTTCCAAACACAAAACACACCTCATTTGAGCAACATTAAAAACTCGGCTATCGTGACTTTTCATCATCCGGAAAACGTTTTACGTTTACGTTTCCATTCTATTCACACACGTTCATTTGATACCCCTATTTTATGGAAGTTTACAGGCCCCGATACCGTTTCGTTTATGTTTCATAAAAGGATAAACGACATACGTACACAATATATGTGTGCGAAATGCGAATACATTCGCATGAAATTTCATATACGACGCGGAGTAAACAGAACGTCAAAGCTCGGCGCGTTCCAGCGTTTTGTTTTGTTCCGGTCAAAGAAGTCAACACTTTGTTTTTTAAAATATAACGATTTTCCCGTATGAGATATCATATTCTTTTTCAGTGTCGACGTTCATGGGATTCGTCGTGTTTAAAAATATGATATTTAATTTTTTGATCTATAATATAAATATGTATAATGTCAATTGTAGGACGAGTTCTTTCTAATTTACTATCTGAAGCTTAGACATTTTTCTTTATTTCAATGGGTAGAAATGGGAAAAAAATACTTAGAGATTTTAATGAAAATTTTTATTTGATCGATATCGAATTCGATACTATTCGTTATTTTTTCAAAGTGAAATATAATTCTTCATTTGTATACCTCCATTTTCTCTAATTGTAAGATAAATCTACAGAGTAGCAGTATATCTGTAAAAAGGTAACATCCATCTGATTTGCTGTTAGATTTTGAAAACACAAAAATGTCCGTTTTAAACAGGGCTCAAATAATATGCTGTTTTTCCATCTTTCTCGCAAAGAAATACTAGTCCTGTATCTGTTACATACGATCAGTGGTAAATATAATATTATACAATTCAATTATTTTCATGATTTCTCATCCTTTTGAAATGAATGGTGTTACGTAAAGTAATAAGTCAATAAAAAGCTTGAAAAATAGGATCATATGGTTATTCTATAAATTTTCAGTTAAATACTTAAAAATATTAAGTTTTTTTTAAACAATAAATGCGTATATTTGAAGTTGAATAAATATATTTATTTAAATTATTTACTGTTTTATCGCAATACTGAACGAAATTCTCAATATAAATTTATTTGGCTAACTCATAATATGGAGCGATTAAGCTATCGTGATAATCAGAAAATGAACTAATTGTTTTTTCATGGTTGATTCGTTTGCATTTCCCCGTAACGATTGTTTAAATTATGTATAAATTTGTTGTTTTATAAAATATTTATGTACATACTCGTATACACACATATGTATATACGTACACCGAATTTTGATTAATTTTAAACAAAATAATTTATCATTAGGTCATCTATAAAAAAATAAAATAAAACTGAAGTGCAAAAATTCATTATCTGTAACAAATAAAATATTAAAAATAATGACTGAAAACTGATTTTGGAAAACATAAAGGTCTGAATTAAAAAGAATACTGAATTGGTACATAGTTTATTATTCAAAGTAAAAATAATTGTACAAAAATTTTTCTGAAATAATTCTAATACATATAAAAATTGTCGTCATATTTTTCTATTTGTATAATTCCATATTTTTTAATATGAATTCACGGTGGAACAGTATGTCAGTAAAAATGTAATATCCGTCTGATTTGCAGCCAGTTTTAACCGAAACTAAAAAGTCTTTATTAAACAGGCCTAGTAAATAGTATTCTGTTTTTCCATCTTTCTCGTAAGGTAAGACAAAGCCTCCACCATTCTCGGTTATACAATCAGTGGTATCTGAAAGAATAATGTAATTATTTTCACGATTTCTCGTCCTCATAAAATTAATGAAACGAAGGTATTATAAAAGTAATAATAGGATCGTGTTTTAATGCTATAGATTTTTAACCAAATATTTAATGCTTAAAAACTTCAGATTTAGTTCAAACAATAATTGCGCACATTTAAGATTGAAAACCTGTATTTATTTCAATTATTAACGATTTTATCATATAGAATAGTGTAAAAAGTAGTAATCAAAACTCCGATATGCATTTTGTATGCATATTTGACTAATTCATAATATGTATAACACATATGAAATTGATTAATATTACCATTCAAATATCCAGCACATATTTTGTCTTTGACTGGGTCATAAAATATGTCCGACGGATTTTTATCTCTACATGGTTTATAATCAATTAACGGCAATCTAAGAGCTGTTAAATAGCCAGCGGTTTTGTCGAAAAATGCACTCATTCTACCCCATCCAACTACCTGAAATATTAAAACAAAAACATTTCGAAAAATTGAAATGAGAATTTAGCCATAGATTTACGTTGACTACGGCGAATTTCAAAAAAAATTTTAACATTAAATGAATACCAGAAATAAAAAAGGAGTAAGTGCCATTTTGATTATTTTGAAATACAAAGGTTTTTGTATAGAAATTCCCAAAGTGGCGCATACAACCGAAATGAATTCGCTAATGACATATTATAAAATATCCTATTAAACTGATTTTGAGAACTTCGACCATATTTTAAAACATTGGCTTGGTATATAGAACGTATTTTTGGCATAAAGACGATTTTGGATTTTCAAGTCTTTTTTTTATTCCCGGTATTTAAATATCGATGCAAAAATTTCTTTCTATAATACCTTGCCTACAGCGTCTTTGCTAATTTTTCCTTCATCAAAAATGGTAAAATCAACACCAATAGGCTTGACATATTCATTGAACTCTAATTCAGTCTCCAATATTACAAATGCTACATCGTATGAATATCTTTCAGACATTCCTCGATATTTTTCATGAGTTATAATTTTCGATACCTGTAAAATTTTTGAAATGGCAAATTAATTAATACTGTTTTTTTTTATATAAATTTCTATTACGAAATTCATCACTTGAATTTTTATTTCGCTATAATATAATAATAAATATGTTGGTATCCATATTGAATATTCATATAAAAATGTTTTTTTTAATTAAATTGAATTAATTAAAAATCGATTTTACATTCAAAGTGTTCGAATATTGCATGTCTAATAAAATTAAACTAATTAAGCTCACGTTTTTCTTTTGTGCTGTGCTTTTATCATCTTTCAATTCCCTATATATCTTTCCAGCTGCGACTTTATAGGTCACATCACTTACAAAAGCACCCTCAGTATCTGTGAAACAATCAGCAACTGAAAAATAAAAGCACGAATATTAGTAAAAATAAATGTGAAATGCACAATAATATAATTATGTATTTGATTGAAGCTGGTTCAAATGATTCATATATAATATAATATTTCTATCATTTCTGTTTTTCATACTTTCAGCCATTATTGTTATCAGATAAAAAAAATGAAGTAGTCAAATGAGATCATTATGAAAAGATTTACTAATTGAGATCGATTCTTTTAAATATTCATTAATATTTTTTAGATGCTCTTACCGGAGATTACGATTTTCTTAGTGAGTATTGTTCCACCACATTTGTAATAATCCATGAGATATCCCTCATACATATACATATATGGCCACATGCCAAGGTGAATCTCCTATTGCTTCTCGGGTGCTTTTTATATCTGAAAAAATACATTGAAAATTATTATTTATTATACCAAATATTACTCAAAAATTTGTGTTTAAATAACTTTTCCATGGTTGTAATAAATCACGAAAGAAAATGTTTAACTTAATGTGGGATTGAATGTTAAAAAAATAAATCGTTTATATAATAAATCTATACTATTATAAAACTGAATCTAAAATAAAATGAAAAATGAAATCAATGTATAGAAATAACACATACTAGCCTCTGCATACCAAGAGGTTGTGATTATTAGAAAAGAAACTAATAGTTTTTTCATCGTTGGTTCGTGGGTACTCTTTTCAATTATGTATTTTTAAGTGTAAATTTTCGCTTTATATAAGCGAAGTTATACCGAATTCTGATAATTCTGAACAATATTATATAAAAAGGTTATCTAAGGTGGGAGTCAATGAAACCATACCACCTTGAAAATTTTATTTTTTTTAAAATTGCAAACAGTATCGAAAGAGTTTTTATTTAATTTCAACAATGTTTTGGAGCAATCACTTTTTTGAGTTCCTCCGCTCCACGCTTCGATTAAATTAAATTAATTATTAAAATATTTAATATAAAATATAATCATACACAAATAATATAACTATAGCACAATGAAGTGAAAGATAATAGAAATAAAATCAATACAATCTAATTATAATTAAAAATTAGATTAATGTTTAGTTTTTGGACAAATTTTTTTTTTTTTATTTTAAATTATTTTTTTTCAATTTTACATTCAAAATCAAAGCAGCAGAGCACTATAAATTTCCGTATTCCGGCTCCGCCCCTGCTCCGAGTAAAAACCCGTTGCTCCACCTGTTCCGTGCTTCTGCCCCTGCTTCGCCCTGATGATAAATACAGGTTAATTTTACTTTTTTCTCATCTTTTCATATTATAATTATATTTTTTTATTTTAAATAATTAGTTAAGATCTTATACCCACTGAATACTTTTTTTGAAATGGTCTAAATATTTTTTTTTTTCAATTTTTAGTATGTGAATAGGAAATCTGAACAACGCCTGAAATCAGTGTTGAGTGGAAACTATACCAAGTAAAAAACAATTCCTATCATAAAGGGTTTAATTATATCTATTTACCATATTTCATCTATGTCGATTACATATATAAAAATATTGTTTTGACATATTTTTTATGGATATAAATAAATGAGTTGCTGAAACGACAACACAAGATATAAAGTATCATATTTCTCGACGAAGATTGTTGTTCTTTTCATTTTACATGGGTTAGTTTTTGAATATTTACTGAAGTCTTCATGATATTTTTTCTCTTTACGATGCAAGCTTTTCGAGGGATGTTATTTCCGAAAGGTCAATGATGTGATTCTCGTGTGTTTCAAATATTTATTTTATTTATTTCTTGCTATAATGCTTGAATATAAACTACGTACCTATACGAAAATAAATACAAACCTCTCGACAAAAATATTTGACTAATTCTATATTCGTTAGTGAAAATCAAAAATATTTTTAATCTGTTGATTAAAATAATCTCAAAAAAAAAATTGAAACAGGTAATCCGTTTTTCATAGAAGTGAAAAATCCAAATAAGCACCATCCAAATATCGCTCAATATTTTCTCAGACTCAACAAGAACACAAACTAATACACTATGAAATAGTCAACATTTATTCAACATAGATTTTACAATACATATAAAACACAGCTGCATTTTTTTTTACTTTCAATCGCCGATTCGAGCAATACATAGAAATACAAAATCAGAAATGAAAAAAAAACTCAAAACCATTTCGAAACATAATCCACGTGTCGAATCGAACGAAAATATACCGTTCAATCGACAAATCCGATTATTCACTGCGGAAAAGGACTAAGCCCGATTTTATCCTTGTCGTCGCTCCAATCGACAGATCTTCCATAATCTCGGCTTAGAATTCGCAAGTTAAACTTCGTCGGGGTCCAATGGAGACGAGGCACCTTCGTCAGCATCTTCAGTGCTTTTGGGGAAGGACAAGGCTTCGTCGATGCTTTCGTAAATCGGTTCGGTGTCCGGCTTCAGGGAGTTGTCTGCGACTTGGCGACCTTCGTTGTTTGAATTAATTATGCTTCTGCAGCTCACTATTGTGTCTATATGCTGCAGAAAGTCAGATGTAATAAGTATTTGATTTTAAATGAAAAATAACATTCATTATATGAGATAAACGACTTTTCAGTGACGAAAGATGAGTTGTCCACGTTTTTGGTGTCATGACAAATCGTCCAAAGACAATTTGTTTAACAAAAATTCGTCCAGGACCGTCCAAATGACAATTCATCCAAAAAATTAAATGAGTTGTAAAATAGGAATTTTTTGTTTATATACACCTGCACCTACAAATACTGATTTAATTTTCAGTTTGAAGTTTGATTGAAAACTACGTGTGTGTGATACAGAAAGGCTAAGAAACTTTCTGTTCAAGCTATCAAAACAGATTATCGAAATCAACCAATACGTGAGTAATGCAATGATATAAATTAATTTAAAAGTCGCTCATTTTAATGCAATATTATAGTTGATTTTATACAAAAATAATAAATATCTTACCTCTCTGTCTAAATTTTGAATCTGGGAAGCCAAATCTTCAGCAACATTCAAATGATACTGGGCCAAATCAAATTGATTTTGATAAACGAAAAAGTTAACATAGTTCAAGCGTATAGTGATATCATCAGGAGCCATAGCCACGGCCTTTTCGAACGCTTTAATGCAATTAGTGTGATCCTTGAGATGGTTCAGCGTGACTGTAACAGACACAAATTGAAACCGTTCATCCGTTATAATTTCGATATAATTCGAATCACACTCACCTGCCATGAGCATAAACGTGGCGGCACAATCGGATTTGAGATTCAAAGCAGCGCATAGGAATTGAAAAGCAGACAAGTACTGTTGCGTGATTATGTGAATGAGGCCCAGGTTGTGGAGTACTTTGGTGCTTAATGGACTGAGAGCCGTTGCTCTTTTCAGGCAGCTTATTGTCTGTGGATATCAAATTTCAGATGCTTCAATAAATCGTATGATCGTGTAACATAAAAGAATATGATTTTCAATTATTATATTAATGTGTAGCTCATTGAGTATCAACGGATGCGTTGAAATTGAAAATTTTGAATTGAGTGAAGTCTATGAATTTTTAATTTTTGAATTTTCAAATTGTTATGAAATTACAAATAGATATTTCACAGCACTGATAATAATACCACGTAAACTAGGTATCAAAAGGTTTATAGCTGCAATAATTATTTTTTAATAAGTTATTCTGTTTACGAATTAAAAACACTTTCTTAGAATTTTTTGAGCTATCTGCTTACATACCGCCGAGGGCTGCATACAAAATAGTACCAATTCTGTACATTAAGTTATCTCCAAAACAGTTAGTCTTACGAATAAATATTATAACATCTTTTTGTAGAAAATTTTTTAAGCTATAAATTTGTTGACTGATATTTTTCTGTAAACGTGACAGTTAATGAGATATTCCTAAAGAACCGTTTTCAGTGACCTTTAACCCCATGTAAAATTTTAAACTAATCTCTTACCGATACCAACTTTCTACATTTTGTTTAAGAATCACAATATCAAGCTTCATACCAAAATTAAGTTTTTTTTTGTTTTTCTCTCATTGTCACTCAATATTTTTATTCTCAGATAAAAAAATAGAAATCACCAATTATACACAAAAAGACTAAAAAAATTAATAAAAAATTTCAACCATCTGTAACGACCATCAACTTTTCAACAACCTAACTTCCAACAAATCCCAATAAACAACACCGAATCGAACTTACAGCGACCAGCTTATGCTTCCCAAAGAAACACATACCGATGTTGTTCCAGAGAGCTGCACAATCCGGAGTTTGTTGAGCGGCGATTTTGTACCGGGACAACGCCACGTCGTAGTCTCCGTGACTCTGAAAAACGGTCGAATATGAAACGAAATTGTGAAAAACAAAGCGAAAAGAAAAGAAATGTCGGCGACGCGGCCAGGGCGAAGATAGGGGATCATGTAGGACCATTTTGTTGGGCGCAATAAAATATGGGGCTTATCGCGAATAAGTCGTATCTGCGAGATGCACTCGTTATGAAGTGAGCTTTTTTTCAGTGCGGTTTGTTCAAATATAATACGCTTTTTTTCTATTTATAGGCGTTTTAGGGTTTTCGCCGTTTTATTGTCATGTGAAGTTTTATTTTCGTTACGTTTTGCGCAGTCCGTATTTGCGATCTTAAAAATAGTATTTTGTTTTCTGTATCTAAATGGAATTTTTGTATATATTTAATACATATGATAGAATGTTTTAGTATTATTGAACGTACCGATTACCACTGATAAACTGATGTGATAAATAGATATTAAGTATATTTGTAATATTTAGTTTTTTGAGAATTATTTTCTTACAAGTAACAAGAGAAAAATCTCAATTTTCCGATTATATGTCGGAAAAGTTTTTGTATTACTTATGTAAACTATATGTGATAGTGGTAGAAATAATATTTATTAAACACCTGCATAATGGCAGCCAAGGGTAACAAAGCAGCAGCTTGAGGAGGACCGAGAGCCAGAGCAGATCCTAACCTTTCAACGGCTAATTGCTGTTGTCCTAAACGAGCATGCAACAATCCCAAAGACGTCAAAAGATCAGCATTATCTGGAGCACTCCTTTAGAAAATCGAATCGATTAAGAAACACTCAACAGAATTACAAACTAAAGCTTACTCACTCTAAAGCCACATTGTAAGCTTCGACAGCACCGACGAGATCTCCTTTACCTAACAACAACCTTCCCAATTGTTCGCAAGCCTTCAATTGCTTCCCAGCCCTTGCTGCCCTCTTGGACCACTGAAGAGCGGCGTCTTTCCCACCCAATCGAGTCAGACATTCAGCTGAAATAACAATATGAATCAATCAATAGATTTCTCATTAGAACTGTGATCGAAATTTGATCGCAAATTCGGGATAAATAACTAAAAGAAGATTCCGCCAGCTTTCATCTCGACCCACTTGTTTATTACATGGACGATTTCGGCGCCGAATAAATATTTTCCGGTCTTTTCCCCAAAAATGGCTCATTTTTTCCGGGAATTCGCAATTCGTCGATTCATTTCGCCACTCGTCCGGTTCTTGTACGTGAAACGTGGCGGGAATCTAAGGGGATTTTCGTTCATGTTTTTTTTCCACACACATGTGAGGGAGTGTGACCTTTTCAAAAGAGAAACGATTCCTCAAAAGGAGAGAGCCGAAACTGCTTTATGCGAGTGCGATAATTCATTTCAGTATAATAAATAATGCTTTCTAACCTATCCAATAGTGGATTTCCCAATCTAATCTTTTCGAAAGATTTTCAGCCTCCATGAAAGCATCCAAAGCCAACTTGTGACGTTTCTGACGCAACCTGCAAACAACAAAACTATAAAAATCCAATACGGCATCATAAAATATTTTATATTGTGAAACGTACAAACAGATTCCAATGCGTTTTATATTATCGATGTTGGTTGGGTTCAGTCTATTACACGCCTGAAATTCCTCTAGCGCGTCGTTCAGCTTATTCTCATCGCTGAAAATCGTACCCTAAAAAGACAGAATATTATTACAAAACGAATCCATATTTTAATAAAATTGAGCCATTTCCGAAATTTCAAAAGAACCGTATTAGATCATCTTTAATTCGATTGAACAGATTAAAATTATTCCATTCACACATCGGATTCGGAACGATAATATAAAATTACACAAATTGAATACAATTTAATTTGCGAAATGATCCTATAATTACTATTATATAATATATAATATAATCTATTATATCACCGATGCGTCGAGCACATTCCTCCCATCCTTAAAATATTCGATTGTGTACTTAAACGGAATATAGGACAAAATTAAACTGATCCTTTAAAAGCTCGGTAATATCGCGAATATATTAATTTCAACGCTAATCTAATCCGTAGTGTGCGCTTCAATCGATAGAGCCATTTATGTTCACAAGATCGAGAAGCCGTTTGAGATTTCCGATAATTCGATTAGTATCGCATGTCCTTTATATTGGGTCGAGTGGTGTTTAGATTCGTTAATTGAACTTGTTTAAATAAAATTGAAATAGTGAATTTTGTCGGGATCAAAGAGAGGATTTTTCGAAATACGAGAAAGGACCGGTTCGAGTGTTGACGCGTTGTTCCAGTGTCTAGTATTACAATGATATAAAGAGACTTTTTGTCATTAATTTTAATGACGACGAGGGAAAAAATGAAAATGATGCGAAAATCCCGTTCGGGGAATAGATTTTTATTTGAATTAACATTTCAATAAGAACGATGTTTATGAAAATCTGGCAAAATAAAAAATATACATATTGGAGTATATACTCTTGCGGGTTGAAGAAAAGCATTATGTTACATAATAAAATTTGTTGAATTTCAATTGGTAAGTTATGATAAGAAAAAAATTATCACAAAACAAAATTAATTACAAAAGAAAATTGTTTACACAATATGTATAATATTTAATTAATAATAGAATTTCACCACATGAAAAAGAAAACGATTTTCCTAATTACCAATGCATAATGAGCATATTCATTCTTGCCTCTGCTCCTTAACAATTCCGATTCAATAATCGATTTGGCTTCGTCGATTTGCCCTCTAGTATAGTACACGTGTATCAGCCAATTTTGACTTTCCATCGGCACCAAAGATATGGCATCTGCACAGATATTAAATATTTTTTATATGAGTGATTTATTCACATATGAGTGATTTATGACGTTGAAAACCTTTGATCGCAGACGATCTCCTCGAAGAAGTCGCATTGTGTAATCCATTGCTTATGGATTGGTGGATGGGTTGTGCCGGTTCCATGTTGTTGCGAAATGTCAGTTTTGTTTTCGTTTACGTATCCATGGAAACGCTAAATCTAATTATAAGTTGTTTATGAACATTTTAAATATAAGTTTAAATATATTTTAAATGAAGTTGAACTAATAAGTAAGATCAGATAACAACTGCTATAATGTATGTGACCAATGTTTGTGTATGTTGCTGGAAATTTTTGTTCAAGAATATGTTGAACGTTATCCTAGTAAAGCTTGCGTAAGTTTACTTAAGAAATTTTACAAAATATGAGTTCATTAAAATTTATCGAGGTTAAAAGCGCTTTGTAGAATACTTATAATTTAATTGAAGCACATACTCGTATAATCTTTGGAACGCTACGCCTTGAATATTTGCCTTGATCGTGCTAACAAGCGAGACTTGTCATTTATTTTTCTTATTTATTAATAAATTTCTGGTTTTGCATTAAAAACAAATATTAAAAATTACATTCTCGTTACTCATTGCCAAAAAGTATCGTTATAATTCACACGTCTTCATTTTCAATGAGGAATTGAATATTATAGGATAATATTATATAATTCCATTATCTTTTGAGAATCAATATCTGCACGTTGACATTTTATCGGGAATTTTATTTATATTTTAGATGAGTAAGAATGAAAACTGAAAAATCTCTGAAATTAAATTCGACTGGTTTTACACTATCATAAAAACAAACACGGAATTTTGTGGATTGTGTTCAATTGTGACTGTGTTCATCTGTCATGTATTCAACTGTTGTATGTTCAAGTGTCATATTTTATGTTCAACTGTCATTTTCATTTATTTGGTTCAAAGCAAACCTATTTTTATGAAATTAGGTGGGTAAATTATGTTTTTTTTTCGTGTCCGGTTTTTGACCCGTGTTTGGTGATATTGGCGGATATCTATAAATTATGGTTTCAGCGTTTTACATTTATTTAGTACCGTTTGATTTTGTAACTCTGTCACTTTGCCGCTAGTTACGTTCTTTTAACAATATTTTTTTTTCAAACACCAAATAGCAAACATGCACCAAATAGTAAAAACAAGCTAATAAAAAGCTTGAAAAAATATATCACAGGTTTCGACGGCGGTTACACCTTTAGCTGATATTTTATATTAAAACGACATTAGAATTAAAAATACCTGGCATTAGTTTGTAATTTAACCGAAAACGAAACTATTTTGCTATAGTACGAACGTCGGCACATTATCATACTTAAATATGGTACGATAAGATGTATGTTATGTCATTAATTGTGATCAAATATTGCACACTATATTTGCACCAATATCGGTGTACGTTAAATAATACGAGTAAATATCGAGTTATCGCGAAAATAGCAAACATTTGTAACTGGGGGTCCGAACTTTGGCCAGGGAGAGTTAACGTCGGTGTGCGCTAGCGTCAGTGTACGTTGACATCGGTGTGCGCTAGCATCGAAGTGCACAAATTTCGGTGTGCGCTAACTTCGGTGTGCGTCAGCGTCTTGTGCGCTAGAATTATGGGTAAAAGTGATGTTTGGCATACATACGAATTTAAATTGGCACCTCAGAAACATGTTTATACACGTACATGCACCAATACTCATTCGCAGTTTGACAGCTGGTTGGAAACTTTTACGATAGAGACTTATAAAATATTTTCGATCTGAATACCTGATTGAATAAGATACGTTCAGTAAATGTGACGCAAAAAACGCTAACCTAACCTAACCTAAACACGCGTTTAGTAATAAATACGTTCACACTTTTGACTGAGACATGCGGCATTAAATAAGTGGGCTTAGTTTTCCCTGACTGAGAAATGCGGCGTTTGGCCCAACCCCCACGTTCAGTTTTTCTGTAAGGAAAGTGGAAGTAAACACATCGTTTACTCCAAACTAACGTTGCAAACGTCGGAATATTTTCAACCAACTGTCAAACTGCGAATAAGCATTGGTGCATGCACGTATACAAACATGTTTCTGAGGTGCCAACTTAAATTCGTATGTATGCCTTCGATCACCCTTACCGAATAATGTGCGCGAGTGTCATTTACGCAAACGTCTAATCACCACATTTACATAAATAAATAAACACGACTCCACAACCGAAACGAAACATGCACACGCAAAACGGCATTACGACACGCGTTCAATGTGTCGTCCTGTCGTTTTTCTCTCTACGAGTTTGACAGTTGTGCGCGGAGGGCGCGGGGGGTATGCTGTTGGCGCGTGAATGTCGTGACGATGGAGCGGGCGCGTTGACGATGTCGCGCGATGGCCGTGCGGCATGAGCTCGGCCCCCAAGTCCTCGACCGCCAACGCAAGCTGCGCCAAAGCGATGCTCACCAAAACGCAGCGGCTGGTCCTCGGACTCTTCATCCTGCTGCTCGTCGACGTCATATGGGTGTCGTCGTCCGAACTCACCAAGGTGCTACTTAATTATACTATCTCATCTCTATATATATATATGTGTATGTCCTTTGGGCGTCCTGGATCTTGATTGTGTCAGTGTGCGTCATAGATTGTCTAGTTTGTTCTTTTGGTTCTTTTTTAAATTTAATATTACGTGTCGTTTTATTTGAATATTTTCTTATCTTTTTTTTCGTATGGTGCTGCAAGTGCGCTCGAGTCTCTTTTAGTTCTAGAAAATATTGTGTAAAAAAAATGTATGGTGATAGTGTGAAAATTGGTGATGGGTTGCATCAGTGTATTCGGATGGGGGTTTCATCCAAATATACTTTGTGTATGTTATGTGGAAAAATTTCGCTATGTAAATTTTCATTTAATAACTATAATTGTATATTGGTCTCTTACGCATCTTACGATTTTGGCATAATAATAATAATATTTTTGTTTTTACACCATGTTAAAGTGGGAAAAAAACAGTATGAAAAAAATAATCCATTATCTTTCTTGAATCGTGTTATTTCAAAACTTGGTGAAAAGAGTTTCGGGTGTATATTTGGCATATTAGCCTAATTCGATTGACACATTGTCATATTATTATTTATTGTTAGATAACTTATCATGTCAATTTTGCTTTCTCACTGAACTTTGAATGCGTATATTTGTATTGATATTTCTGATATTGAATAGTTTATGTCAGTTAGTTAAAATTCAAAATTTTTTTTTTCAGTACATCTATCATAATGAAGATTTTGAAAAGCCATTTTTCAGCACATATGTTAAAACTTCTATGTTCACTTTGTATTTGTTCGGGCTCTGTTTTTGGCCCCCGTGGAGAGAACAATGCAACAGACCACCAGCGTATATGGTACAAGATTTCCCAATATTAATTTTCAATACATTTCGTAAAATCATGACTCAACAACTAATATTTGTTAATTATTTCAGCTCGTAGATCCGAACGCTGACGATGAAAATTTTTTCACCGACGCAAATACAAGTTTAGTGAGTAGAACTTGAACAAATCTAATTCATCAAAGTATTCAAAGTGAGCATTATATTTCAACCCACATTTCATTTTTAGAGCGATCCAACATATGTGCCTGTGAGAACACCCGACAGAGAAACTACAGAAATTCCTGGAACCGAAAGCGACGAGTCATCTCAGAGATCGGTGCGATTCAACAAAGTCGCCGAAGTGAGTCTCGATTATCATACACATTTTAATTTTTACTATTTTAGAATACTTTATATATTATTTCGGATACTTAGGTTCGTCACATGTCCGAACACTGTGCGGCAGAAGCGCTTTTGGCTCGTTTATCTCATGCGGCTTCTATCCGCGCCGGAGAAGCAGCGAGACGTCATGCAGCTAAACTGAGTGCCCGGAGACAGGCAAAAGTAGCCCTTTGTTTTTGCTTATTAGTGAGTGTTCTCTTCCATTTGTATTTTTAGATCTTTTAGATATTTTTTAGATTTGTGATCATATCTTAAAGTTGTCTCTTTTGGTTTAGTGGTTCATTGCTAATTATACATATCAAGCATCATTGGTGACTACTGAAGCCGGAGTTGTCACAGCTCTTTCTTCTACCTCCAGTCTTTTTACTTTAGTTTTAGCAGCTCTGTTTCCGAGTCAGCCAGGCGATCGTATCACCTTGTCGAAGCTGATCGCCGTTTGTATCACAATAGGTGGCCTAGTGAGTGAAAGTTTTAAGATTTTACTTTTTCATTGTTAAATTTTATAAATTGTAATGAAACGATTTTAATTTGTATAGGTTCTAGTCAGTCTGTCGGATATGAGTGTAGAGGCTAAGCGAGTACCGATCGGTGTAATACTGTCATTAGTCAGTGCTTTTTTTTATGCAGCCTATTTGGTGTTCCTTCGTCGAAAAGTCGATCACGAAGATAAAATGGATATTCCTCTGTTTTTCGGTACTTTATTATTCTATTTTTAATATTAAAATACAATTTTACAACTAGAAATAAATGTTTTTTTCTTCAATTTTTAGGATTTGTAGGTCTATTTAATTTGTTACTCTTGTGGCCTTTATTTTTTGTATTCCATCTGACATCTTGGGAAGTTTTTGAATGGCCATCTAAACAACAATGGCTCTGGTTACTTTTGAACGGTCTCGTCGGTACAGTTCTTTCTGAAGTCCTTTGGCTGTGGTAAATTCTCATTTTAATTATTTAAAAACAAAACATTCTCATTGAATATTATAAAACATATGTTTCATATTTATTTTAAGGGGTTGTTTCTTAACATCGTCATTAATAGCTACAATATCCATTAGCTTAACGATACCAATGTCTATGTTAGCTGACGTTGTTTTGAAAAAAGTGGCATACCCTGCCCTTCTCTATGCAGGCACATTGCCTATGTTTATTGCATTCTTTGGTGTCACACTTCTTGCACATTACGAAAATTGGGATCCTGCACTGATATTTGTAAAGAGAGTCTATTCCTATTTTACGCATATGTCTGCTCGCAGAAGCATGAGGTTAGTTTGAACGTTTGTAACTATGTTTTTTAAATTCAAACTGATGTTTATTGTGTAATTAAATATATTTTTCAGAGCAACAGATTTGGATGAACAGACTGAGGCTTTGATCGGAATCAATTCATCTGCCGAAGATCACGAAGCATAACTGCGAATTTTTCGGTACATTTTTTCAGTATATTGAATGATATTTCATACCACAATGTGTTTTGTGTTCCTTGGAAGTGAAGTATAATGTTCTCATTAATGAGTTTCATCAAGACTTTCTTAAGCAACGGTGATTGAAAACTTAATATATCCTAAAAATTATTGATTAGTAAATCAAATTGTGATTGATTTAGTATTGAATTTATATTATTATATTATTGTATATGAAATCAGAAAATATCAGTGTTACCTCATAGTTACCCCAAACTTGTATATAAACTTCACTGCATGGAGAAAATTCAATGTACTCGGAAAATTCTTTAAGTACTCAAGCAAAGGAATCACAAATATATTATTTACGTACATCACATTATGTTGGCACAAAGATTTAGTATTGCGATATTTTACATTTACATTTTTATTTTATTGATAATTTCCTTTTATGTAATAATTTTATTCCTAAAATTATTTAACAATTACTATTTTATTTTCAAACATTGATGATTTAATGTAGAAAAAATTGTGTGTGTCACAAATATAAATTCGTCTGCCTTTTTATAAATGCCTATATTCACTAATAAATGTGTATTATGTTCGTCCAATGTCTATAAGTTAGTTATTAATAAATTTCCTATAAATTGGGTATTGTGAAATTTTATTAAGTCTTTTAGTTTTCCTATATATTAGCTGTTTAATTTTTTAAATTTCATAAGACCCAATTTATTGTTTATGTGTGAAATTAAAATTGTATGAAAATTATGTACTTATATATTATTGATTAATTGCTATTATATATTGGAAATAATATTTTTCACCTAAATATTTATTTATATTCAAAAGAATTGTATGAATATTTATTAATTATAATCAATAATCAACTTAATATTTAAAGTTATCATGAAACATTTGGCAAATTTATTTATCGAACTTTAGTATCCAATGCAAATTATAATATTTACACTCAATGATATTTGAATAGAAACTTTATTCGTCATAACATAAAACATCTGCAACTGATGACTGAAAATTTTGTATTTTTTTTCACTTGTATTATTTTTCCAAGTGTTCTGAAAATTTAGCCATGTGATTATATTCACATGAATAGTTTTTACTGATAAATGTCAATAATTACATTTAATAATTGGAAATTGGGAACAGTAACTTTATCTTTTCTTACTTTCAGATCAAGCAGATAAGTTGAGACTGAATCGTTTGAGTGTGAAAATTTGATGGGTTTATGCTGTGATGTGGATATTTTAATTTAATTTAATTTATATAAATGTAAATACATTCTTGTACAATCATAACTATTATATGCCACTAAACCTTGATTTGGATTGATTTCATTTTGATACTTATATTGTTGATTCGCTCTTTTCACTGTAGCCATTTTGTCAAGGTTGTGGTATGTATACGTATTTCCATCAGTTTTAAAAAAATAAATTGTATTCTTTCATTACGTAAACTGATTAGAATTAAAAATGTATAATATACTGTATAAAAAGTGTTAGGTTTTAACAAAAAAAGATCAAAAATATTAGTCAGTTGAAAACACAAAGTCCATTTTGGATAGATTTATTTAGATATTTAGTTAATGTTGAAATAGAGATTTTATTATTTTACAAGCACTAGGAAATAACCATGCTATTTGTGCAAAATACATTTATATATTAATACAATTTTATTTTTAATGAAACATTCCCCTTATAAATATTATTTTGTGCTTTACATATTATTATTATTATTATTACTATGACAAATTTATAATTTAGTTAGTCGAAATTTGTATAAATGTATTTATGCAAATGACAATATTAAATACATATATATTTTAGTCATTTGAGCCTTTTATTTTCATATATCCTTATGAATCAACTCACATTGAAACATTCGAAATTGCCAGTGTTCAATCGCCGCTATGTTTAACTGTCGGGTGTTCAACTTTTACATGTTCAACTGTCATGTGTTAAAGTGTCTATCCGTCACGGAATCCTGTTAAAAACAGTTTCTTTTATGGCCAAAAGGCAACGTCTCGCTCTAACGTGTGCCGCCTTCAGTAATCAATATTTTATAGTTTGACGTCTGGATCTAAAATTCGCATAAAATGGACCAAATCGATACAATTAATAAAATTGCTAAATTTTTAAATGTCCAAATAGAAAAATCTAGGATTGAAAGCAACGAAGTGGTAAGTCTTTATATTATATCATACATAACCTCAATTACTGTCAAAAATGTACAATATTTGAAACTGGTTTGTTTTAGACCTTGAAATCGTTTATTAAAGGACGTGAATATGCTGGACTTGCAACGACAGTTTTGAAATTGGTTGAAATCAGCAAACAACAACATTGGATCAATAAAGAACAGGAGTGTTCTGTGTATCAGTGGTTGGAATTCGCTTCTACTAATAGATCTCAAATCAATATGAATACTCCGCACGGGAAGGCTATTTTAAAGGTTGTTTGCATTGATATGTTAACGTTGTTATTAGTTATGTGAAAAATGTGTACTGATTTTCTATTTTTTTAGGATCTAAATAATTATTTAGAAAATTGTTCTTATTTCGTTGGATATTCTAGAACGATTGCTGACATTTTCATTTATCATGTTGTTTATAATGCAGTTGTAAGTTAAAAATATTTATATAATGTAATTATTTTATTCTATCTATAATTTTCATTTTCATTATAATACAATTGTAATTTTTTTTACAGGCTTCAATGAGTCCGTCTGATAAGGAAACATATATTCACCTCTGTAGATGGTTCGATCATTTACAGTTCGATGAGACAGTTCGACAAAATAATGAAGTAGTCAATTTTTCCTCTAATTATATTTCAACAAGAATTTCAGTTCAAATCTAATCATCGAAGTATTAAATTCGCTTTATGTATTATTTTAGCTATAAATTATGTGATACTTTCTTAATGTGTACTTATTTATGAAACTATAAATAAAAATTATTTATAACATTTTCAATATTTACGATGTTTTAATTACTCTATATTAAAATTGATTAAAATACAAATTTCAAAATAAAAGATTTATTTTGATTTTCTCTGCAGTTCATAGTAACAATTTCTAACAATCTAACAATAACATTATTTTCAGTTTATTTCCTATAGTGATGATTCATTTGCTGCACTTTTTCTTTTTCTCAATTGCAAACCCATACATCTTTCTAGCGCATTAGAATATGAACATTCATTATCCTCCGATTCTGCAATGATTGTAAACAATTTGTTTATTTACTCCACTATATACTTAATAAATTTTCTTACATACCTGCCATCAATTCTCGGAAACATGATTGTATTTGTCTTTCAATAAGTGATTTGCTCTGTTGTGAAGTTATCGTATCTTGAACAAGTTTTATGAAAAGCGGTTCTTTTGGAATTCCACGATCGTCCACCTGCAATGTCAACATTTTTTATATACATTTATTAATTATTGATGCATCATTAAAATTAGTAAAATGTAAAATACTAACGATTTGTAAATTTGAGAAGATGCATTGACTCAAACACTGAAATAATTTAATTAAATTTTGTTTAAAATATAATTTTTTTTATTATTCAAGGTAGAGGAGAGGATTTGTTTAAAAAACAACTTGTTAGACAATAATATTTACCTCATTATCGCTAGAACTTTTCATAAGAGCACTGTTCCTTTTTTTTCTTAACGTTACATATTTTTTGTCATTCGAATAATAATATGGATTCAAATTTGATTCGTTATCTTTGTAAGAGCTTTTTTTCCCATTTTCACCGCTACGCATCATAAATTCTGGTATAAACCGTCCTCCGCGACTATCAAAATTATTCTCAGCATACCTTTGACCAGTCTTTGTCGAATTCTGATCTTGACCCGATCTAGAAAATCCATTATTACCACGAGAATCATTTCTCCTATCATGACCGTATACACTATCTGCAGAATATTTGCTATCTTTAGGATTGTTCCAAGATTTGCCTTTATTTCCATCATCGTAATCCCAATCTTCGCTGTCGTTGTCGTAAAAATTCGGTTCGTTTTCTCTTTTGTACCTTTTCATATTCAAAGGACTGCTTGCTCTTCTGACGAATTCGTCTTTTGCTGCTTCTCTGACGCCTTTAGTTTCTCCGCAGTGTTCCATTGCTTTGGCGATTTCGGTTTTGAACAAATGTACGTTTCCTTCACTGTCGGCTTTTGTTTGAATCGAAAATATCGCTATTGCGAAAATCACGAACGACTTTGCCGCGAACATCGCGATTTTGAAATTGGATTGTTTCTGGGTCCGTTTTTTATATGGAGTTTGATTGGCAGAAGCAATTTTTGTATCAAAACTTGATAGCTGACAACAATGACAAATGTATAATAGAATGCATCTCATTGTGGTCAGTTTGAATATGAATCGAGTTAATTTATGAATGCATTTGCATAAAAATTGAAAAAAAATCTATGTTTGTTTTGTAAATGTATTTTTTGTTGATTTTATTTGTGGAAAAGGTTATTGATTTTTGAACGATATCGCAAATATTTCAATGAATGGAAACCGTATTTCATACATAAATCACACATGTCCATCACATAATTATGTTTTATTAGATTTCAAAATGAATTAAAAATTGCATCACTAATGAGTAGTGTCCTGTATTCAAATTTAAACAAGTGGAAATACATAAAAATGCATGTTAAAAATGTCACGGACATTCACGATTAATTTATTTGTTGAAAAAGATATATTACATATTATATTTTTTGCATATAACTATTCTATTTTATGTTTCAAAGTGGGCGTCTAATTTTTATTAAAAAGTTCGTCATTCAAAACATCAAATATCTTCATGTGAAATTTCACAGTTTGGTATTAAAATAAATAAATAAAAAAAATATTCATACATATGAATTAACTATTTTCAAAAAAAAAAATTATGAACCTTCATACAAATCATTACGAGTCACGATGTTAACGGATTTGATCCGAGAATAAAATAAAATGAAAACATTCCACGTTCAATGATAATCTCTAATAATTAATGAACGATCGTATTACGGCAGGGTCAACTTTTTGCATTGACATCCATGACAAAATAATGACGGATCGGATTTTCCCCCGACGATGCTATTTCGTCAATTTTGAAGAAGAACGATGGCGAAAAAATTTATAATGATTTCGATGACGTCGTAAAAAAGTACGGGGTAATCGCACCGAGATCGGACACTTGAAAAACGTTCATTCGAACTAGTGTTATGGAATTTAGCAACGTTATTTCAGATCAGAAATTGCCAACTTATGATAGTGATAAATATTCAAATTCATCATCATTATCGTATGCAGTTTATGTAATGTCAATTTTTTTGCAGATATCAAAAGTTTGGTCATTGTTTTTATCTGTATCAATAAAAAGAAGGTGATTCTTAATAACATTTTCAAAAGTTAATAAATCCATGTATCGATCTTACCATTTTTGCTTAACTTAATTTGTAAATAAAATAAACGGCGAATTCGGTGAGAAAGATTGGTTATCTCTTGCATAACGAAATGACGTCAATTTGTCTTTTATGAGACCTACTTGGATTTGGAAAAAATCGAAAGGAATATGTTGAAAAAGGAAAAAATTGAATAAAAAGAATGCATCTCGAATGGATGGTTAGATTTGTGCAAATAAAGCGTTGGACGTGATTCGATTTCAGAATTATTTCCTACTTGATTATTTTAGTTTTCAATTAACAAAAGTGATTTTCGAAATGGTTAATTATTGTTTGTTTAGCTTTCGAAAGAAGTTCACTTTATTTCCTAATTAACAAACAGGATTCGAATCTTTTTATGTTACCGATCAAAAACTTGTATACGTCTCGATTATGTAATAATTTTGTGAGTGTCGTAAGAAACATTATTTTTTGTTTTTTTTTGATAAATAATATGTATTTATAGTTTTTACATATGTTGCATGGATTGTCAGCAACTATACGTAATATAATATAATATTTATCGCACATATTTTCCTTGAAATAAGAGATAAAACTATTCAATTAGTTAATAGTTTATATGGGGGTCTCGAAAGTCACATAAAACTAAATACAATCAACTAATGTAAGAGATACTTAAAAGCCATATTTATTTTTTAATACTTAAGCTTTGTAAAAAAGTACATTCAGCAAGATTACGTAACATTTCAACACCACAACATCCCATTTAACAACCAGAATTTCAAATGACATCATTCAACACCATATCTGATGAAAAAACTTTTTTCGCACATGATCCGATTACACACAAATCCAATAACAAGAAATTAGTTCAAGATTGCCGTTTCTATTGTCGATTGGTTCTTTTTCAACATCGACAGTCGCCTTTCTAAAGCTCGAAAACGAACCTCTTTTTCAAAGTTTGTAATTATCGAGACGTCTGTACGTGAGATTTAACATTGGTAAAGGTCGGCAGATCGCCCTTGGTCCCATTTCTTCCATTTTATCAGACGTGTATGTGTTTTTGTATGGTGAAGGTCTCAAAAACGAAAGCGGTGCGAGGAAATTGTTATAACATTTAATGCTGTTGGATATTGCATTTTTAATGCATTGAAATAAACGGATATGTGAAAATTTTAAATAAATACCTATACCTTCTACATACGAAATCTCAAAAATGATCTTTTATATAGTTTTTAATAATAATTTGACTAAAATATTTGGAAGGAATTTTGTAAAATAATTAAAAATAAGATTCATTTATATTTTGATTAAAATTTATATTATATAATATTATTTTGGATTCATTGTTATTTGTATTCATTGGATTCATTGACATGTAACTTTTATACTTGTACTAGTAATAGTTATATAATATGTAATGGAGTTTTATATGTTCTACTTAATTATCAATTTTGAAAGCATTCCTTAATAATATCTATTTATTGTTTACTTAAGGGGTTATACCAGCTTCACGCTCAAAAAAATAGGTATGAAAATAAACATCATTTTTAAAGCAGCTATTGTGTATATAATATAGTTTTCATTTTACACATATACAAAGTATTTTTATGAATAATTTGAAATAATAAAGAATTAAAAAAAATAAAAAATGACAGAGATATGAGCCATTAAGTAGGACTCACTTTTGAAAATCCTTGCTGATGGCGTACATATTTTCTCTGTCATGCATTGTTTAAAAAATGAAAACATTTTTTTTCTTATTTACAAAGGTAATACATAGCTAATGTGTCACGTTAGATAATATGATAAAGAATATGTTTTGTAAATTTTAACAAAATTGGTTAAGTAGATCTTGAAATGTCGTTTACACCATTTTTAAAAAAAGTAGTTTCGAGAAAAACGCAAAAGAAATTAATAAAAAGCTTGGGAAACAGTATAGCGTCAGTGTCTACGTCAGGCTCTCTGATATACTCACTTTTAATTACTATAGCTTTGGAAATAATTTTAATTTTGAAATGGTTAATAGTTTAAAATATTATAAAAAGTATAATCGATTTATCTAGCGAAAAAAAATCGACTTTTTAAAAATCTCAGGCTGGTGTAACCCCTTAATTGAAGTATTAAAAAATAGTGCATTTTTATTTGAATTTACTTTCGTAAAAATATTTAGTATACATATTAGAAATCAGTGGCGGCTCGTGAAAATTTGTAGTGGAGGGGCTGCAACGATGAAAATGAAAATAGTACGTATGTATGTTCTCATGTACAAAACACGAAAACGTCATCAGCACAACACAACACACAAGAATCAAAATATGTATTGCATTTATACATCTGTACAAGACGAATATAGGAATAAAAAAATAATATACAGGGAGGGCTGCAGCCCCGCAGCCCATTGGGACGAGCCGCCACTGTTAGAAATACAAACTACAGTCAATATTCCTCATTTTATAAAAAAAATTACATCACAAATGACCATTTAATTCTCAGAATAATAAAAGTTTTTATTTCGAATAGAGTAAATCATAAATTCATTGAATAGAAAAACGGCACAGCAACTGTGTAAACATTTCTAGAATCATGTAGAAAATATCTGAATTACACGTCTTTACAAATGGATTAACGTGAGAAAGTTATTATCTAAATAAGGCAATCTTGTTCATTCATCTGATCTTTTGTAGTTTTTGTTCGTTTTTAAAATTTTAAGTTAGCGATAAAATTAATAAGATTTTCTGACGAATTCAAAAGCGATCTGAAAAATAAGTTTCGCGATTGTTTCTTAAAATGGAAGCATTATCGAAATAATAATATACATACAACCTATCTTACAAGGATTTAAATTTTAAAATTTTCACAATTTTACGTCACATCTATGACCTTTTCTAATGGCAATCAATTTACTTTCCATTTAAAATATTGACATTAAACATCTCAAAGATAATCAAAATTATATAACATAATTCAATCAGAAAAACACTAATCTGAACACCGAATTTGCCAATTTTCACAATTCCCACATCGCGAGTAATCCTCGAGAGCTTAATCGCCGACGTTGACATTTGCGCAAAACGGGAGGTTAAGAGACGACGCAAACACGGACGTATAATTAGAAATGACTGCTGTCGATTCGCACAAATGGCCGAGAGATGAAAAAATGGAAAAAAATAAACCAAATTGGTGAAAAATGTACGTTGATCTTAACCTTGCGTGTGATTCAGCAACCGATATTGCAATCGGGCGGGGAAGTCCACGTGTAAACAACAAGCGTTCAATATAAAAAGACAACGTGTACCGACTAAACGACAGTCGACTTCTGGTCGCCATTTGGGAACCATAATATCCAAGATGAAGGTAAAAAAAATAAATATGTGGGTCGTTTTGTATGCAAGGTGCTCGGTTTTCACGCGCGTTTTCTATCGATTTTTATGTGAAGTTTTTTATTTTTATTTTTTTTTTAATTAATTTTTTTTCTAATGTTTTCAGAGTCTTGGATTATTAGTGATTTTTGCGTTGGTTTGTGTGCATTTGTCAAAATGTGCAACTATTCCTGAAAAAAAGACGGCTATTGTGGAGGCGCCAGTTGAAGCTTCAGTTGTTGATGGTATTTATTTTTTTTATGATTATTAATTTTATTCAATTGAAATTATCTTTAAACTTCTTAAAAAATAATGAAATGTTTTAGTAAATATAAAATTTTGAATATAACATTTTTATGATGAAAATATACAATTTAGTGCCGAAAAAGCTTTATTCAAAAATGTATTGAAAACACATTTTAAAAAGATTTCGAAGGGAAAAAAATGATGCGATTTATCGGAAAGTATGAAAATAAATGTATATTCAGAAATTATTTCAAATATGTTATAAAAAAAGTCAACTGATAATCTTCTAAAAATTTTTTTTAAAATACATAAAATATCACAAAAATAATTTTATTCAATGGAAAATATTTAAGGCGAAACTGAAGGAATCGACATATTTTTCCGTGTTGAAAGAATTTCATGTTAAACGTCACCGTGTATACGTATATAATATTTTATCAGGACCTCGGTATTATTTTTTATTTACCGATTGTTCACGTTAAGCGTTTTCATGTTAAACGATTTCCACCTATTTACATAAATTATTAAACAATAATATAAGCATTAAATTTAATTCACAGGAAATGCAATTTAAAAAATATTCACATAATTTTATATAAATTTTCAGCCGCTAAAGATAAAGATGATTTGGAACCAGCTGAATCTGGATGGGGAGGATGGGGCCATGGACATGGACATCATGGACACCACGGTGGTGGTCATATCCACGTCATAGTGGTTGGAGGCCACGGACATGGACATGGACACGGACACGGTGGAGGATGGGGACATGGAGGCGGCGGAGGATGGGGACATGGGGGCGGTGGAGGATGGGGACATGGGGGCGGTGGAGGATGGGGACATGGGGGCGGTGGAGGATGGGGACATGGAGGCGGTGGAGGATGGGGACATGGAGGAGGTGGAGGAGGTGGAGGATGGGGTCATGGAGGAGGTGGAGGATGGGGAGGAGGTGGAGGTGGAGGATGGGGAGGGGGTGGAGGATGGGGAAGAAGATAAATAGTTTTGTTTAGTTTTATTAATTTATTTATTGAAGCGTGTACCTGCTAGAATCCGTCCGTTTTGAAATGAGAATGCTCATGTTCATCCTTGACCATAAAATAATAATGAATGTGTCTGAAAGTTCCATGAACTGTTGTAATATTATGTTGTTGAATTGTCGTTTTTTTTATACGTAAAATAAAGATTTATTTCTAAATGTATTTTATTTTTTTATTGCTTTATTGTGTGTAGATGGAATGGATGTAAAAGGTCATGATAATTGCATTCAAGTCCAATCACAGTTGGGAAAAATTATTTGAAAGAAAAAAAAAATTAATTGATTATTATTATTATTATTATTATTATTATTATTATATATCTATAATATTATAAATTAATTGCGAAAGTCTGACCGATATAATGTTCTCCTTGTATAATATTACACTCTATATCTAAAATATAAATGAAGAAAAACAAATCGTTTAATTTTTGAATCTCTGGCTAGATGGTCTGTTAATTGAATACGTGCCGCGAATAACGTGGTATTATACATATCTAACATTTTTTCATTTTTTTTTGCGGAATAACGTTCAATGTTGTCATGTCATTCGTCTCCCAGCGACGGATCCAGAAATTTTTCACAGGGGGGGCGATTTTTCAGAATTATTTTTATTTGTTAAATTTTAAAGATTTTTTTCGTTAAATACAAAATCTTTATAAATCTATAACAGTGGTTCATAAACTTTTTGCTTAATATGCCGATAATTTTCTTATTTCCAAATAATTCGTGGGCCTCAATGAAAAATAAAAAACCGATTGGTTTCAAATTAATCATTTGAATATTTTATACTAATAATTATTTGCTGATCTGATCTGAAAAAAAAATCTTTATGTGTTTAAGATTAGTGGAAAAACTGTAATAAACGACAGGTTGGATTAGGTTGGTTGAGAAATTCGCAAAAATATTTCCGATACTTGGGTTAGGTTCACGGTTCACAGGTTCGATTGACAGATGAAATTTTTAATAAAAACTTTATTTATTAATTATTAATTTAAAATATAATTTCTACTGTTATAGAATATTTCTGTTTACCTTTCCATCAAATTTTCCATAACTTTTTTGTAAAATTATGTCGGTTATGAATTAAAATATTCGGAAAGTCCTATTTCACCACCTCTGCATTTTTTGAATTTTCATATCTAAATAATTTTGTAATGACCTGAAAATTTGGTAATCTGATGGTTTAAGCTCTGGAGAGTAAGTACAGGATAAGCTAATGTATAAATATAGAAGTTTTTCCATCTTTTTTGGAAAATCAGTGTTACAATATGAAATTTTTTTTTTTGAAAATGCGTTTTTCGTGTTTTATTTGCAAAAAATAACATTATTTTTTGCAAAAACAAAAACATTTTTGTGGTCGATAATCATTTTCTAGTCGAAATCGCGTGATTTTAGAATTTTTTTCTTCCATCCGCAGGAGGGGGCGGTTGCCCCTACACATATAATGGATGGAATTGAACGTTTCCAGGTGCTGCAATTTCAATGACCGTGACTGTATTTTAATTATCCATAGAGAATATCTTTATTTTCTTTCTTATCGCATTATCACTAGTGGTTTCTGTAGGTATTTAGTATAGTTTTTATATACATAATTTTAATAATGCCGAAAATCTGTATTTCAGAAATTAACCTTATTTACGTAGAGTCGTAGAGGATTGTGTCAACCTCTATAAGTTTATACAATCTTCATGAAAATAAATGTGTTGATGACAATAATCATCTGACATTGGGAAATATTAGAGGACAACAAGTTGATCGAATGGGACAAGGACGATTAAATCAAAAATGATCTAAAACTCAAAAGATAACATTGAATAAATTCATGGAAAACTTGATTTTATCGTTCATTTATATTCAAAAATCCCATGCGGAAAAATCTGTGAATTATTTAAATTAATGTTCGCATTATTTCAAAATCATATTGAATATCGTAATTCAGTTAAAAACAGGTATTTTGTATCTAATAGTAAAAATATAAATTTTTATTATGAATGCTATAAAAGAAGGTTGCAGTTTTCTTGAAACACCAGTCTATATTTAAGTTTGAAGAAAACAGCATCAACATGCATAAGGTAAAATAGTTTCATGAAGTGAATACTTGCTATCTTTTCAACGGTCAAAATATTATACTTAAAGTTTCAATGAGCAAATCTGAATTTTCAAACCTAAATAACAGTGCATATATAATACAATACAGTAAAAAGTGAATGTTTATAACACAAAAAAATTAATATTTGAGCATATTAATAATTGAGCATAGATAATAGAACCGCAGCCAAGTGTTAAAATACCTATAAATGTGTTTTTAATATGTTGCTTAATTGCAATTTTCAGATAACAGTGGCGATTTTGTTTTTGGTGGTTTGTGTGATTATCGGCGTCCAATGTACGGAAAATTCAGAAGACATTAACCCAAACGTTAAAATATATTCAGTGCACAATCAACAACGAGGTTAATATAAAATTTATTAAAATAATTACGAAGTTCGATATCTTTTTCATACACGTTAAATATTATTTTAGAGGGAAGGGCTGCGCAATTTTATCCAGGTTTTGGAGGCTATCATCGTCCTGGCTATGGATATGGTTACGGTCATCGTCGCCCTGGCTATGGTTATGGACATCACGGTCATGGAGGATTTAAATACTCGTCTGAAAGTTTCTCTTCTGAAGAAAGATATGGATAATTTATAGATTTAAGTTCTTAAAAAAAAAAAAAAATTTTTCAATGTGTCATTCAGTGACATCTTCATCTTTTTGCACAAACTTTGTAATAATTTTTTTTAAATTAAATAAATTATTGGAATTCGCAAGTTTTTATTTTGTTATTAAAAGTATTACGCATCAAATCAATTTAATTGTGATGTTCAGTAAAAGATATGATTTAAAAAAAAAAAAAAACATCTTTACGTTCGTCATAAAAAAGTTGCAAATATTGTTTTTCTACATCCATGTCCTTCGACAACAAAAAAAAATAACGTTCACTCACGGAATTAAAAACAATTTTATTTATTGTTTTCAAGTTTATGCGATTAATTTATTCACGTCTCATAAAATTAAAGGTTTTTTCTCAACGGGAACGGGTTTTCTCATATTACTCAGTTAGGTTAGTTGTTTTTTTCAGAATTCATTAAATTATACAGGATTTTGTTTATAAAAATCGAATCCAACTAGATGCAAAAACCAGTCTCATTTTGACTGTCCTATCGTGCGTATTAAAACAACAAGATGAACAAGGTAAATTCTACACTTGAAAATTTTTGAATTTTCAAACATTTTAAAATAATTTTTGATCGGTTTCAGCTGCTGAAAATAATTTTCTTCTTCTTGATGATCACTTTATGTGCTGCTGTGCCAGCTCGTGCTCCATATGTAGTCCATAACAGAAAAAGAGGTAATTGAATTATCGACGATATTCGTAATATTTATTGAATTGAAATACTTTGATGTTTTTATATTCAAATATAATATATAGTTGGACGTTCTCCACAATTCGGATTCGGAAATTTCGGACATTACAATAGATATCCTGGATATGGAGGGTATGGAGGATACGGAGGATACGGAGGACATCATGGAGGACATTATGGAGGACATTTTGGACATAGAGGAAGTGGATCTTTCGAAAGCTTTGAAAATCATAGTTAAATAAATTATTTAATAAGAATTTCAATAAGTATTTTTTTATATATATTATGGTATACTCAATATTTTGTAAATTCATTAATTATTTGAATAAATTGCATTGAATGAAATCAACATGAATTTTTTTCATATCCTATTTGTTTTATATGATTATCACAATGTCTATTAGACTAATATTCAATTGACGAGAGATAATTTTTTTATTAAATCGATTTGTGTACATTTTTCGTTTAAAAATATTTTTTATATAGAAAAAAAAGATCATGCACGCCCAGATCGTGATGAACTTTATGCCATGTTATTTTAACAAATAACATTTGAATATTAAGTAAAAAAACGAACAACGCACATAAACAATCCGAAAGAATTAATTTTCTGATATAAATCAAACGTACCGTTCAATTTAAATACAGATAAACAAGTTTGAATTGTATACGAAAAAAAAAATAATACCTTCTACACACATCTCTAGTCACAAATGAGTCAATGTTGTCAGTTTGCGAGTTGGGTGCGTACAAATAAAAACCGGCTTCTTTGTATCTTTGGTTTCTGGGAATCCCATTTCGCATTTTGAAACATCACCATATTAAAATTGAACTTTAAAATCCAAGGATTTCGAGCATTTACCGAGATAAAACCAGCAGTCAGACAGTAAACAATGATTGGAATATCCTGCTTCGATTTTATCGTTTTCCGATATAACTTGAGAAAACGAACGCAAATACCTGATGTATTAACAATTTAAATAATAATGAACATTTGGAATAAATAAGCAAAAAAATCACCATTATAATAATTCACACAATGGGCAATTATAAATTCGATTGCGGAAATCTCACGCGGCAATAATAATCGCCGAAGCAGTCACAAATCGACCTTTTCGCACAAAAAATATTATGAAAAATTCAATATGCCCTTTCATGTACGAAATCTCATTATCTTATAATGAACACGTACATTGGGAATTTCCAGACGTTTGCTGTTACAAAAAACTATCAAATCCCTCTAGAAGTGGTACATCAGAGGTGACTGCTTGAAGATGGCAAAAAAGCCGTCAGGTGAATGGACAGGATTGGGTTTAGATTATAGATGATTACGAAGCAAAAAAGTGGACATACCTTCGATAAACGTGGGTTCAAGGTTGTCCAGGATCCTCACTAGACATCTTGTTCTTGTTGATGGTTAGTTTTTTTGTTCGTATTGCCGAATTAGGGGTCGTCAATCTTCAACAGATCTTGGGCGAATATATTTATTTTAAGTTTTTCATGATGTGATATTAAAATTATTTATCAAATTTTCTTCGATTTTATATGAATAAAGTTTATATAATACGTTCTGTTTTGATTTTCACTGAATAATCAATGTGGTATTTGCGAATATCTCTTTTAGCATATACGTCATGGAATTGACCATCTCTGTGTTAAATGTTAAAAAGATGTGGATGAATACATTCTTTGAGAGTTATTGAATAAAGTACGTTTTTTTTTCAACGATTTAGATTTATTGAAATTGCTTGTAATTATAAATATAATTTATAAAAAAAACTCTTGAATGATTCACTATTATGAAATCGATAAAAATAATAATAATGTAAAGTTTTCGAAATGGTAAATATTTTAGAATTTGAAACTCGGAAAATTATAATAAAGGTATAATATCGGATTTGAAATCGAAATATTATATATGACCCAAATTAATACGCCCATTTTATTGGGTGAAAAAAAGGATGGTAATCGAAAATTATCCAAGATTGATTACCTTAAAATTAAAAAAAACTTTGCTTTGTTTAATTAATTATTTGATAATTTTTTAAACACATGTGTATGGTATGAAAAAAATGTTTTTGCTTTTATCAATCAGAACCAAATAATGACTGATTGTGATGACATTATAATATAATATTATATATAAATATTTTATTTCATCGATAAGTTCCTTCATAAAAAAAGTTATGCGTAAAATTGTTTATTTCTTTTCAAAAATTTTGGATATGTTATTCTTATTGTATGCGTTGGAATGATAATTCATTTAACAATATGTAAATTTATGTATATATATCACGTAGCACAATGTCAAATAACAGATGCGTTTTGTGGTCAGAATAAAGTTGTACAAATTATTGTCTCCATAGAGTGAATAGAATTTAAATGTAAGAATTCACTTAATTTTAAATAACCTGCAATAAAATTCACCATTGAAACAAATAAATATATTTGTTCCATCATAAAAGTTTCCAAATCATATGAAACAAGTATAACATAAAGATAGTTAATGTCGAGATTTAATTTTTACAAGGGGATTCCTCAAACACATTCAAACATTACAAGCACCTAAAGTACATCACAGTTAATAAGAAAGAAAATAAATTGAGGATCAAAAAATTTAATGTGAATAGATATTTTTTGCAGCACATCACTGATGTTTAGATACTTTGTAAATATTATATGCCGATCGAAAAATAATTGGTTCTTAGTATTACGTCATGATTACATGGATTTTCGGAAGGTCATTAAACATGACGCGGGATAAGGTGCCCGAAAAGCACCACCCAGATTGATTTATTTTATCCAAAGAAGATATATTTTCATAATCCAACGAGAACACGGCGGAAGACTAATTGTTAACCGGCATAATGTTTGTTTCCCATTATATTATATAATACGAATAGTAAATTTCTGTATTCAAATGTTTACGGAAAATTTTTTTAGTAACCTTGTACATCAGTAAGAGGGTGAGTATTTGAAGCGCGTATATATAAAGAGCTTTTGACGTTTAACATCATTACAGTACAAGTTCTAACACTAACCAGTAATTGAACTCGTCCTTTCGTAAACGTTTCTATAAATCATCGCGAAAATGAAGCTGGTACGTTTAAAAAGTGTTAAAATTTATAATTATCGTGCGATATTTTAATTGGTGATAAATTGAAAATTTATGGTATTTTTAAAACAAACAGTTACATGGATTTAATTCTAACAATATTTCGAAAGCTTAATATTTTGTGATTTTTATTCAAAATACATATTTAATTTCAAAAATTATAAATAAAAAAGTTTACATGATTTATAAATAAAAAAATAAAAAATAATAAACAATATTAAATTTAATTTAACACAAATTAAAATAAAATATATATTAATTTATTTTCAGATGTTGACAATCGCGACTTTCTTAGTCGCATTATCATTGTCTCTCGCACTGCCAGTTCAATTGGTAGAAATAGACCCTTCTTCTCAAGACCTCCAAGCTGAAGCTTCGGAATGGGTCTACCCCAAAGATCAGATAGTGAAATTGGAACCAATCAACGAAGCCAGGCTCGTCCAGCCAGAAGAAGAAGCTTTGGAAACCGCTGAAACAGCTCACCACGGAGGTGGCTATGGTGGTTTCGGTGGAGGTCATGGTGGTTTCGGTGGAGGTCATGGTGGCTTCGGTGGAGGCCATGGTGGTTTCGGTGGAGGTCACGGAGGAGGTTTCGGTCATGGAGGAGGTTTCGGTCACGGCCATGGAGGACATGGTTTTGGAGGAGGACATAGAGGATTCGGAGGTGGTGGTTTCGGAGGCTTCGGAGGCTTCATTGGAGGATTCGGTGGATTCGGAGGCGGCGGAGGAGGACATCATCATGGATGGGGACGTCGTTAAAATGCTTTTTTTTAAATTCCTTGTCGCATGTAGGTTTTTAATTTTTTAAATAAAATTGTCAAAATGTATTCTTGAAGATCTTTATATGCATCAAAAAGTTTTACAAAGTGATTTCTGATGTGCCGTTGAAAACTCATGCGATACGGAGTTCATTATTAATTTTATTAATTTGTGTTCATTCGTGAGTGACCTGAAAATCTATTCAATTGCCGATATGTATTTTTGTGGTTTTTTTTTAATTTGGAATATTGAATAAATTAGTATTTTTATTTAAGAAATTTGATTTTTTATTTAATTGAAATCGATCTGTTTGATTGGAAAAGTTTTTAATGTGATTACAAAAGCCGTATTATATATTACGGTTTATATATAAAAGCCGTATTATATATAAAAGTTTTTAATGTGATTATATAGCCGTATTATATTATAGTAGGAGATTACTTGAAATAACTTATTTCGAATGTTTCAATGACCCCTCTAATTAAATAAATATTATTTGAACAAATTATTATTATTACAAACAAATAAATTAAGACTATTTTTGCAGTTATACCTACAAAAAAAAAACAATCTCAAAATTCAAAAATCCCCGAAAGCATCGCAAATAGTGTTAATTGGTGCGACAGTGGAAAGATAATTGATGACATTCCGTCGTATTTATGATGACGTCTTTCGTTAAATGCAATTATTAGAATGAATTTATGATTCACACCTAAGTAATAGCGATTAGTAAATAGAGTTGTATGATGAAAGAGATAATTCCCATGATTCATTTTTAGATTCGATAGTTCCGTCCATGGCCCCTAAAAGTTGTTTTTGTTTTCGTTTATGTGAAGGTTTGTAGGTACTACGTAATTTTGTATAACATTTAACTATCGTTCGATCTATGTATATTATGAACGAGTTTAGTGTCAGGTGAAGGTTTGATACATTAAGTTTTGAACGTGTTTACGAATTTTTATTACTAATGCTTGAACGATTTCAAATTTTGTTGTTGAATAAATCGATTCGCAGAATACAAATATATTATGTAAACAATGTTGATTCATATAATAAATATTTTGATGATTGAACAATTTTGTTTTTATTATTTAACTTTTGTTATAAACTATATGTTTTAATGTTGAAATACTTTATTATTTAATCTATGTATCGCTATTATGAAAATAAACTTATTTCAAACTACGCAGTTCATTCCGTTTTTTTATATAAATATATCCAATTAATATTAATATAATTTCGTTTTTTAAAAATGATTTATCGAATGTGTATATGATTTTTCATATAAAAATTAATATTGAAAAATGTACCAAAAAAGACATCGACGATTGGTCAAGCCATAAACCAATTTTTCATTATAAATTTTATCAGATCCAAATTTTTGCTATTACCGTTCAATGCTACCCGGTTTACCAGTTGAATGAGTTTTATTTAAAACGGTCATATGACATAGATAATTTCACACCTTGGAGAAATCTATAAAACCAGGCGAAATTCGATAGTAAATATCAGATTTTTGAACAGTAGTGGACGTGACAGTAGTCTTGTGTTTAGTTCTAATTTTTGTGTATCCGTGCAAAGTACTTGAACCAACATGAAAACGTGTATTGTCGTAAGTTTTGCATAAATATTTATGAAAATCGTTTAATCATAAGATTTAATCGTTTTTTTTTTATTTGATTCTTAAAAACATTGATATTAATAAAAAAAAGTAATTGATTATTTCAATGCCTAAGTATTTTTTTTTTCATGGAATCATTTCATAACTTTTCACATAGTTCATCATATACGTATATTATAATTAAATTAATCTGTATTGCGTAAGTTTGTGATTTCCGATGATATCGTGATTATACAAAATCACATGACTATGGAAACGTTGTGTTAATATGTTTAGAACGTTTCCAACGTATGAATCTAAAAAAGAAAAAAATAACGAAAACCCGAAACGAGTTTTACTACTTTTTGCGCCCATAATTTTCAGAGTCGATATTTTTTGTGCTAAACCCATTTTAGTAATTGATGTTAATATTTTTTTCAGATTTTCGCAGTTTTCGCTTTGGTCGCTACAGTTATGGGAGCCCCTCAATTTGGGTTAGGAATTTACGGTGTTGGTGTAGGATTGGGAGGTTATGGTCATGGATATCCAGGATATGGTTATCACGAACACAGACCTTATTATGGAGGGTACCATGGTGGCTATGGAGGATATGGAGGATATGGAGGGTATGGAGGTCATCATCATCATCATCATGGTGGTGCATTTCCTATTGGCGGATTAGGAATAGGAATCATTGGTTAAATAAATACAAAAATGTAGAAATAAATATAACTTTGTACATAAATCGAAAAATTTTATATGAGTTTAATAAATATTTATTTATTTGTAAAAAATTATTTTGAAAACATTAATTTCACTAATAACATGTTTTAAAAAAACGCCGTATTACATATATTTTTTTAAGATCAAAATATTTTTTATGACATCTACAAATTTAATTCAAAACGATTTTTAAAATACAGTTAGATTTACAATAAAAAAATATATTACAATATTTTAATAGATGTCGTATATAATATTATTAAACCTACATATTTTTATCTATTTTGTGAACTGTGATTGATAAACGTAAAATGTGATAGTTTATTTATATTGAAAATTCTAACATTAAGTATTCGTATTGGTATCGTTAACAATTTTTTGAACATTTTCGTATTCATCGATATTACTCGACATTTTGTTAGTTCTGCCTTTTGAGATTTCCTTATTTTTTATTGCTAGCATGAACGATTCTAAAAAGGCAGCAAAATTAGGATATTGTTGAAATGGAAGATACATATATGGATTATTATTTAATCCTGGATAATTATAATTCGTTGGATAATACGGATTTCCATGTGAAGGATATGCCATTCCCGCATTTTGACTTTGCATAATCATATGCTTATCATGTTCATCAGGATTTTTCATTTTGAAAGATTTCTTTCCATCCAAATTATCAGATCCAACATTTTTGATTTCAGAAGGTTTATTAATATCGGCAACATTTATATTTGATATATTTTCTGTCGTAATTGACATGCAGCAACATTTACTCGATAAAAATATACCAAAAAATAGAATTATTACGTTAAAATTAACCTACAATGAAATAATTGAATCAAATTTTTGTACTTCAAAAACATAAAACGCCGATCGTAAAATAACTTACCATTGTATTATTTGAAATTTTTCAAACCGACAAAACCGCAATACTGACAAAGTGTCAAGTCCATACGACTATATATATGCAGATCACTTTATCACATAATTATGTCTGAAAACCAAACATATATAATTAAAGCTAGTTATTTTTTTTTAAATACAGTTCAAATATATAATTATAAGAAAAATCCGATTTTACTCAATTACAACGCATTTTAAAACATTCAAACAATCACATGTCTGATTATTCGTAACCACAATTTTCTCAGGATAACAAAGGTCGTTAGAAAGGTTATAAATGTCCATTTGCGTATTTGATAATCATGAATAGACTTGCATAAAAAGGCTTAGATTGATTGTCAGTGACTTTTATTAATTTTATTTGTTCGGATAATTGTAATGCAAGTTTATGTACCAAGGTTAACAACAATTCTTCCTACACACGACTCATTATGCTATCAATTCGTTGAAGCCAATATGCACCAACAATTGTTATAATAGATAATAAAATTATAAAATTTTAATAATGAAAAGTGCATTATGAGTGGTTCAAACATTTATTTGCAATTATTTATACATAGTACAAAAGTACAAAAACTGACCGATTCCCATTTCACATGCAAAACATATAAGACAAGCATGTAGTATTAACTATCATATTATTATCGTTCTTAAAAATATTTTTACAATTCAAACTTTGGTTTGTAATATTTTGTAAGATTATCCATCGATTTATATTAGTATCTATGTATAAAACTAAAAAAATTTAGTATCTATGTACTGAAATTTTTATTATGTATCACAGTTTATAACTTGTTTTGACTCCCTTGATTCCTTTAACGTTTGTTTTTGTATCGAGAGGAATTTTATAAATGACTGAACCATCCTCTTCACTGCTATGATCTTCAACAGATGGTGCAAACCATACGTTTTCCTCATGAGGTGGTTTTAATTCTGTACTCAATGTATGTTCTTCTTCGTCAACATTTTCCTCGGAAGAAATATCATGTTCTGGTACACTAGGTAGATTATTGGCAATCATCGACATATATTTTATCATATCATCTGAAATTAAAATTGAAATGAAATAATTTATAATTTAATTGTTAATATAATTATTTAATCGATAAATACCTTGATGTTCTTCTACGCTATCGTGATGGTGTTCACTTTCACTAATTGTTTCTTCGGTACTAGAATTTTCCATACTTTCTTCGTGTGTTGTGACAAAAATTGGTATTTCATCATCTGAAATCAAACAATATACTTATATAATTATTTAACATTAAAAAAAATCAAATCATATAAAGAAAATAATCAATATTTTCAGATAATAACACTTTTTATCAAATTATCACAGTGTAAAATTCGAATACAGATGCAAAAAAAAACTCGCACCGTTTACAGTTTGATCACTACGTCCATCTTCAACAATTTTAACATCAGTAGATTCTGTTGACTCGCTTTCAGGTGGGTCTTCAGGTGTATGGTCCATTCCATCGTCTCTTTTCTGATCTTCTTCAGATGGCGTCATCGTCATCATCGAAGGATCGTCATTTTCAATGGGCGTTTCTCGACTGCTGGTCCACTCTACTGGTTTCAACATACAAAAACCATTCTCGCAAACCAGTCTAACATTATTTCTTTTTATAGTTTTGATCCCATAGTCACCGGGTGCAGCAAAAACGACCGATGCAACAGCAAACTAAAAAACAAGAAAGTAATAAGAATTATGTGTATAATGTTAGTCTTCAATACAAATAGACGTACTAAAATTATAGCGATCTTCATCATTTTGTTGATGAAGGGACACACTTCTGTCCTTCTGGAAGCTGCAGGAAAGACCAAGTGCGATACTTACTGCAGGCGCTAGACCTTTATATAATACTATTGAGATGAGGAAAAAATCAATCATTCTAGTTTACATTCAACGCATATAGTAGCTCATTGCGGTTGGGTTTACCATATTTGCTACCCACCAACCATATTTCATTGTTGAATCGAGTATCGTCCACGTGTGATACACTACGAAAACAATGAGCAATCGTCATTCAAATCGATTAAATGACCAAGTAATGGTTCAGGAGCAACATTAAAAACAAATTCTATGCATATATATTTATATTAGATTTTTGAATGTTGTGAAATATCTCATTGGTTATCAAATGATACGAAAAATATTGGTGCATTTCGATTATCTGGTTGATTCGTTGAAAATGGTTGTTGTGATAAAGTTTGTCGACTGCTTGTTTCTTTGTGTGGAAGTTTATGCGTCAGCAGGTAATTGTCAATGGAAAACGTTTTGTCGAATTAAAAGTGCGATTCAATCGCCTTTTTCCTGCTCGTTGTTATGCGTGTGCAATACTAATATCGATTTCAATGTCAATTAAATCGGTAATGACGTACGAAAATGTTTTGATATTGATTCGGACGTGTCCGAATTATAAATTGTCGCGAAAAAAGTTACATCGGAGCATATTGATGTTAAATCAAAAAAATTATTAAATCAAAAATTTATTTTAAATCAAAAAAGTTTTCTATGATAATTTTTTCAATAGATGTAAGTAGGAACTTGTCCTTTTATAGCTGAATATGGAGCACTTCCATGCTGATAACGTGCTTGACGATTTTGCTCATCTTGTCCTTGTTGTTGTTGTTGTTGAACTTTATGGAGAAAATATTTTAATATTTAGTCATTTATTTGTAGATAATAATTTCATAAAACTAAATATTGTAAAAATCATACCTTGTCCGTTTACAGTACAACACATTGCGATGAACATGAAGACCATGAAGAGAAACTTTACCTATTATTTATTTATTTAGAAGTTAGTCTTATAATTGATTAGAATAAATATATTTTTCGTACAGTTTAAATAAACAATTTTTCATTTAGAATCACGATAATAGGATCACTTACAAGGAATTTCATTGTGTTTGTATTTGCTTTGTGGTGTTTAGAAATAAACTATGAATAGTCAAAAAAATAGCTTCTTTATATACATCTCAAAAATATTGATAATAAACAAAAACATTCATATCTAAAATTTGCTATACAAATTAAAAACTATAATAGATAAAAATAAAATGTCAACTATAATAATAAGAAGGTCGTTGTTTCAGTGTGTGGTTGTTTATCAAAATATTTATTATAATACAAATATGACGAAATTAGCACATTAAACCCAATTTTGCGGCATAACATAACACACCAATTACTGATTTTTGAATTTTCCGATTTTCTAGTATAATACAAATAAATAATTTTTCAACAAGATTTCTTTGGATAATAGATGTCTACGGGTTCAATATTTTTAAACCCTTAAATGTTATTTTCTTAGTAGTTTCAATCTAATATAATTTCAAAAATATTAAACATCAAAATGTCAAGGAATGAATATTATTACAACTATTATATGTACAATAATACGTTACGAAAATATTTTAATTTTTTTTGTGTTAATATTTTGATTTTTGGTATTTTTTTTCTTTTTTCACATAAAAAAACAGAGTTATCTCTATTCGAACTGAATACACTCTACTTCTATTGTTCATTTTTTATAAATGGGGAAAATTTAAACTTGCATTTTATTAAATAAATGTGCAATTAACCTGAGCATTTAATAAAATTTGCGTGTATTAAAAAATAAAGTGTACATTTTGCGCGAGTATTGAAATGTGTGTATTCAAAAAACTGCTTTGATCATTGAAGAAATATCTGTAACTTAACACGAATAAAACGTTCATTAGAATGAATGTAAATAAAGGATCGACAACCCGTAAACGTGAATAGAGTGAAATACCAACCGCACTACCATTATTCATAGCTTTCATAACAGAAACCAAAACGGACCAAATTGTTAAAATGTGATAAAAATTGAAATTTTAACCAAAGTAAACGTTGACAATTGCGTTGTATTGTCTATGAAGGAAGACTTTACTCTAGCGTCGTTGCTGCATCCTCGGTCATTTCAATATTGAAAGTTATTTTTTCTATTGATCATTTCATATTTTTTTGATGTTATTTTATAAAATTAAAAAAAAATTCACTGCACACTACAAATGAAATGATACTCAATACGAGATTCTTTAATGCATCACAGACAATATACGAGTACATCGTATATTATTCTAATGCACAAATAATTCGTTCCAAGAAACAATGTATGTACGAGTATACTTTTTAAATGCACAGTTAAATCGCACCTTTATAAATCTTCAAAAAAAGGAAACTTACAATTACTTACAATCACATGAGCAAGTATTCAAGAAAACTGAAGTAGTACGAAAATAAATAAATTAATTAAAACCAAAAAGTTTGCTGAAAGTCAGTGTGGATTTTTTAATTCATTAATAATAAACCATAACCCTTTTTTAATATAATTCATGAATATTATTCATTTTTCATTCTATTTTAATATTTTCCGTAATATTCATATTCATTGAAAATGTTTTTTTTCAGTTAAGGCTTGTTAAGTTTAATAAAACAAAATATAAAAAATATATTGTATTTTTAAATATAAATTTACATAGAAAAACATTTCATTAAGTTCGATCTAATGATGTCCGTGTCCGTGTCCATGTCCGTGTCCATGTATTTGTCCGTGGCCTTGTCCGTGTCCCTGTCCATGTCCATGGAAACCATGACCTTGTCCAATTTGTCCATGACCACCGTGTCCTTGCTCAAATTTTCCATGACCAATTTGTCCGTGACCAATTTGTCCGTGACCAATTTGTCCGTGCGGATATCCATGAACTTGTCCATGAGGGTATCCATGTCCTATTTGTTGGTGTCCTTAAATAATATTTGAATATGCATATGTATAGATTAATTATTTACTTTCAGTACAATAATAAAATAAAATATTAATTACCATGTGGATCATGTGGTAAAGCTGATGTAGAAAAAACGAAGAAAACCAAAAAGAAAAATGCTGCCTAAAACGAAATATACCGATTTTCATTAAAACATATAAAAAAATTGCTACTTTTACATTTAGAACATAAAACAAATTTAACAAATATATTGATTGGCTACTAGTATATTAAATATTATGTATTTTACTATACAGTTTTTAAAAAATAATCAGATCGAAATATGTACTTACGAAGAACTTCATTTTGACTTGCTTTGCGTAAACACTGGAATGTAATGCGTACTCAGTCAGAATTTATCTTTTTTATACGTGATAGTTTCTTATTTATAGCAAAAATCAACATTCGGAAAATTCGAAGCGATGTCGAAATCGGTTAATATAATGGTTTCCAAGAAATATAACTAAACATGCGAATGTCAAACTGCTGATTGATCTGTGACTCTTGATTTATTTGATTCGCACAATAATTAGGATGTCTGAAAAAAAAATAAAAAAAAAACAATTTAAAGATTTTTTAAAATAGTTTTGAATTCATGTGTAATATGTAATTTGTATTTTACTATAAAATTTATTGGTATTTTTAGATCGATAAATGCTTATAATTAAATGTAATTTTTTGCATGAATTATTTTCTTTTCGAAGTGTGGTTATAAGCATTTGAATAATACAATGGAAAAACGATTGAAAACCATTAGATCAGCCTTCATAATTAAACGAAAAATATATTTTTATTACTAAAAAGTTGACCTTAATTATTTGACCTTTTTTTCATTGACGGATAAGTTTATTTTGGAAATATTGAGTAGGTTAAATGTCGCGATAAGACCGAAAGTCACTTTGTGATTTCCACAGTAATTCTTAAAGAATTTATTTTAAGCATAAATTTTAATATGAAAATTATTTATGGATTATGATAAAATAAAATAATAAAATATAGTACATATAGTAGGAGATTTCGATAATTGAATATTGTTATAAAAAAAATCACTTTGGAATGAAATGTTTATAATTAACATTTTATTTCATAATAAATAGAAATGCATAACATTTTTTTTCTCATACATAAATTTATTTTTCTTATAGGATTTTAAATGGAATGGTAAGCTATATAGTATGTATATGTATATAACATATTACATATGTATATGTAGAAGGCCTGGGAAGACTTTTTAGTCAGCGAGCCGCATTGAAAATAAAAAGTGACCTAAGAGCCACCAATCATTTTTTTCCATAACCATATTTTATTACTGTACACAAATTTTATAATTTTCGATGTAAATTTCGTTAACAAGATTCATAAGATCAATTTTAAATGTTTATGAGTAATGCTTGATGGCAAAGAATTTTTATTTATCTCCATAACAGAAAAATAAACTTTTTCGCATAATATTATGTATAATAATAAGTATTCTTTGAGCAATAATTTAATGTTTCGCAAAATTTTATGAATAAAGTTGATTATGTTATAGAATTTACCAATTTTTTCATGACGGTAAAACCCTTTTAAATTAGGGTTGTATTGTAAATTTATAATTTTATATTGAAACTAAATCGGTAAGTCTATCAATATTGATTGAAAATCACGATCATGCGGTTCGCGTATTGCAGTTTTCCCAGGTTTGAACTTTTACCTATCAAACATAGTAGTCAGTAAATATTCGAGATATACATATTAAGTAAGTAAATAATTGAAACATCGATGGTATATTTTTTATAAAAGAGACAATTTATTTTTAAAGAAAAATATATTTAAGAAAAGAACGACAAATATGTATTTTTTTTTTCTTTACGCAATTTTTCCAGTCAATGTTTAAAAAGCTTTAGTGTAGAAATGAAAATAAGTGCAAATAATCATTGTTAATATTAATTCGTTGATATTATTTGCTTTAAATAATTTGATGTTCTATTGTATTTAATATATTTCGTGATGAATATATTTTCCATCATTTCCACCCCATAATAAATGTTCACTGGTTCCATGTCCACCGTTTCCGTGACCACCGATTCCATGACCACCGCCTCCGTGACCACCGGTTCCGTAAACACCACTTTCATGTCCATGTCCACTGGTAGCTCCATGCGTGCTCCACGATCCATATTTATCGGTATTTCCATATCCACTGCTAGTTCCATGACCACCGCCTACGTGACCACCGGTTCCATAAACACCGCTTCCATGTCCGTGTCCACTGGTAGCTCCATGCGTGCTCCACGATCCATATTTATCGGTATTTCCATATCCACTGCTAGTTTCATGACCACCGCCTACGTAACCACCGGTTCCATAAACACCGGTTCCATGTACACCGGCAGTTCCATGTACACCGGAAGATCCGTGTACACTGGTAGATGTATGCCCACCGCTAGTTCCTACTACAAGTCCCAATGCTCCATGTGCACCGTTAGATCCATGTGAACTGGGAGATTCATGTACATTGGTAGTTCTGTGCGTACTCCATTTTCCATGATCGCTGGTTGATCCATGTCCTCCGCCAGTCCCCGCTCCATGTCCCCATGTTCCATATGAACCGGTAGATGTATGCCCTCCGCTAGTTCCTACTACAAGTCCCAATGTTCCATGTGCACCGTTAGATCCATGTGAATTGGGAGATCCATGTACATTGGTAGTTCTGTGCGTACTCCATTTTCCATGATCGCTGGTTGATCCATGTCCTCCGCCAGTCCTCGTTCCATGTCCCCATGTTCCATATGAACCGGTAGATGTATGCCCTCCGCTAGTTCCTACTACAAGTCCCAATGCTCCATGTGCACCGTTAGATCCATGTGAACTGGGAAATTCATGTACATTGGTAGTTCTGTGCGTACTCCATTTTCCATGATCGCTGGTTGATCCATGTCCTCCGCCAATCCCCGCTCCATGTACCCACGTTCCCTTGAGCCGGTAGATGAATGCCCTCCGCTAGTTCCTACTCCGTGTCCCCATGTTCCATGTGTATCGCTGTTTCCATATCCGCTTATTCCATGAGTTGTTACTATTATATATTTTTCAGTTTGAAAAAAAAATTATCCGTAATTGAATAATAAAAAAAATATATAATACCAATTTTATGTGGCGTTATTTGATAAGCGTTGACTGAATAAAAGATGAGGAAGATCAGGAACAGGGAATCCTAAAATTTTTCAACGTTAATAAAATCGATGAAATATTTTTAAAATAACTAAATATTTTTACATAATACTAACGAAGAACTTCATCGCTGCAGTTGTTTGGAGAACTGTTGCAATATGTGAAAATTGCATGATCCACCACCTCTATATACAGCAAAAATTTCAAAGACTTTTTCTTGCATTTTTCTCTTTTATTATTTTCAAGTTCTGTTTATTCTCGAAAATTTTAATAAATAAAATTTATAGCAGGTATTTCAAGAACGCAAAGTCATTGGTTAAAATTTCGTTATTTTTAATTATTTAGGATGATTTATAAGTCTCTTTCATCGGTTCAATGTATTTCTACTTTTCTTAAATATATCGAATTTTATATTTATTTTTTTATTTGGTTTACTAAACTTTTCAATAAATTGGATTTCTTACAGCGTAATGTACAATAAAAGACAAGATCTTTATGAAAATCTATTGTTTATTACGTTAATGAACATTGAAAAATCACAAATTGGGTCAATTCAAGTACTTAATCTATAACGGAAATGATTTTTTTTATATGTAATGATTTTTTTCAAATGATTTTCCTGTTTTGGTTGCGTTCTAATGATGTCCTCCATGTCCATGAACTTGTCCACCTTGTCCATGAGATCCTACATGTCCTGCTCCATGTCCTCCTCCTAGTCCACCTCCTTGGCCGCCGTGAGCACCGTGGGCACCATGGGCATCATGAACTCCACCGTGATGGGGATCCTTAGGAGCTATTGAAAAAAAAGGAAAATAATCAGTGCCTTATATATTATAAGATATTATAATATCTTCTGGCAAACAACATGACGAGTTTATAACTTACCAGCATGTTGTCCATGTCCTTGTTTGTATCCTTCAATGGATACAAAGAAGAAGAAGAAGAAGAGGAAAAAGAAGGTTCCCTGAAATATAGATCGAGTTATGAAACTATTTAAATAAAATTAATCAAATAACAAATCAAAAATCACTTACGAAGAATTTCATTTTGAAAATTTGTGTTGAAACTGGTGGCAGAATCTGAATTCATTTGTGAAATACACCTCCTTTTATACGTAAATTTCAATTTAGTAAAACCGATAAAATTGTGATAGCAAGTTTTTTGGAAAAAAAACTGATAAGAATATATTTTTCGAATAGAATTTCAAAACTTTTTTAGCGTGTGATCACAAAATATTCCATGTACTAAATATCAACCTAGTTTATTTTTACGGAAAATGTTTATTACGTCGAATATTGATATAAAATCGGTATTTTAAGAAAATTCAGTTTTAAATGATCATATTAACGAATCATCTATATGCTTTTTATTAAGTTTTTGTCTCATTCGACAAAATTTATTGACATCCATAAAATCCTTATTCAAAGTGTCAGAAAAGGAACAATTCAAAATTTGACATAGGAAAAAATGAAAATAGTCCATGATAAGTGTCTGCGACCTTCTCAAAGATTCAAGGTTGTAATATCAAACCTCGATGAGGTCAAATCTTTTCGAATTATCAAATATTCAAATTTAACATTGACTTCGTTATTATGATCTAGTTTTTTTTTCGCATAATTACTTTAATTGGTGAATTTTCGGTTGTCACTATATTGTCTGTAATTGTGCTATCTTTGACCCTAAATTGACATAATTTTTAAGGTTATCATTGTTGAATAATATAATGTGTTTACACGTTTTAGAATCCGTTAAAAAATACACAAACGTAGGCGTTTTAAATAATCGCTTAATTGTACCGATCTTTTTACTAATTTAACGACTGTTTTGTTTAGATAATTTAAATTGAAAATATTTTGACTTAAAAAAAATATATTTAAATATCTTTGAAGTTTCTTCTTAATAGTTATTTTATTTGATGTCGAGATAATTATAATATTTTATTCAAATAAACTAGTCGATTCGAAAAATATTATATTTGAATTTTATAATTAAAAAAATTTATGATACACAAATAATACAAAATATTATTTTCGTGATATAAAATATATTAAATGTTAAGATTACGTAAAATGTATTAAACTACAAATTTAACTAAAATCAGAATAATTTGTAATATCAAAATCTTCGAAATTGTGTCCTTTGATCTGATATTATTCTTGCTCTATTAGATATCAGACGAGATATATGTGTCGGAGGATCAACAGGAATGCTCATTTCATTATCATAATTGTGAAAACCACATTTTACTGAAAAACAAATAAAATGTTCAATAACAAATAAAAATAATCACAATCGTTTCCAACTCGTTCTAACATAGAAAACGTATATCAAGCAGAAGTTATCTTTATTTTGCAAAAATCGATGTAAATTACTATGATACACATAAAAGGTCATAAACGAGAAGTATATTGTGATTACACAGTGGAAATAAATTACGATTACGAATTTATATATTAAATACAAACCATGATCGTGTTGTTCATGTGGATATTGATGTTTCCACGTCCTCGAAGGATTGCTCTGCACCAAAACTGCCAGCATGATTACCAATTTCAAAATCTGAAAATTTAAAAGTACATGAAAAGTATTATATAAAACTAATCTTATTTAGAATATTTTAAATATAATAAATAATATTCAGTTATGATCAATCAAAAATGAGATCTTTCAGAAAAAAATTACATATTGAGTTCCTAAAGGTTTAACTTTTTCGAACACACCAGTTCCAACTAATCTTATAAGTTAAACAAAATAAGGCACGATTAGTACACGAGTGCAGATATTATTGACGGAGAAAAGTTTTCTATATAAACTCATCAATCTTTTATCACTATAATACAAAAGTTATGACATACAAAATTTCAATGGCACATGGAAAAGACCTTGACGTTAACATTTTCAACATATCAAACGATATTTCCGATTCGAAAACTGAAAACGGACCCCGCAACTTTTCAGATTACACCAACCGCAGACGATAACACCAAAAACCACGAAAACAACACGAAGGTCACCACAATCTGGATCCGCAATTTCTCTTACCAGAAGAATGGACATTTCGCGTGCTTTGCTTCGCCGTGCAGCCGACTTTGTGGAAATTCGCGATAAACCGAAGTGTCCACGTATATATTGCGCTTCGATGGCATTTTTCATTGGAATTGTTGGTGTTTTGTGCAATTGCCATCGTTTATGGTTTCAATAAACATCGGCGTCTGCTCTTATCGCCGTTGGTAATTGCTAATTGTTTACAGTCTATCAAACTTTGAACTTTAGAGATCGCTTTTCTATGCAGGGGTGTTTGATGTTTTCGGAATGAATTCATGAGTCGGATTTTTTCTAGAATTATGTCAATTGTTAATTATGCTATTTGTGTTTTAATCGATAATTTGTATTAGTACCGACATTTATTAAATGATCGATAAATAAATTAAAACGTTTTCACATTTACATTTACATTTCACATAATTTTTTTTTTAATGTGAGACTCAAATAATTAAACAATTATTTCTAATTTATCAATCGTATTCTAAATAGATGTATAATATTTCAATATCAATGTTTTGGTAAACAAAATTAATCTGTGTTATTGTTTTGAAAACATTAGCGAAAATGAGAACTAAATTTTGTATGGTTAATTTATATTTAATGATTCGTTTACGCAAATTTTCGTAATTATTTATAAATTCGTATCGTTTTATTTTTTAAATGTTTTTATGTTATATATTTTGTTCTCTTATTTGTTTCTGAGAAAATTTCAATTATCTATAAGTTCTGAAAATTATTTTCGAAAAATATGTTATTGATAAATACTCAGAATTCTAAATTTTAACCCATTTTCGAAGTAGTTTTGTATATTGGAAACGAATAGATAATTCTCATAATTAATTTCTTACTTAACAAAATCAACCCAATCAATAGATAGCCTCTGAACTAAGCATACTGCGAAATCATTTTTCGTTGCATATTTCGAAATTAACCATTGTGTAACAAAATTATTGAAAATGACCCATTACGCTCGTTTCAACAAAAAGTCAACGTTATCAAATTTTTCATATGAAAAAATACTAAAGTCAAATTATTCAATTTATTATATCTAAAATAAATAAATATTTACATTGGAGATTTTGATAAAAATAAATTAATTAGTGCACCCGCATATATATTTTTTATTTATTCCATAATATCATCGATTCGTTCAGTTTACGATTCAGCTTTCTCTTTAATAACTGGAGCTACTGGAATTGGCTCAACAATAACTGGTGCCAATGGAACATAATGGAGTTTACTGTAGTGAGAGAATCCAAATTCTGGTTGTAATCTGAAATTCAATGAATAATATAAATTTTTTTTTGAATAAAAAGAAAATTAGAATAATCATTCGTGAAACTTACTGATATTCAGGGGTTGGATATTTGTGTAATTTATTCACAATTTTGTTTTTGATATAAGTAAGAGGATTGTTTTCTACAATTTTTTGTTTCAACGCGCTCAATATAGCGAGATAGTCGTCTTTCGTTAATAAAGGTTCTGTATCTACTGGTTTTATTACCTTTAATTAAAAATTAACAAATACATTTTTATATTAATCATACCTTTTGAATAATAAATTAACATTTACCTTTGGTGGTCTATAAACGATTTGCGGTTCGAGTGATGTGATTTCATGTTTATTGTGTTTTATAAAAAACGCATCGTTTGGCAACACAACAGCCATCACAATCTAACAATTTATAAAAATAAAATCAAAATAATATATGTACACTTAAAAAATATATAAATATTTAAATTTTACGAACCAAACACACGAACAAACACTTGTACATTTTTAAGCGATCGACTTAGAACACAATAAAAAAAATTGACTTCTTATCTTCTGCACTTTTCAAACGAAAATGAATCGCGATATCAAATTGATGTTGTATTTATATAATTACAATTACATCCTGTATTCGTAAATTAAAAATTTCATTAACACAACACCTAGATAAGTATGCCGATTTTGACATATCAAAATTCGAGCGAAAGTGGTTTTGTCAGTTCATCACGGATTTTCACATTTCATATAACAATTGTATGGAACGTATCGATGTTTGTTGTATTTTAGAATTTTAATCGTATGCAAATTATAGCGACGATTTGTTTGTATTTCTAGTGCGATTATTGTACTTTTCTATTGCGAAAAACACACGTGACTCATAATATTGTCGTTTGATTTGTTATTAAAAAATGGAATTCGTTGAATTATTTTGTTTGCAATCATTGAGCTGATTATTTATTTGACTTGGTGTGAAAATATAATGTTAATTGTCACATAACAAATTGTATCTACGCACACTTGTTTCGTAATAAATAAGACCTCCAGCACACAAAAACAACTAAAGCTGAAAAAAGATAACGTATCAAAATAACTGTAAAGTATTCAACCAATTAAGTTTGTTTTGCAAAGTATTACGTTTTTTGATAATTTTTCTTCATTGCGACAAAATCATACGTGTTGAATAAATTTCAACAGGATATGTTTTGGTTAACCACAAGATCAAGATAAAATTTTTGGAAACTAAATGAATGTGAACTTGGATAAGAACGTTCGTCGACTTTTTTATTCCCTTTTATTAAACAATATTAATTATAACAATAAATCAATGAATTTACAAATAAAATGGTATTTAATTACAATGGAATCTCCAGATTATTCATTTCTCAGAAAAACGATGAGTAGTGTTGAAAAACGTGCGTATTGAATTAACACTTTTAAAATACTTCTTGTTTCAGACAATGACGTTATTAAAATGACTATATTTCCATTGAAAAAGTCTTAAATATTTCTCTATTTTCATTTTCATGGTTTTCAGCTAATTTGATATGCAATCATGATTATTCATATGATGCAAGGTTGATGGAATTTTCTATTTATCAACGATTAGTGCAGTATTGCAGATGATATTCATTTTCATAGAAAATAAAATTAATAGGTTTGAATAAAAACTCGTAAAATACAAATATTTACAGAATCCTATGAAAAATAAATTTGGATTGAGTTCTTGTGGAGCCATTAAGATATTTATCAAATATTTTTCTTATCACAGAAGCTTCAACCTCATTTTTTATCATTTCATCATTCCTATAATACGTCTTTCTGGAATATTAAATCTAGCGATTTATGAAATACATATGTATGATTTTTGTACTTTCGTATAAAATATGTAATCTGAAACATAATTTAATTAGGTTATTGTAATTTCAATGTCTATAGTTCCAGAAAATTCTACTTTGATGATCAATAGCGATCAAAAAAATTTGATGAGTTATAAAAATCGCAATATTTGATGCTTACCTTATATAAAGATCTTCATAATGATAAATGTATTTAAAATGCGTTCTTCAAGTAAGTGCAAATTATTTTATAAAACAAATACATTTTTATAGAAGGAATTTCTAACAAAAAGGAGACGTGACATGGAAAATTTAGGTTTTGATAGAGCATATTATAATACATACGCGTTATTCATTTTTTTTAATGACACCAAATACAAGGTTGCTTAAATATTGACACGCATTAATTCAAATCTCATATATTTATATTAAAAATAATCACAAAAATGCAATATCTACAAACTTCACGTCAATCACGCGAATGCATTACGAAAATATTACTTCGATATAATTTCAAATACGTGACAAAGAACATATTTACCAACATTTTCGACTTACGAAACATATTGGTTACCATTAAAATTAAGTTAATCGTAAAATGGCATAATCATCAGATAGACATGACTTATTAAAACTATTTTCTAAAGGATAGCTTTTAATATTCAAACTCCTTGAAAGCCACATACTCTTGAAAAGAAAATTCGTGAAGATTTTGTTCCGAAGGATTTTATATAGATTCCTTATGATGAAATTAAAAATTGATCCCAATAAACGATGACTGTTACCTCAATCGGAATTTACACTTCCTCGATGACGTGTTTGACTATGAAAATTAACACTACGATAGTACGCTACTACCGGTGGATCATCGGTGGGGATTTTCGCGCTTTTCCGAGAATTTTCCAACAATAGCCGATCGGGTCCGTTCTTTTATACAGTTGCATAGCTTTAGTTTGTATTCGGATAGTGTTTTTCTTTGTCAAACACTACTGTGGATCGGAAAAAATTAGTTTTTCACTTCGCACTCCCGTGTCGAAGTATCGCGCGGTTTTAGCGGTCCGGGTGCGCTTAACAAACAACGGATACTGTTTTTTACTTTTTGTATATAAATATGGTTGCAGTTGATGAGGAAGTTCAGTCGGCCATTTGCATCCGTACTGGGACATTTTGGAAAATATTTCGAAAGCTGTTTGTTTGACGATAGTCGAGATGGGAAAGATTCGTAATTGTCTTGTTGTAAGTTTTCAATTTTATATTTTTCAATATTTTTAACGGTTTTGGTTTTTAATTTTTCAATCATTTATTATGAATAATATTTACTTTTTTATAATGTGAATTTAATTTGATTAAAATGCGGCTTGGTTTCAAATTTAATTATAACTGGGTGCCTTTAGATAAATTTTATTTTTCATTCATTCGTCGATGATGATAATTTTATGCTTATAAATAATGTTAATTATTCGTTGAGATAATGTATAATATATTAATTGTTAATGACGAAATTTACACACTTATTTTAATTAAAATTTACGCAAACTACTAATTAAATTATGATTACTGTTATCGGTACGTTATATTATAATTTCTTATATTAAACCAATAATATTATATTATACAATGAATCATTTTTCCAAAACTATAGTACTTTTTATCCGAACAAATAAATATTGAAATTCTAGTTTGACGATAAAATTATTTTATATTCAAATTTAAAAAAAAACAATTGATACATGCACTTCATTATATTATATACATTTATTATATACATTATAATATATTTATTACACGTATATAATAATATAAAATCATGTTTAAACAGTTTTACTTCCGTATACGTGAATTAATTGAAACTATAATATATACATACATACATTCGATAACGATATGTGTTAATTTGAATTGCACACAAGCAAATAAATGTTTCAATCGAACTATAATATTACAATTAGAAAACATTTTATTTTTTAATTTTCAATTCATCCATGAAGAAATTTGACAAAATGTATATTTGATTTTAGATCACGATAATTTTCGCAATTGTTCTAATACAAACATGTTCATCTTCACCTACTTCAAAACCAGACTCGGTTACATCATACAATAGAAACGACGAGAAAAAACCACGATATTTATTACTGGCCAAAAATCATGAACACGATTCAGAAATCCAAAACCCACCACCTATATTCGAAGAAGACGGAGACCAAAAATATTCAGGAGGAGATACCATAACAAATAGACCATCGAAAGTAATGGCTATTCCTTTCCAAAGCGGCACTATATTGAACGATGATGGCTCACACGTGGGCGATTTAGCACCTGAAGATGATATGGAAACCGCTGAAAATATAGTTTTCAGACCGCTATTCCGTTATAAGAAGCAAAACGTTGAAAGGAGAACAGTTTACAGAGATAGAAATGGAAATATTTCAAGCCAAACTGAAAAACCGAAACATCACCATGGCGGACAACATCATGGAGCTGGAAAAGCTCCACCTACCGTTCTTGTGTATGACAAAGTTACTGGTTCTTATTATCCTGTACCATCGTCTTTTGGTTCTCAATATCCTAATTCATATCCTGCATATTTCAGGGAAGCTAGAAACTGATTAAGTTTTGCTTATTGTTTTTGTATTGTACAAATTTTATTGAGGAAATTACGCTTATTTTGTATTAGTTTTTTGTCAAATGGTTGTTTGATTTTGACATATTGAATCCAAATATTTAAGGTTAATCTAATTTAAATATTTATTGTTCGGTGTATTAATGACTTGTATTGATTTTTTTTATAGAATGCTTCGCTAATGTTTACGTACTTGTTTCGGAATGTTTGCATTGATCGTTAGAGTGCACGTTGTCGTGTACAAATAGTTTTTTGTATTTTTGGAATATATTTTTTAATTTAATTTATGTATTTTTTTACTTTTCTATCCAAATTTGAATAATTGTGTAATTTTCTAAATATTAAAATAAACATATTATATAAGAAACAATAGTTTTCTTTTTATTTCAATTTACAATCTATATTCGAAATCCTAATTCATCAAAAACAAATAAAATTGAATTATAGTAATATGCTATGATATAATATATAATATAATATATCATATAGTAATATGAATATTAAAGTAAATATAATATAGTAATAGATAAAAACAGTTTCCATGAAAATAGAAATTTATTGCATCAATTTACAAATACAAATTTCGAAATTTTTAATATTGTTTGAATATGCAAATATTAGACTACTTTTAACAAAAATTAGTCCAAATCACAATTCCTATATAATAAAATCGTATATACAAAGAATACTGAGGGCCATAATTTCACAGCACGGTCCAACTTAACCCATGAAAGCGGGAAGAGCTCTAAATTTCTTGCCATCAATCAAAGACGATTCTGGTTCGAAATCCAAAACATAAGGATCTTCTACGAATATTTTGGCAAAGGTATCGTCCCTCTTGATTGCATGATGTTGTTGGCTAGCTGGGATCCTCTGAACAGATGAGATATGAACGTTGGTGTCATCACGTACTTTGGAGTCCTTGATCAAAGTTGATGGTGGTCTCTGTTCGTCATTTTTCTTTGAAGCTTCTGTTGTAGACGAAGATCCAGAATTCTTAGCCGATTCAGTGGTCCTTGAAGAAGTTGAAGATGCTTCATGGGCTTTGAAAGCCTCAATAGAAGATGCTTCTCGGACAGTTTTGATAGATGGAGGATTTTGGGATGGGTATGCCAATGGTTTGGGTGGTTCTACTGGGTTTGATGTATGGATCAAAGGGTGTCTATTGTTATAGTTATTGCTGTTATCACGGTGATTGCTGGAATAGGAAGATCCAGTGGATGTTTGAAGTTGATCAGTACGTCTGGTAGAAGAATCAGTGGGTACTTTATCGAAAGTTGAAGGAACTGGGCGCTGTTCAGAAGTCCTAGTTCCGTAAGGCTTAACTTCTTCGTGGTTTTCTTGAGTAGGACGTACTGGAGTTGTAGGCAGTTGATGAGTCAGAACAAAGCACGCGGCCAAAAAGGCGTACGTCACGGAGGAAACCATTTTCCTTCGTTGTTTTCACTGATTTTCACTTAATACGCGTACCGTGAGGCTGTTGTCCTGGACTGAAGACGATTTGTCGCCGATGTCCCTTTTATATTTTTATATTGATGGAGTTGATTGCAAAAAGAATTATCTACTTTTTAAGTGGATGGCGATACCAAAACATCTCGTGATCGCAGTTTGCAGAAACAAATTGAATTAGCACTTCTCTGTGCGCAGATTCTGCGTTTGTTCAAAGCAAAGGAATGTTCTCAAATTTTTGCTCAAACAATAAAAAAATTAAATCTTATTTGAAATGCTTAGAAAACTTTGTGTTAAGCATATGTACTTATTAATATTTTTTGCATGTATAAAGAGAAATTTGTCCATTAAAAATAAATCATTTTTACTTTCGGTATAATACTTTTACATAAAAGAATATTTAAATTTATCTATTTTTTATTGAAAATTTTAAGAAGTTTGGTATTAATTAACGCGGTGGCACTTTAACTAGTTCATGGTGGTTTTTTTTACTATAAGTGTAGGCTATTTTAAGGTGAAAAAACCGATTTAGAAGACCTCTACAAAAATTTTAAAAATCTACTCTGAAAATAAATATATTGAGAAGTTGCAATCGAATATAAAAAAGTGCTAAAATAATTATCGAGTTTTTGGTGAAAGCGGGTCATTATGAAATTTTCCTAGAATTTTCAACAGGTTTTTATTGCAAAAAAAGTGTAAATATTATAAATTCACGCGTTCCTATGAAAAGAAGGGGACATATAAAGTGTATGAATATTTGCAATATTTTTCAAATGTGTTTATTTCTTCTCCAAGTAAAGAAAAATGTGTTCGTTGAAAAATTTTATTGAAAAATTTTACATATTTGTAAGTAACAGGATTTAATCAGATGTAAGTAATTTTATTTCATTCTCAAATACTTAAAATACCAAAAATAGATTCAACGTAACGTCGACAAAATTCGTTTTCAAATTATTCAAATTAAATTATTTGAATCCACACGTCACTTTCAAAATAACACCTCAACATAAAATATATGATGTGAAATGATAATTTATATCATGCTAAAAATTGAAAATTTATTACATGCTAAATCCGTGATCGAATTAATCTCAGGAAAATGTATAAAAACCCAATCTTATGATGCACAAACGTCACTAAATTGTAAAACACAGTTAAGTTTTGAACTGATTTTACCTGTCTTAAATTCTGATTGTGAATTAAACAATGAATATTATTCTATTATTAATATTAACAATAATCTGTGCTTCATCGATTTCAACTGGAAAAAAAACTATCTCGAATGAAAATATAACAGAATCAATTGAAATTGAGAGTATCGAAGAAGATTCAAACAATGGCGAAAATAGCGAAGATGACATAATTGAAGAAGTCACTACTGAATTAGCTACAGATACATCAAAATTTGATCAAATCATTAACAATTGTATATGTCATGACGCAAACGAGGATTTATTTAGTAAAATAGCATTAAAATCTAATATAAAGTTTGTGAAATATAAAAAAATCAAAGAAAGATTTTATCCAGTAGCCCCTTTTCATGGTTAGTATTTTAATGTGTATGAATTTTCCGGTAATTTTGAATAAATTGTTTTATTTATTTTTATTCATGATATATGAAGAAGTATAATATTATATTTCAATGAGTACGAGTATAATAAAGAGAATGTTATAAGAATAAAAAAACCGAATTATTTTCTATTCCATGCTCCACAATTTGAATATAAATATTTCAATCATAGTTACATCAGTTACATCATAAAAAAATAAATCATAAGCAATTAGTAACTAAAGAAAAATAATTTGATAGGACCTTGTCTTTCAAAAGTTAATTTTCACACTTTGCCCTCAAATTAACAGAATAAAAAACTACTTATTATACAAAACAACTATAACCTGAATCGGCACACAAGTAAATGTGTCGATCGATGTGCAGTTCGCGAATAATAATCGGCAATGATCGTCGAGAATAGCGAAATAGACCCATGGGCGATATCAAAACACCACTTATACACTCATAGTGATAATTTCAGAAGCAAACGCACACGTGGTATCTAATATTTTCGGCAAATGTACCGAAAAGCTTCGAACACCTGGGTTTGTAGAAACAATTTGTTCTAATACAGCACGTACCAATGCAAACACTTGGGAATAATCCAAGAAGGTATAAATGGGATGAGCGGTTTAGATTCGACATCATTCCTAACTGTTTACTTGGTATATTCAGTTCGAAAGTGATACGAAAGGTTAATATTGATTTGATCATTTTATTACGTTTTTTTGAATATATTGTAATTATTATTTTTTATTATAGATGAGATCAATTGCGTATTTGAGTATTATAAGCATGGTCGGGTTGTCGACGCAGATGCCTATACATTCTGAAGAAAATTCTAAATTGCAACAAGTTGGTGATATTGGGCCTGAATATGTTTTGAAAGATTTCCTGAATTCTCCGATTCTAGGGCGAAGAATATTGTTGTTGTTTATTATCCAGCTGAATCATTGGAAGTGAATAAAAATGATTTGGATGATGATTCTGAAGATACCGAAGTTTTGTCTCATGTACAAAAGAGGGAAATCGGTGAACAAAATGAATTCGATCAAGGCTTGATTTCGGGGATTGAAGGTGCTGATAAGGGTAATATTGTGAGCAGTGCTAATGGAAGGAAGAGGATTCGATTCCCACCAGCTTTTCATGGATAAATATTTTTTTGATATTTAAAATATGTTTAATTTTAAATTATGTTAAATAAGCTTGTGATAATTTTTATTTTAACTCTGCATTTATTGTTTATATTAAACAATTGAGCAATGTTATGAATTTGTACATATTATATTTATATTTTACTATTTACATTTCTATGAAATAATAATATTTTTTTATAAATTGTTATGTTACTAGTTATTAATAAAAAGTATGTTCGGAAAAAATGTTTTTCAATAATGTTAAACCTGAAAAGTAAAAGTTATTAACATATTACATTTATTGATAAATATTGATGTCTTATTTTGAAAACATATTTATACACATCGGATCTTCCATGAAAAATATGTATATTTTCTAAAATTTTCCTACATTTACGGTATCAATATCAATATTGTTATTTGAAGAACTAAAAAAAAATAGTATGAACAAGTCGAACTTTCATAATAACGTGTTTTGATATTTGAATTCTTATATTTTATTTATATCTCTTGATATACAGTTACTATTTTAAATAAATATAATATGATGTCTACTACATCTGTGAAAATTATAACGTGTCATTTTGAATTTTCAAGCGAAGATGAATTGTCAGTATCTACAAATATCAAAAGATATCGGATGAGAATGAAGACCTCGAATTTTCTAATAAAAAAATATATTTTGAAGAATTTAAATACATACATTACAATGGATATTACTATGTAACTTTTTCATAAATAAGCAAATATGCATATCTTATTCCAAAACACAAATAAGTTCTTAGAACGATGGTATTATGATATTTGCGAAATGTTTCGATCGTAATTTAGATATGATTATAATTTAGTCGATTATCAACTAAGTATCTAATTTACCAATTGCGTAATAGAAATTATAATTGCAAAACTTTACTATTGACATATAATATAATCATTTGTTGATTTGCTAATAAAATATTACGCTCAATACGAATTCGATATCATCAACAGTTTATTCGAAGATCAAAAATGAAACATACATGTACAAATTCCACTCTGAACATTTGTAAATAAACTTTGATATTTTTCAATAATCGCAACACTTCCAAAAAATATGCTTGTATAAACATTTTAAAACTTTCGAGTTTATTGTGTTTACATGCATTAAGAAAAATGTGTTCGAAAATATTTGGCTTCAAATACATTCATTGTATATTAATATAATAATAATTTTCATAATCGACACATATTCGAATTTCAAAGAAATTCGTCATTTTTGACAAATAGAATTATAAAAAAAGATAAAATCCGTCGCAGTTTTCCTGCACGTCCAAGTTCAAATCAAAGAATTAGATGACTTACTCGAATTACGAAACATGGTGCAACACTGAGTCGATCGAGAAAAACAATATCTAGAATAATCCAGAAAACTCTATATTAAGATTGTGACAATTTTTCGAGAAACACAAGAAATTTTCTCCGAAAACAACATGCAACGAATCAGATTATTTCGCGTACACGTGCGGAAGAATCAAACTTCGGCGAGACGACATATGCATTAGAGAGTCGTACGATACGAAAAAAAAATGATTCTCACAATTCGAAAATCCTTTAGCCAATTAACATCGTTTCGCAAATTTTTTTTTTCGGTTAACTTAAAAGCTTTATAAACATCGGCGGAGCAATCACTTCCGAACACAACGGCCGCAAATTCTCGCCCCGCTGCACACACAAAAATATTTATCGTCCAAACATCCAATAATAGCATAAGTGATCGCAAATATTTTTGTTGATTGCCATTTTTACTACGGTCATAATTGGCAATTTATATTGGCGCATGCAATTTGGTGATTTTCATATATAAAGTGAGTACGGCATTCATAAATGTACGCTTACCGAAAGCGAGCGCATTCGGGTTCGAGCATTTAGTTTTTTCACGTGCTTTTAGTGCTTATTTTTAAATTTTACTAAATCTTGTAACCATGTCGGTCGCTATGAGATTGTTGATTTGTGTTTTGCTTTTTGTTGTTGTCGCAAATGCGAGATATTTAGACAACGATGCTTATTTGTCGAGAGACAATGTTAACATTAACATGGATAGAGTCAAACGCGAAAGTCCTATTAGAAAACGCGAAAATAGTTTTGAAAGTTATGAAAATCTAGAAGCACAAGAAGATGTCGTATTGAGACCTTTATTTGTGCATAGATTGTTGAACAGAAACAGAAACGATCAACGGAGACGTTTTGTCAATCCGTTCTTCTTTTCTGGTGTTTCTGAAAATAAAAAATTAAATTTCGACAATAGACCCGAAGTACAATCATTTTAGCTGTATTCTATATATTTTCATTTTTTAAATATGTGTATTAATATATTTTTATTATTTCAGGACTTCTTGTAAGAATGCTGCTTTTAATAATCATCGCATCTATTTTGATATCTATTCACTGCTCGCCATTGCCCCAAGAATCGATAAGTGTATTCAATGAATATGGATCAAGAACGTCGCAAGATTTGAAAAATTTGAATTCAGAACTACCATTAGAAGGAAACGAACATGCTTTATTGAATTCTGCTGTAAATTTGCCTGAAGATAATCCTGAAGAAGTTCTGGAAGCTGCTGAAAACGGAGTCGTATTCCGCCCTTTATTCGCCTATAGGAAACTGATAAAGAAAAAAGCAACGATCCAAAAAGATAAAATCAAGAATTACCGACGGCAATATCCCAATATCGTTTTTGTTCCTGTCACCTTGTATTAAATTAAGAATTTGTTGAACGTGTGGAAATTTTTCGAATTACATTCCTTCGATATTGTAAAAGGAATTGAATCAGAGTTGAGTTCGGAGTGGAATAAAAAGGAGGCAATGGAATGCTAAATCGTTTGCGATTTCAGCGAAGATGTATGCGATGAAATTTTTTTGTATTTTTTATATGAATTTATCTACTAATAAATGTATTTTATGTCAGAATTTTAGTTTTTTTTTATATTTTTAACTGTTACATAACGATTGACTCCGATTAGATTTTTAAATTTGTTTAACCTTCAAACCATATGTGTCAACGAATTAGCATACAATCTCGAATTCGAGATCTTTAAGGGAATTTTGAACAAACCTTAATCAAGGCCATGTTATATTTTCAAATTATCATGACATTCGTAAAGATCAAGGGAAACCCTTTTGGCCTATTTCGCAAGATTCGAATTTGTTTTTTTAATTATCACATAAGTGCAAGTTCACAAAATTTTCAAATTCAAATTTATTTTAAACATTTTCGTTTTATATTGTAGAATATTATTTTTCTAAAATCAACGTATTTTTCAGGAAAATTCGTCACTGTTCTGAAAACGTAATTTTCACGTACACAATCTTTGCATTATTCATTCTCGTTTTTTATGAAAATCCTTCATTCATTTATCACTATTACAATTTCAGGCATGTATAAGTACAGAAACACGTAGTAGCGATGCACCATTTGTAATACAAATCTGTAACACGTCGCAGGTGTTAGATAATTTCGATAAATAATCATTCGAGAGCATCAATACAATGTCTAGATTATTTGTAAGTCTAATGAAAACATAATTTTAAAATTTGATCAATATAATTAAATGATAAATTTGATTTTTAGTTGGCGACCATTACAATGAACTTCGTGTTGATTTATTCGAATGTTATTTTTCCCATTTCTGGTAATTTAAAAGCAAATGACACTATTTCGATTCAAAATGAAAATCATTCATTTGTAGTAGATCTCAAAAATGATACTGTGATAGAATCCTTCAAAAATATTGATATTAAATCCGATACACAAGACAAAAATGAAAATTTATCAAGTCAAAAAGAAAACGGTTCATTCGCGGAAGATCTCCAAAATGATACTATAGTTGAGTCTTTCAAAAATATTAATGTTGAATCTGATAAAAACGAAACTCTATCAATTCAAATTGGTAATAGTACATTTTCGAATTATTTTAAAAATGGAAACACTACAAAAATAAAAGATATCACTATTTTAACTAATAATAAAAATGTAAACGATTCCTCGTTTGACAATTTCAATCAAACAAGCACAAATGAATCGTTTAAAAATATAGATACAGAAGATTTAGAAGTTGCCGAAGACAATATTGTTTTCAGACCATTATTTGCATACAGACAAATGCAAAGGAAAAAACAAAGAATAGCAAATCGGAGAAGACCTTACTATTACCATCCAGAAAAAAAATTCGGCTCTTTTTATTTTTACTGGCCGAAATATCCTTTCGTGTACGTGTTTCCTTTTGGATGATTTTTCAAACCTGATAAATCACTTGTATATAAATCGATATTTAGAAAAAGGCTCGGACAAATGCGAATAAAACGATGAAAATTAATGTGAGCAGAAAATTAATGAAGTATTATAATAAATTTGCAAAAATATCTAATATTTTATGTTAAATATGCAAATGCTTGTTCAATTTATTTATAATATATAAAAATAACGAAATAAATTTATATTCATGATATATAATATGTATACTTTTGTAAGTATAACATAATTAATATTATATTGTATATATATATATATATATATATATATACATATAATATACAAACAAAAATTGTCGCCAACAGAAATAAAAATGTATACATATATTTTTAGACAATACATATTATGTATACACACAATAAAATATTTTAATAATAAAACAACATATTGTTTTATTTTTTTAACGACTGAACTTGCAGAATGCCACGGGTGAAGGATGATCGTTTTCTCACCTTTAATAATGTGAAAATTAGCAGGAAGATGCACTGCGTAATACGTCTCAAAATAACAATATATCAGAGCACAGGAAATTTTCACCTTTCTAAAAACAATACCTACGCTTAACAAGAATGGTTAAAATAGCAATTTCGGCAATTTCGCGCCCAATTAGACCCCAGCGTTGGTTCGCACCCGTCAAATCCGCGTTATCCGGATAAAACTAGACGTTAATCGGATTTTGGCGAATAATCGGAAACCAGTTTCAGGTGAAAATGGTTATCGACAATTGTTTCTTAAATTGTTATTGTTTCGTCCGCGTTTTGTTCGCGGGTGCTCTTCGAGAATCCGTATTACTCAATCGCCGCGGTGTATATGGAAACAATGGTGTGTTTTCAAATTTGGAAATTTTCAATGGAGTTGTATCCTATTCTCGTAGTATTCAGGTTTTGTGGTTTTAGTAATTATTGTAACAGTATTTAAATAAGTGTTTTAATAGACGTTATCTAACGTCTCGTTATCTAGATCGGTATAGCATCTGCTATACCGATCTTTTTACATATTTCAGAATAATTTGGTCAATATTGAAATTTTCATGCTCTATGAAATTTGTTTTTGAAAAAAATAATACGATAATAAACTCTGACAGAATTATATAAATTTATCATTTTAACCATTTACATTTTTTTTCTAAATTAAATTATAATATTATAAAATGAGACATCTATTGAAAAGCTCAAATAGCTTATTTGATCTCTGTAGTTTGAAAAAAGTTGTAATTTTTTATAATTTAATATAAATGTTAATATTATAAAATAATAGTGGAATGAAATTAATTCAATAACGTCTATTAAATTTTCAATATTGTTCGTACGAATAAATTAAAAATATTTTGAGACATCTGTTGATTTTATTAGTCAGCATTATATTCTTGTGGGTAAGAAAATTGAAAAGGAAATCGTGAAAATTGTTTTATGATTATAACGTCCACATTTTTAAAGAAAATCTATAGACTGGAATTTCTGAAAATACAAAAAAAAAAATAATATAAAATATTAAGTCGTGTGAAAGAGTAAATGTACATTTTTTTCCTCATTAATATCTGCAATTAATCATATTTCTATGGAATCCACCTTCGAAGTGGATCAAAGTACATATTATATGTGCAGTTTTGTGATGACGAACCAAAGGTGAAATTTCAAAATCAAGCAATATTTTTTTTAAGTTTTTATATTGAATAAATATTGGCTTATAAATAAACATAATTATTTTTATTTTGCGAAAAAATGAATTTAGCAATTTTTTACATATAAAAGAACCGAAACAATTAAATAGATTTTTTTATATAAGTAACATAAAAAGCTTTCGCAAGTCAAAATTATACACGAGATACAAATGGATCTTTAAATTTTAAAACAAATATTTATTATTTGAATATTGTATATTACAAGTATGTAGAATATAAAAGTGGCTCACCATGCAAATGGTTCATAGAGACTCTAATTTTTATTCGAATTTTAACAATATGTAAGTATATAGTAAGAATTAAAAATATTTGATACGATAGCTATAATAGAAAAAAATAAAATCTTTGACTCAAATTTCGGTGATTTCATCAATTTTCATTCAAGAAGAATTCATTAATATAATTACTTTCGTATAAACATGTAATAAAGATAATATTATTATGTGTGTGATTATAAAAAAATATATTTGAAAAGGTGTATAATAATAATAATAATAATAATAATAAAAATAAAAATAAAAGTATTGGTAGAATAGGATTTTATATTGAAAATTAAGATCGATATTACGATCAAGTCAATCTTATTTTTAGTTAACTCTACAAAGAAAATAATATATAAAATCAAACCACAAAAGTTATAAAAAAATATATATATTTGGTAAAATCCTCAAGACAATTTTTTTATTATAAATACATCAAAATCAAAAAAATTTCATCATTCCAATTTTCAATAAGCGCAATCGTGTGTATAAATCAAATTACACGCACATTTTCATGCAACACATCACCAGTAATAGCTGCTATAGTGAGGACGGTAATAGTTATCGTAACCTCCCCATCCACCATATCCCCATCCTCCGTATCCTCCCCAAGTCCTGTAATATCTAAAAAATTTCAAAACACGATTAAAAATCATTCAAATTATTCAAATATTCGAAAAAAAAATCGAGTCGGTACTAACGGCCTGTATCCCCATCCGGACGAGTAATAAGGTTTGTAGAATCCTATTCCGAATGTGTTGTCAGTTTTCAAGTCATCAGCAGGTTGGGATCCTTCCAAGTCTTTGGGTTCTTCAGGTTTTGTTTCAGGGCCTGGTACAGAGTCTGGAACAGGGTCTGGTACTGGGGTAGCAAGGGCCACAGCCACAAGCATGAAGATTCCAAAGATTGCGAGTTTCATCTGAAAAAAAATTGAGATTATGTCTGAAAGGTTTCATTGAAGTCAAGTTCGTACAGGTTTGTTAATGAGGATAAAAGTATGCGAACTTGACTTCGATATTGTTCGAGTAGGTGCAAGATTTAGATTGTTGGTTTGTAAGTGATAATGGTGCTAAGTTTTATGACTCGGTGACTCCCCAATGACTTATGCCCATCTTATTATTTGTAATCGTGAAAAACATATTTATTTATTCATCGAAAAGATCGTAATTAGATTTCAAGTTTTTTCAAAAATGTTATAATATTGTTTTTTTAAGAAATCAAATGATTGGGGAAAAATGTGTACTTAACAGATTTTTATGAATCCATAGTCCATTGTAAGTAGTTTATGATAAGTAATGATGCAATAATTTATTATATTGGCAAAAAAAATTATATTGACTTTATAAGGCGAATTTGAAAAAAAAATAGTAATGAATCATTAATAGGTAATGGTCTTTTTTATAAAAATTAATATAAATTGCGCGACAATATTTCAGGAGTAATGAAAAAATCATTTTTAATATAACATATGGAAAACTAATGAATGATAAATTCGCTTTTCAGATTGAAAAATTTTAAAATCACATTAAAATTTCAATAAGAATTAAAATCTACACAAACGTCAAACGAAAAACCCAAATTTTCAGCGAAAAATATTCGAATTTCAACACAAAAAAAAAATCACTTCACCCCACAAAAAGGCACACACATTCTAGAACCTTCACGAATCAAATCCACCAATACACACCTTCGATCTGCTTAGAGTTCCTCGAGTTGTCCGTTCTGGTCGGAAGCCTCCAGGTATTTGTATGAATTCTGGTCCATCGGCCGCGCTTTATATACGCTCTAGCCATATTGTGGAACGCGTGACGGGGATGTTCTATCACGAAACTCCCACCGACTGTTGTTGCTGTTATTATTTTTTTAATTTTCCTCTGACGCAGTGATCGGGCTTGATTTTTTCGATTTTCGAGTCATTTTTTCGATATGCGTATTTTCGCGCTTCGATTTACCTTGGTTTCGATTTGGCGCGTTAACGCCTTGTCGATTCGCTTTGTGCGTGTTGTTGAGGAAGGTTCTTAATTGAACCGATTTTCCTTTGTATTTGTTGAATGGTTTTAATTGGTATGACTTTAGATTTTTTTTAAATAATATCAAAGTTGAAATTTTAGTGCACATTCGACATTTTTAATATCGGCGATAAAATATCGATATTTTATTGCTGTTGTAAAAAAAAATATCGTATTCTTATTTTTTTTTATTTAAACGGTTTGATATTGAAAAGATTTTTAAATATTTGTTTATCAATCGGTGTAAATGTGCTTTGTGGTTTATGAAAAAAACCGCGTTTTCAAAAAAAAAAGTGAGAGCAATACGCGTATAAAATCAATTATTCGGAACACTTTTCCGAATCGTTCTAAATAATAAATAAATCATCATTACTTTTTAACAGCATTGAAAAACTTTGATTGTGTCATAAAACAATAATCGTACATCGATTATCATTAACCATAAACGTTTATATTGAATCGATTCGAAAATTATCTCAATTTTAACGCAATCGATTTAATTACTGTAATATCAAAATAATTACTTCAATTAATCATCACTGCTTATTTAAACGTCTAGACTTAAGAAAAAAAATCAATTTAATTATTCAATAACAAAAATTGATCGTCAATTGCTCGATTTTCTATTTTATTCGTTTCACGCTCGATTTCAATTCGATTCGTCATCATTTTCTTTGTTTACGAATCTTGCAAGAATCATCTAGTCATCTCGAAGGACGACCTTTGATCGAGGAAATCTCTAAGGAAATATAGATTGTGAAAATTTTTCTAGTATGTCATCGAAATTTGTCTATCATTGAAGGAAACTGATGATGCGTCATGATTAGACCCTATAGTCGGCTTCCGTTCTTTATTCTTTTTTCACGCTTCTATTTAACGTTTTGAGAATCTTCATTGTTTTTTTTCGGCTATTGAAAAATCCTTATTTGTTCTATTGTGTTGAGATTTTGTTGATCTTTTCGCACCTCAAATTGCGTGGATGTGTTTGAAAAAATCGATAGATTTAGAAACGTTGAATTGTCAATACGGAAAATTATAAAATGCAACATCTAAAATTTTATGGTAAATATGTTTTTTTATTATTATGTTTTTTTTTTATTTGGTTGATAATTGTTTACATAATAAATCACATAGTTACAGATCATTATACAAAGTTTAACACAATATGTAATAATAAATTAATATGAGAAAATCACGAGAGATAAAGACGATACAACAATCACTTCCTTAAATAAGTCAGTCGAAAAAAATATTACTAATTAACAAATATGCTTAGGTTTATTGCTTAATTAACTAATGTATAAATTCTAAATCTATATTCATATTCAAAAATATACAATTTCCGGCTTCACACTCTACATGTAACGAATCGTTTCAGACGTCTGCGTTTTTTGCTTTGACGAATGTTCGATCGAAAAAAACAATCAACGAGTAATTCACGTCCTAGCTCAATGTGACTTGTCCGAAGGATGTATCTTTTAGGTCTTTAGCCTTCAGTTCGAGTTCAAGGAAAAGCCACTCGTCCGTTTAACAAAGTTTACTCTGTACGCTTAACATTCGAAAGTGACATAAAATAAAATAAATCATGCGAAAATAATAAAATATTAAAATTTTCATAATATGAATATAATAATGGGTTTTTTCGATGAATATCTTCAACAAATGTAACTTATAATGTGTCATAATTTTATGTAAAACAAGGAAAACATAGATTGCCTTTTTTATTTGTTCAGCAAATATAAATTATTATCGTTAAAAGAAGGAGCATGTAACGCGAATTTCCGAATAATTCAATAAGAGTAATGCGGAAAAATCTATAATATTTGAAGAAAACAATCACATAATTCATATACATAGTATAAAGGATCGAGAAAATATTTGAATATTTTCCGGATTTGTATACATTTATATGTCAAGGCAAATACGTTATTTTATATAGCTCATTTATGCCCACGTATAGGAAAACCTTTTTCAAAGTAAACTAGAATTTTTCGAAATATTTGAACTAAATATTTATTGTTGACATTTAAGTTCCAAAATTTGTTTATAAATTCAAATTCAGTAGAAGCACAGATTTACATAAGAGAACCATAATTTACGTTTTGATCTTAATACTATCATCCAGTATTGAGAATTTATTTGTATTTTAAAATTGCATAATTAACCATCATTTGCCAAGTTGCAAAAAAACTGGGAATAATATATATTGATAATGAAAAATAATATGCCAAATTGAAGTATGACTTCTAAAAACTGGTTAAATGACTTCGGGTCAACTTTTCGAATTGAGATGAACGAACGTACGAGGAAAAACTAACAAATTACGGACGAAGAAAATCATCAAACACTCTCTTGTATAGGAATAGCTGTAAAAAAGCAACGGAATTTTGCAAAAGTCAAATAAAAAAATCAGATATTTGCTGAAAGCTTTAACGATCGATTTGCAGCATAAATCAATGCTCTTATTTATTTTCCGGTTAAATGATTTGATTGTGATCATAATTTTATAACTTACGATTAATGTGTTTATGAAAATTCGATCGATATTGAGGAAATAGTCAAGGATGACTATGGGATGTTGATATTCAGTTCAGTGGTTGAAAAAGTTAATGATTCGTATTATAATACGTTATCGTGTATGTTAACAATCGAATTTACGTTAGTATTCATTATTCGTAATATTAAAAATAAGTTTTTCCTCTTAAGTTTTCCCTAAATATTTGTATCACGATTTAGAAACCGGTTTTTCAAATTTAGACAACGTTCGGCGCCATCTACAAAAAGTGTTATATTATATACCTATATTATGTTGGTTTATAAATCAATGGTAAATTGTAATGATAAGATTCATAAATTCTATTTCACATGAGAGTAATAAGATTTTATTTATTTATTGTTTTTTAAGGTCATGTATGTTATGTGAATATTTTCTAACGATTAAAATAATACATACTATTATATATAAAAAAATATAATCAATAATATGTGCGCAATTTAAATATCTTTTTAAATGTTACACATGCTGTCTATTAAATTTGTAAAACCTGTATAAAATGAGCTTTAAATTAAAAGCTTTATGCTAATTATTCACAACTAAATAACTTAAACGTATTATGTGATTTTAGTAAAAAATAATTAGTCTTTATAAATGTTATTCTGGCTATATATTATATATTTAGACATTAATGACTGTACAGTCGAGTGACAATCACTTGCTATTAAACTTTAAGCGCGTTGAAGCTTGAAATATATCATTTAGAATATTGCATAATATAAGCCTTAAAAAGAAGTGTGATTTTCTTATATTCAATGAAAACATTTATTTTGTTATTAGCATCGGTTTATACGTTACATATTTTTCATATACTAAATACGAATTTTCCATTTGAGAGGAGACGTTTCAAATTTTATATTTTAAAATTTATTAATTCCTGACAAAAATGTATGATATATTGAAAAATCATTGACACAATTTAAGTGCTAAACGCTATTACGTAAATATTTCAAACCTTCGTTTAAAAAATTTGGTTTAAAACATCACAATGGTGTCTTTGAATCAAAAGAGTGGAAAACCTTTAAAATCTTCATTGTAAAAAATCAAAGGAACTTTTCACGGTAAAAAAAATTACACAACATCCACTAAATATTTCGTGAAGAACACATTTGTAGCAAATAAAACATCCATGTATGATTCATTCAACACAAAACCAACAAGGTAATTCAAGTAAAGTTGAAATGTCGTAATATCGTAATATCGTGTATCTACACCTACTTACCGTTTAAAATACAAATTTTAATATCACCTCGTGTAAATAATACAGTCATTAAATTATAATATGGCGTTGATGTTATATACGAATAACTTTATTATAAAATTTACTTCGACAGAAGGAAAAGTTCTTGTTGCACCTTGCATCATAAGACCATAATTTAAATTGCTAATCCGAAAACTCATAAAAATTTCAAGTTGTGATCTTAGGATTAGATATACATAAATGTGCGAAAATTTGTGAATTCGTGTCTGTAGAGGTCAGTTGTTGCTTTGTTCTAATAATTGAACAATTAATATTGTAAACGATTGTATCGATTCATGTATGCGTGGAAAAATAAAATATACATATGTATATTTACACGCATGTTTTGTTTGAAAATAGTGTTATGGCATAATTTATAGATTTTCGTGAGTGATATTGAATTCATATGTGGATAAGTGAGTTTCCTTGAAATTCGATAATAATATATTTATTATATTATGAATATGAGAAGATTTCTAATTTATGAATAGTGAATTTTATTCAACACGAATTTTTTTATGAAAAACTAAATTAAGTAATTTAATTCAAAAATATCGATAACGTTAATCTGGTTATAAATTGACCAAATTTACTATACCGGAAAATATAAAAGTTTCGAAAATAAATTTATCGAAACTGCAATTCACTTGACATCAAAGCAAAATAAATTAATTTTACGCATGTGCAAATTCAATGCATTGCAAAATAACAAAGTCTAATGATCAACGATCGATTTTGGACATATTTCTTTCAAAGTCGAATATAATGTATATTCTATGCAAATTATTTACATAATCTTATCTCAAATATTTAGGTCAGCATATAACAACAAATGCATCTCCAACTGCATTTTTTATTCAAAAACATCTTCTTAGCAACACAATTTTTCAAAACAGTACATTTTTTGCCCCATTTCTTCAGCAAAATTATGAATTTTATAACTACAGATTTGTCTAATCAAAAATTGCGCAGTTTCGTTAACAATGATAAGTTGCATTCATTTGTGTTACGCGTGCGAAATTCAATCCGCAACTGTTTGACCAGACCTTATAAAACCAAAATAATTTGACGTTCCGATTAATCAGCGAAAAATTAACAATAAGTCCGAAAAAAAAATCACAAGAACAATAGGACCCTTCATACGTGCGAATAATTACGTCTCGTTCTGAAAATTAATGATTTTTTCTCAGCGGTGTTCGCGTTCATTAAATCTTACATTGCCGAAAAAACGATGAAAATCGGCCGATCGTATGAAAATGTATGCAATAAGGAAACGTCTTTTCGAATACAAAGCTACGTATTTTAACTCCGGTTCATTATATTCTAATGTAAGATATTGCTGATGATATGTGCAAAGTGTTGGTTGTGTGCAATTGTACAATGGCTTGTTATATGAATTTTGTGGATTTGAAAAAAATGCATTCAATCTATCTTTTTTTTATCGCTTATTGTGTCTGATCTGCAAATTCAACGATATTGTCAATTGAAGATGTTATTTTTAACTAAAAAATATTTACGACGTTATTTTGTTTATTTGGTTCACACCATAAGGAAAATTCTTTATAAAACTCTATCGAATAAAAAAAAAACGAAAAATTTACATATTGATATTTTATAGAAAACCTACAAAATCGAGATTCTGGTATTTTTAGTGACACAAATTAATCGTATACGTCAAATATAATATTTTTGGTGATCTTTTCCTGTGAGAGAAGAATTATTATAATACAATTTCAAAAGCTGTATCTTCCTAAATTGCTAGCAGTTCGCAAATTGATTAAATTATTAGCAATCTGAAAATAGAATAGTAAGTGTTTTCCTCAATTATTATCGTATATTGCGACTATGCGAATATCCGATACAATAAAAAAATTCTGGTGTCATATGAAAAATATTGCATACTCATATACAGATTTATGTATTCAATATTTCAAAAGTTGGTTCCATACTACTTACAAATTTTATTTTACTTATAACACAATATAATTTTTTTGCATTAAAATAAATCAAATTTTTCTAGCAATTTTTTCACACATCACGTCCATGTTCCGCAAATAATAATATTTCAGTCTTTATCATTACAAGTATCATTTAAAATATTTAAGATTAATATAAAAAAAAATCATCAATTTCACAGAAATTTGAATAACAATTTATAAACGGAGTTTTTTATTTGTACATAAAACCATTACCCTTTCAAGTCTTCAAAACTATTACCTTAAACAAAGTCTGACGATATAATCGATGTTTACACTACATAAAACAATTTTCATGTCGCCATGATGTTTCTATGTTATTTTAACCATTTCTTTCAAGAGCACACGCACAAGCGACGTATTTGTTTCCTTCACCAGTTCAGCCAGTTCATTGGCCGTCGACTTGGCTGTCGACAATCGATCCGAAAACCAGTCGGAAATCGATTTTCGACAAATCAAAATTCGGCAAAGAAGGCGCGAAAAGACGAATGCGAAAAAAAAACAGTATGTCTCAGCGGTCATGGGCCGCGTATAATGGCCGATGGCGCTTTTTCAAAACGTTCAGAGAATTTCAATTGGTTTCTGATGATGGAAAAAATGGATCCTGGTCAATGTGAATGTTTTCGAAGCTTTTGTCTTTCACGCTTCGTTGGTTTCGTCTGTCGGCTAATGTCGCGGGTCCATTAGCAACAGATGTGGTAAATTAATGGTGCGTGTATGGTGTGATTGTGTAGTGTTATATTAATGTTCATAGTTTAATTTAGTCGAATTTAACAGTAATTGAATTTGAGCAACAATTAGAGAGGTCAGTAGATAGGCATGACCGCGTGTCATTGGTATAAGATCGTTTAACAAGGGATGAATTTTTTGAAAGCTACCTTATCTTTATCATAAAACTTGAAAAAAGTTTAAACTTTCGAAGACATATCAAAAGATCTTATGTTGCAATTGACTTAAAACGAGTTGCATATAATAACGAAAACAATAGTTATTAATCGATTGAAAAAGTAATATGAAGATTTTGAATTATTTTCGATGCACTTCAACGAATTTTAATTTGTATTTTTATATATGCAAAGAAACTATTTACTAGTTGTAGCTTTCCAGAAATAATACGCTTTGTAATCGCGTTATTATATTTTTTGATTTATTTTTTAATTAGAAAATACAAAAATGAAAATGGCCCATGGGGGGATCGAACCCACGACCTTCGCGTTATTAGCACGACGCTCTAACCAACTGAGCTAATGGGCCGGCGATCGCTTCGAAGAATATAATTGCATTTATTTTAAATATTAAATTAATCATTACAAAAATAAATATTTAAAGATATCTTTCGCACTTTTCGACGTAGACTCGTTAGGAATTCAAATAAATATTTCTATTTTGTAAAAATAAATTTATTTACAGAGACATCTTTGTAAATATCTACAATTTACCAACATTATTGATTGTGAAATAATTTTATATTAAAATTTATAAAATTTATTTTGTTAAAAAAGCTCATGAAATGGAAAAGCTATTAATATAATTTATTAAAAAAATGTTTAAAAAAATACATTGTATCTAGGAATGTAATTTTACATTGACTTATACTCGATATTCTTCACTTTGAGCTTGTCGGCTAAATCTTCACAAGCTTTTATTTGGCTTATATGATAGCCGATTATACCACATTCATCAGTTTTTTTAACATTTGCTGCTTCTTTATCTCCAGGAGCTATCACTTTGTTGTTAGGATCAGTCTGCAAAAAATAACACAAATTTCAGAATAATTTCAACTTTGAATAATATATAAAGTACATAATAATTATGATTTACTGGAGGCAAATCTCTCAATTGATTTAACAAATCGCCCATTCTGGTATTGAAACCTGGTGCGAAATTAGATGGATCCATAGCTATGAAACATTGTCCCAAATCAGCTTCTCCGCCCTTACCCAAAAGAGACCAATGTCTGATATGTGGACCGTATAATGAATCTAAAATTTCAGTAATTATTTAATAAACATATATTGTATATTTAAAAATATATTTTCATGGGAACCTGCTGTAACTCCACATAAGACTTCTACCATGGCTCCTAGTCCATATCCTTTGTATCCGGATGTGGTTTCAGTTCCACCAAGAGGCATCAAACAAGCAGTTTCAAATGCTACATCTCCATCTGTTGTTGGATGTCCATCGGGACCCTTAAAGTAATTTGAATCAAGAACATATATTCTGTATGGCTATTCTAAACTCGATAACCAGCAGGAATATGATCAAACCTACTTGAGCCCAACCGCTTGGTAATGGTTCTTGTTTTTGACGTTGAATTTCTATCTATTAAAAAAATCATGTGTTTTAATACATATTATTTACAATAAAATAATAAAAACATGTTTAGATTTAAATTTTTACTTTTCCTACTGCTACAGCAGTGGTTGCCATATCCAAAACAAAACGATCACCATTTTCTGCAGGGGCAGCGACAGATATAGGGTTAGTACCAAGTGCAGCCTATAAAATTTATATTTTTATATTTAATATATAAAAAAATAATACAAAATGAAAATAATGTATTCATTTTGATTATAAAAATTATTACTTTTTTGCTACGTGTCGGAGCCATCAATGGTGATGTATTCGTAAAGGACATTCCAATCATTCCTTCTTTGAGTGCTTGCATTGAATACCAACCAGCAATTCCATAATGATTTGAACCTAACGATGATATTTGATAATATTCAAATTAAATAAATCATATTGATATTCACATGCATTAAGAAAAATTAATAAAAATAATCACGTTTAGCTACAACCCATCCAACACCAGACTCTTTAGCCTTTTTCATTGCTATCTTCATACAAAAATTGCCAACGACTGCACCTAAAGTATTGTTTCCATCAACCCATGCTGTCGCAGCTGATTCTTTAAGAATCACAGGTTTTGCAGAAGGATCGCATGATTTGGACACAATATCATTACAATACATAGCTGAAAACATTTTACAGTCAAAATTTTTTCAGTATTTATCATTATAATGTAAATTTATTGTATGAAAACCTAGTCTATTCATTCCATGACTGAAGTGTCCTTGACGATCAGCTTCTAACATAACATCAGTTTGTTGTTCGGCAGGTCCTTGTGCAGATCCAGCAGCTTTAAGACATTCTATCATAAAGCGACGAGCCTCTTCTTGTTTAACAGCAACAATTGCTGAGAACAATGAAAAATCATATCATATAAATTATATTTTTAGAAAAGGTTATCTAAAAATTTACCACTAGTAAAAGTATACAATTGTGATTGTAATAAGATAAAGAAGTAAATGATTTACATGACTTACAGATAAACATTACTTATCAGATTATATATATTTAAAAATATTATGAAACAGAAAACACATATCAATAATTTGAATTTAAAATTCTTTTACTGAAATATTTTCAAGGTGATCAACTAAACAATCCCCATAAAAGTGACAAAACTCGTTAAGTCAACAAACATAGTTGAGTGTGTGTTGAATGTTAATTGAAACCATTCATACATGCAATTCAATACCCAAACATTTTAGAAATGAAATTGTGTTTATTGAGCAAATTTGAATGTTAACCACAAAATATAAAGTGTTTTAATACATTTTCCAGGTGAGAATCGTCTATTTTATACAAATATTTTAACACTTGAAAATGTTATCCGTTATTAACACAAATTCATTGTTATTTTCAACTACTTTTAATGGTGACAATTTCGTTAAATTTCGAAAGAAAATTTAAAAGTTATAAATGAAAATCCTAAACATATTTGTATTTAATTAAGTCCAATTTTTATACGAAACTCGTAAATTTTTAAAAACTTTAAAATTCCATTTTTATCAACAAAATCGTTATCAATAAACATAATCAAATATTTTTGATCACTTTGATGATCACGAAAAGGTCAAACAAAAAAAAATTGAAAACAATCCTTATAGAACACAAAGACGAGTCTAAATATTACACATTCAACTCGAATCCCATTTTTTTTTTAAATTGAATTTAACGAATTCAAATATTCAAACATAAATCCTACAAAAATGAACAAAAATAACTAACATTGAGCCATTGTCGATTGAAACCTGCAACCTTGAAACCTCCTTGGGTGCCTTTGAACCCGCTCTTGCTTGTTATGCCGACGATGAGCAACTGTTGAACAACTCCGAGAAGCAGCAGATAAAGGCTCGGCTACCACCACACCCATTAATTTCATTATTGCTCCATCGCATAATGGCAACAGTTTTAGACTCAGCATTGTCGATACACTTCTTTTGCCGGCGGTTGACTATCAGAGATAACCTCTGGTCTTCTGATCCGGAAAAGTCGACGTGTTCTCACCGCAGGTAGATAGATACTATTGGTGCTGTAAAAATTCGTAAGATAAAAAAATGATACTGTTAAGAAAATGTATTATGTTCGCTTATGTGTGATAACGGTAGTAATTATGATTTGATTGAGAAAATTGGATATTTGTTTCGAATGTTATCTGTTGTTAGAAATAATATCAAAACTATTTTACCTTACTAAACTTTATTTCATAAAATTTTTTTTAGTGTTTGACTAAAATTACTTTGAAATGTTCGTCACGTTCTTACTGTGTATTTAGTGTCAATTGTCGATTTATTTCGAGAAAACGTTTCACCACAGTACTTTGTTATTTACAATTGATGATAATAGAAAATTGTGGGATTTATCATATAGTTGTAATTGAAAATAATGATTATTATATACTGCATTCATATCACAATAAACGGTTTTTCAGAGAAAACGAGTTAAGAAATTAAGTTCATTTACAAAGTAATAATAATAACTCAAGCAGTATTAAATACATACAATGCAGTTTTTCATTAAAAATATTACATCATCTCTCATATACAATATCTCATATTTAATAAATGAGATTCATATTTTACAAAATCCTAAACATTCAATACCTCTCCACAAATATTTCAACACATTTTTCGATTATTTTTATATTAAACAAAATAACATTTCCCAAATCCATCCGTGAGTTTTACGTATTTGAAATCTAATCCGTGGAATATCAGATATTTTTTCCTCGAATATTTCGTGGCCGGGTTGGGCATACCTCACATTTCAATTGTCCTCATAAAAAGCGCCATTTCCTGAACCTGTTCTCGAGTTATGCAGCGGTATTTTTCGGATCGACCCTGCAGATGCATTTGAGTGCATCGTTGAAACAAAGAGGCCAGTTATAGTTCACTTCGCCTAATTGATGACGTTAAACTACGCACAGAATGTTGATCGTGGAGATTAGGGAGGCCAATACCGGTAAACCGGTAAACAACCCAAATAGGCAGTTCAGTAATTTACTGGTAAATAAATTTTATTTTATTTTGAGTTTCGAATATTTTTGAAAAATTATGATATTTTTGGAAAATATTTTTGGTTGGCTGTTTTTCGTTATTTTTCCGATTTTTCCTGGTTTTTATACAAAATTCAATTAACTGGTAAACCGGTACTAAGTAAAAAAAAAAAATACCGGATTACCGGTAAATGAAAATTACGGTAAATTTGGCCTCCCTAATGAAGATTGACCCGAATTTATTCAATCAAGGATAGATCGTGAATAATATAAAAAGTGCTCGCATAATATTAAAAGTGTTGTTACGAATATATAAATTTGCCGAGTTGCCAAGTTTCGCGAATATCAAATATTTGTGTAGATTTGTCGCTGTAAAGGTCGGAAAATTGGTTAATTTTGAATTTTAGTGACGAAATTTGGCATTTGTTGTAGTGAAGTAATGAAAATCAGTAATGTTTTTTTTATAAATATTTCCATTTTGGTTTTATGTAAAATTTTTAGGATTATTAGAATGTTATAAATTTGAACAAGATGATTGTTATCAGAATGTATTAAAACTCAGATGTCAACATTTACCGAAATTGTTTGATCAAAGAATCGTTATCATTATCATTATCTTATTATAGTAAGTGCTATAGCTGATTTTTTGGCAAAATCTTTTCACCAATATCTAGATTTCCACAGCAACACACTTAAATTCGATTTGTTATCTTCGAAAACAAAATACTTTTATCATATTAAAAAAATAAATTAAAATCAAAATATGTTATGTATATGTAAAGTCATCGCGTTACACAACATATTATATGTTCAAACACAATTGTTTACATAACGAACAATTGTAACAATGCACAAATCAACATGCTTTCATTAATAAAAGCATAACATACAATTCATAAATAACCCTAATAAACTCGTTCCAAATCAAAATCTATTTATATTTTAACCATCTCAAACGAAACCACACAAAAAAAAACACTTTCAATCCCACCGAGGCCGACAAAACTTCAGCAACTTTCAGCGCACCTCCACACAACCTCATTACGTAAACGCGTCACCGCCAACTCGGCCGACTCCACGCTCTACACCACACGATTATAAACGCGCTTAACAATCCCCGACTGTTAAGCCGGCCTCCCAGAATCACCTTTGACGACGACGGCCCTATTGTGCTGGCGACAGACGTTGACAGCGCGCGCGAACTGTTGACATTGAAACGCGTCCATCGGACGACTGGTGGCCACTGAGGGTCGCCTCAGTGTTGGGCAACTACTGCGAGTTGGTCGCAAACATTTTCCGAGAGGGGCCGGGGCCGATCGATATGGGGGTCAAGGTCGGGATTGGGGTTCGGGGTGTCGGGATGGTTGGTGCGGATGTGTGATGTTGGCGATGTCGGTTTTGGATTTTGAAAATGTGCGTTCAAGTTGGTCTTTTTCGGTCTCGTATCTGTGGTTTGGTGTAGAATGTAGATAACGTTTCGGGTGTGTTGGAGTGATTGGGTCAGTGGTGGGTTGAGGTGAAGCGGGTGTTTGGGGTCTCCAAATTGTGATTGAATTTTTTTAAAGAAATGCTGGAAAATTTTTGTTTTGATCCAATTCCGATTACAATTGTGTTTACTTAATCAGTGGCGGCTCGTCCTAATGGGCGAGCCGCCCTAAAGCCCTAAAGCCCTCCGTGTATAAAGTTTTTTTTTAAATTCTTATATTCGTCTTGTATAGGTGTATTAATGCAATACATATTTTAATTCTTGAATGTGTTGATGATGACGTTTTCGTATTTTTTACATGAAAAAATGTGTACTATTTTCAATTTCATTCTTGCAGCCCCTCCACTACAAATTTTCACGAGCCGCCACTGTACTTAATTATTGTATTTTAGATTTTTTTTGACTGGGGGCGATTTATTTTACATTTTACGATTTATTTTACATTGTGCTTGGGGCCTCTAGTGTACTTAATCCGCCAATGGATCCAGTGCTGGATTTACTTCGCTAAAGACTAGCGATAGGGCTGGGTCCCACACCTATCCTTCTTCCTCATTAAACATAGATCATTAAAATTATATGTAATATAATAGTCAGTTTTATAAAATAAAGAATAAATAGATGATTTAAAAAAATAAAATTTGCTTTTGAACAAACAAAAAAACAAACGCCTTTTTTAGAAGGTGATTCAAATTTTATGATGTCTATTGGATTGGTATAGAAAAATTATAGTAATTTGTCAAAAAATTACAGTATAAAAATGCTAAGGACTTTTTTCAATCGGGGGCCCTGAAGTAAGAGTCTCTACCGTCTATAGATAAATCCGCCACTGAAATGATCTGAAAATGTTGGATACACACAAGAAGTCTTCTCATATCTTCCCATTTTAATATTATTAAAATCGATTTTCGTATTTGAATTTAAAAAAAAACTTTTTTAGTTGTCAAAATTGTTAGAATTTTTTTTTTAATGTCGTTTCTATAATTATTGTTCGTCCACTTATGTAGATAATATTGACCTTTGGGTATATTGAAGTGATTTGAAAATGTTAGATATACTCGTACATTAGAAGTTGGTATGTTTTCCATTTTCAGTTGAAATGAAATCTTTTCTTGTGATTTTAATTTTTTTTCCTTTTCAATTGTTATGATTTAATAATAAAAAAAATGTTATTTGTCAATAAATACAGCGATTTAATTGAAAATAGATACCACTAAAAAGTATGACCAAATATGTAATATGTAGGTTACAACTAGTAATACTTTAAGAAAATAATTTAACATTTATATAAATTTCAACTGTTTTAGTGTTAATATTTCTTTTTTTATCTGAAAGAGTATACTTTTGGTTTACTTTGAAATATTTTGATTTGAGAAAAAATAGTAATTTTTAATTCGAATGTGATAATTTGTTTTCTTTTATAGTTTAAATATTTTCATTTACTTATTTTTTTTAACTACAACATCAGTTTGTCTGCAATATATCCTGTATATGATTTTTTTTTTATCTTCGAGGTCTTTGTTCGTATTTGTATTTAAATTTTTTGATTTTCGGACGAAGATGGACTGGGGTATATTTTTATTTTAGAATTTTTAAATCAATCAAAGTTAGTTATGATTACGTAGGTCAAAATATAGGTCAAAATTTTTGTTTGTACGTGAGTATTTCGAATTTTGATTAAAGATAAACTGTACTGATAAAAATCATGAAATTTTTGATTATGTTTTATTTATCTAACTATAAATTATTCAAAATAACTTACTTTATATGTTTTGGAATTTGTTGTTTACAAAACACATTGTTCAGATCAATTTATAACTATAATCAATTAAAATCACATCGAACTGTAAAAAGATTAACTGATTAAATTATGTCTTTATATGTTCAATTTAGATATTATCTCGTTATTGATTTTCCATCGTTTCCAATTCGAAAATAATTGAATAGAATCTATAATAGTATAATAAAAAAAATTGATGTCCGCAAAATAACACGCACAGAGAAGATTAAAAATATGTGATAAGATGATAAGCGTTCAAGATAACACATATCAACTGAAAGGAAAAACAACTCGATGCATTTTATTAACAATGAAAAATTATTTTATACTATTCGCGTATATATTTGTTCGCCTTCATCTTTTTTGATTGTATGAAGCACGAAACTGCAATCTTCGAGTATTTGTTTCGGGGTGCGAATCGGGGTGAATGTACTGATTAAAATTGTGGGGTGAAGCTAAAAGTTAGCAAGGTGCGGGTGAGTTGAAATCGACACGATAGCGATAGGGATCGAGCACATCAAGAAATGGTATAGAAAAATTTAATAGTTCATGCTTAACGAAGCGAAAAAACGCTTAGTCATAAAAAATTTGAAAATTAATTCATGCTATGTACTGAGTTTTTTTGCAAAACATCGGTTCAAAGGAAGGTCGTAATAAATTAAAAGTTATTAACTGTATTTGAAAATTTATTTGACAGTAAATAAAATAATGAAAATCTTGCATTTTACATATTGTATTGTATTGAGTACGAATAAAAAGCTTGAAAAAACACGAATCGTTCCTTTGTCATATATTTCAGCATAAAATGTAGTCAAACAATCACATAATAGATATAATATTTACCAAAGTCGTCGAGAAATATCTTCACCTTATTACTACGCAATAAACAGCAAAAGGATAACTTATAATTTTCCTGCTTGCATAGCGGAAATGTCATAACCTAATTATTCCCAAAATTTCATACAACCCAATCGATAATTTCCACTTCATCGCACACCTTCCAACTATCATTATTAGACAAACGATACATTATTTAAACCTTTTTTCAATACTTAAAATTTCAATAAAGTAGTTAAACACTATATAATTTTTAATGTTATAAATAAATAATAATTAATGTAATAAATTTGTATTTTATTATTATTAATAATAAATAATCTCAATTTAAGCACTTATAATGCATTTTCATTTAAGTCAAAATTCAAATTTGTCAATACGCACCTTAAGTAAAAGATTATTGAAGTTTATTATTAGTTAAATTTTTTATTTTCCTCAACTTATATGGTATCATAACATTTTTCAAATCTAAAGCATGACATAACAAAAAAAAAAACGCCCCAATCACCCAACCCACTTTCAACAACTATAAAAAACTAAAAAAAAAAACCCGCACACCGTCAGTTTGGCACAACTGATCGCGTCGAGTGCGCCAATCTTGCGATCAGCCGCTCCTTCTCAGTTTGACGTTTGCGTTCGCGAGCAGCGGTTGTGCGCAAGCTCGCCGCACATAACCTCAAAATCGGTACGTGTTTCGCGTCGATTCCACACATAAAACGCCACGATTACCAACATAATCATATTCCAAATCAGCCCGCGCGTCCTTTATCACAAATCCGATAAAAAATCGGGCCGTTTTTCGAATCCGCCGAAACGACGTGCGTATATGAATAATATATATAAAAAGCAGCGATCGTTTCGCGTCTTGGTAATGGCGTTGCACCAGTGATTTGAATTTTCGAAAATTCCGTAGGCGTTTGACTGTTTGTTTTGTTGGATTTGTGTTTTTTTCTCGTTCGGGCCGGCTTTTCGGGTTGGCGATGCTTGCGTAGAAGTGCGACAGAAATAGATTTGGTATTTCGGGATTGAGAGTTCGAAGAAAGATCCACGTTCTGCGTCCAATTGGTAATTTGTTTTATTTTATTTATATATCGATTTAAATAACCCTTCAATTATCTCTAATTCTCTTGTGGGTATGTTATCAATTTTGAAAGAAACATACTCATATAAAAGAATCGTGTAATTGTACAATATCGATTTTATTAATTCGATTCTCTAAAATATTAAATTTTATATGAAAAACGTTTTTTTTTATATAAAAAAAATTATATCACGCAAATATTTTTTCTTTATTGTTATCGCCGAAACGTGATTTTCATTTTTTCATGTACCGAAATTTTTTTCGCCGACACACGTGTACTCTCCATGCGCACGTGAAACAATCTCGTTATGTCCTTAAAACTTTTTTTCGCGCATAAAAGTTTCCGCAAACTTGTTATAACCGCGTTATTTACGGCTGCGGAATTTTCGACGCGTTTGTTTACGAATTTGTCCATTTTCCGCGCGCAATTTAGATAATGGGCCCGTAAATTATTTAGGAGCCTTCGCAGACACTTATCTTGTTGTGTCTATAATATCTTTGATCGAATTCGAAACTGGACGTTTCGGAGTTTGGTGGCCATCGTCGATTAGTGATGGCTCGAAAATTGTGTAATAATGTCGGCGACGATAATTGAAACGGTATATTGGGTGGACGATCTAATGTAGGGGCTAATGCGCCAAATTGAATTTCGAACGGTTTTATGGTGTGTTGGAACGGAGCTTGTTTGTTATGTGATGAACATTTTTAATGAGGGGTGATTCAATTTCGGGAAATAGGATCGGCGGTTTAGTCTTGTCGGATGGATCGTCGGAGTTAAGTGATGAGTGATGTGGTTGATATTCAAACTTTTTGTTTAAATGTTTGAAATTTTGTAAAAGGTATATGGTCGTAGCCAGGATTTTTTATAGAGGGGGGAACCCGACGTATAACTTTGTATATGTAAGCGATTCTGAGTAATAAAAATATGCTGTTTTTTTATTTGAAGTATAATGTTTGTGAAGAATTAAGGCATTCTAAGAATTAATATAGATATTTCAGGATCGTGTGATACGAGTATATCTCAACAAGTCTCATAATTTGAGTATAATTTTCATTATTTTTGAAATTCAGGGGGCCCAGACCCCCATGCTACCTGGCTGTAGCCATAAAAATATATAATATAATATATGTATTTCAAAACCAAATAAAATATGATACACTAGAATGTAAGGTGTGTTTGGAATCGGCGGTTCTTCTTCCTTCCTATTTCCTACCTCCAACCTTGTACATAAAAATCTAGACATAAAAAAATCGCAGTTTTGATTATCCGTGTTTTTCGATTATCCATGCCCACTTTCCCCGGAATCAGCCCGGATAATCGAGAGCATTCTGTATTCACAAAACATTTAAAAAAAATCATTGATCAAAGAAAGTGAGTGTCAGAACGGAAACGCATAATAGAGTCATTACATACGCTAAAACGAATCTATCAAAATAATCAAAATCCTCATTAATATCAATCACGTCAATTGCACAATAAACTCGCGAAATTTACAAAAAAAAAATCATCAATCATATCGAATTAAATAGATTATCTCCGCACTGAAAATCGATTGAATTTTAGAGTGCTTCGTTTGACTAGTTAAATTTGTCCCCGTCCATTTATTTCCACCAGGTGAATTTCGCTCTCCGGCTGAAAGCCCATCAAAAACAGTTTTTGGCGATGCTGAAAGCCCCTTTAACGCATATCGTAATTATGTTAATATCGCCGGAGCAGTCCGCCTTCAGACGCTCCCTCGAGCCGGAATAATTTGTATGTGCCGAGACAGTGGCGGGTCTTAACCGGGATTGTTGCGGGTGCTTTGTCTGATGGATATTGTGGAGGATTCGTTTCGTACTTTCGCGATTGGGTTCGCGTTTGGTGGGCGATCGATCGTGTTGAATATTAATTTGGGGATGTTTTGTTTGAGCAGTCAAAGGTTCGGTCTCGTTGGATGTGTCGGTTGATATCTAGCGATGGTGTTAAGTGATATGTGTTGATGACAGGTATGTTGTTGGCTTAATAATAAGATTTATAGTTTACGTACTCATCGATCGCCTTCTTGATGAGAAGAAGGATATTTATTGATCACTATAAAACTATAATAAAATTAAATTTACTGTAGCACTATTATTTTTTGATGTGTCATAAAATTTTCGTAATTTTTTAATTTTTAGTATTGATAATACTAAAGATTAAAAAATTACGAAAATTTTATGATACATAAAAAAAGAATAGTGTTACAGTAAATTTAATTTTATTATAGTTTTATAGAGTGATCATAAATGTATTATTTACTTGGTAATTGATGATTTATTAATTTAATTCTTTGAGAATTAAATTTATATGAGATAAGGAAGATGGTTTAACTTAGAATGGTATCAAGGTCTAATCTAAATGATGTTGATATCTTAAACTTGTTAATGATTCGATAACGTAATTAGTCTTTATTTAGATCCACCACTGTTTCTCGCTTGTACATATAGGCAAGTCTTATATATCGTATCGCGTTATATAGACGGTTTTATAGAATGATCAGCAAATGTATTGATCACTTGGCAATGAATGATTTCTTTATTCAATACTTTGAAAGTTAAATTTATATGAGATTAGGATAATTGTTTGAACTTATAATCAGAATAGTATCAAGGTCTAGTCTAAATGATGCTGATATCGTGAACTTATTAATAATTCGATAACGCAATTAGTTTTTATCTAGATCCACCACTGTTTCTCGCTTGTACACATGTAGCCCTCACATATGGGCACGTCTTATATCGTATCGCATTATACAGGACGCGAGTACGTGCGTACATGCGTCGTTATATCGCGAAATAAAAGATTTTCTCAATTTTCCCCTCTCACACACACACACGAGGCAGATAAAGGCCGTTTTTAGTGGAGAACTTTCGCCGAAATGGTTTTTAAATTGCGAAAACTTTACACTTCGCCGTGGCTATCTCTCCGCTCGATCCGTGACATGTGCGACTGCTTCGAGATTGGCCAATTACGATACGCGCAGGATCGATGGTTTTATTATTCGGTTCGATCATTAAATCGACTTTATAGAATTCATAAATTTTATCGATCTCTATCCGAAATTAGCGCGTTACTTCTATCGCCGAGGCACATCGAAATAATATCGTTCACGTCGGACATAGCAATTTCGTTCGCTTTATCGCGGAAACTCGCATATTTTTCCATATCTCGACAAACTATAAAACATCGGCCGCGAATCGTTTGAAGGAATTGCAGCTACTAGAGATAGCGAAAAATGGCCGGGTTTGTGACCCCGAGATAAAATATTCGCGTAGACCTTGTAAACTTGACCCATTATTCAAACGGTCCCGCCAATGGGGAAATTACTTTCGACCGTGTAAAGTTCCTGCGAAAATTATTAATCGTCGATTGTTGGGTTGAAAGCCTCCGAATTTTAATTTATCGCTTTATGCGTGCGCGCTTTTATTTTTCGGCGCGACGTCGAAACTTAACGACGGCGGTCGTAAATTTTTAAGGATGGTTTATACGTTTATGGTGGTCGCTGTGCTTTTTTCGTTCGGCGAGAATCGAGTTTGATTTTTGTTCGTAATCATGTGTAGTTTGTGTAATGTACATTGAACGATAAATCCTTTTTGATATGTTGTGGAAAGTTTGGAAAATTTATCACGTTATGATGAAAAGGTAACTTTTAGGTACTAAAAATCTCTTTTAAATGATCTTTTTATATCAATGGTGTCAATTATATTAATGTTTCGGTTATGAAAACCTTTTTTCTCATCAAAAATATTATCTTCGTCTCTTTCAAAGGGTTTTAGGTTTGTATATCGACCGCGTCATTTGTAGCTTAACTTACAAACATCCAATGGAAACTGGTTCGTTTTCCAAGGCTAAATCGTTGATTATCGTTGTTAATTTCATAGATTAGTTTCTAGTTTATTTTCAATTATCAGATAAACTTTGTTTTTCGTGGTTTGTGCGGATATCACGATTCGATTTCGATCGTGTCGGATTATTTTTGAAAATGTTGCGTGCGTGCATCTTTGATAAGTCTCTGAATTTTGATTGAAAATCTATGTAATAGAGAACTGGTAAATTTTATCGTTTTATATATATAGAAAAAGAAACACAGTTCGCGATCGAATTTTGTTTATTTTCGGAACAACATCTAAGACGTCGAACAAACGAAGCATTATTTCTCGAGATATCTCATTTCATACAATTTCCATAGAAACTTTTAATCACGTTCGACGCAATATTTTCATTTTATCGAATTCAAATTTAATTTCGAACACACTCAAAACGTGCACGTTCTTCACATAAAAATTCTTTATACTACCGATTATATTTCGACGAACATCCTCATACACGATCTTCGGAAAATACGAGTCCATTTGTCGTGTTCGAGCACCTCCACTTACGTTTACTCATCGGCCTTGTCTTTCACCAAACCCACACCACCGACACACAACAAACAACACGTAGGCCTGCTTTCTGTATCGCCGGCTCTCCATCGACCGTCCATTTTATATTTCATTATGTAACAAGGAATCCTCCGAGGATAAGACGGACGACCGATCCGGATCCGATTTTTTCCCGTTCGAGGTTTTCCGAGAGCGAAACTGATTTTTTTCCGGATCATTTTTACGTAAGTACGTGTCGAAGGAATCGCTCGAGGCCTTCTCTCTCTTGGAGAGAAAGTCTCGATGTATTTTTTTCTTGGCCGTTCGCTAAAACACGTTATCGTCTCATTTTTATAAGAGAACGATCGTGCCGGTTCGCAAATGGACGTATCGTGTTTGTGCGATTTTTGCGCTAAATTAGCGAACTCGGGCCGATTTTTATTCGGGGCGCGTGTTTCGATAGAGGTACTAGTTTAATTTAATTTGAATTTTATTTCTGTGGGTACGTGTCCGCAGATGTTACTGTTCAAAGTTAAATTTTATTGAAAAAAAATCTTGAATTTTCAATATATTATAACGTCGTACATTGTTCGACGAATAAGAAAAAATGTATAGCAGTACGATAACGATCTGTTCATTTAATTAAATTTCTTAGAAACGTATATATGCGCGTTAGTTAGCCGCCATAACATTTATTTTATGACGCTTTCTAACAATGAGTTCGCTAAACAATCGCACATACGTGGCGAAATTGCGCAACGTATCGTTTATGAAAACAATGAAATATTCGAATGCAATTTTTCACTTCGAATTCTGTATGCATTATGTTACGGCGAATGGCCAGTTAGCACTTCGAGCTCGAGTGCTAGATTATCGCTAGATCAAATTGTTAGTCTTTGTTTCTAATGTTGTTTTTTTGTTCTCACACCTTGAGTTTTTAAACGTTTCATTTATTAGGTGAGAATGCATGTATAATCGATAACGAGGTTGATCTATCTATGTGAATATCATGCGATTCAGTAACGTTGTTCTTATCACGGATTTTTCAGAAACGATAAAAATTAAATTATAATTAAAAAATCACTTATAAAAATTTTCGCAGACATATCATAATTATATAAAATGATTCTCGTCTAGACGAAAATCACAAGAAAGTACTCAGCGAATATTTCCATACGATTGTCGCCATGTCTGCAAATTGCCATAGCTCGTGCATCGTCACCGCTAATTACGATCATTAGCTGTAATTGTGGCGGATTCATTCCCGACTCTTCTTGTGCAAATTGCGAAACCGTTGTGGATTATTGAATGCAAATATTAACGTTCTGTGCTGGGGTTTGACGTTGTTGTAGCGATTGACGTGGCCGCCACGACCTAAAAAGTACTTCACCATTGTCGTCTGTGTTGGTTTTGAATTCGGTGTTATTTTAGAAATGGCTAAATAGAGAAATTTGTGTCGATGATTGCCGTGCAAATACATAATTTTATCTTATCATGTTTGGATAGCATGTCTAAAAGTGATCGCTGTTTGCGTAAAAGATTTTCGGTCACGAGAATATTTTATTATTTTATATATTATCACGTATTTGAATGAGTCGAAACTTGTTGTTTGATCTTCGAATGTAATTATGTTTTTCTTTCGTTCGAATTTCCACCCTTTTTCGAATCGTAGACTTATCGTCGAATTTATAGGCTTTCTCGCGGGTCGAATGTATGTACATAACTCTCAATGGTATCATAGTCTCGGCGAAACCTCACAACACGGAACACTTCATCATTTTTCAGATTCTTTTCCTGTCAGAAGATAAATCCGATGAGCGTACAAAAAGGAAACCGTACGATGGCGCAAAGGGAAGTCGAACCCTGTCTTCGCCAACACTGCATTATGTTTCGGCTTTTCTTTTTTGTTATTGAAATTTCCCGATATTCTATCGCGGCATATTTCGAACATTTTTCACGTTAACTTTTTCGATATTTTAGCTAGAACTCGAGCTGTGTTCTGGGGCCGTTTGTTAGTTCGGCAAACACTGCGAAGTTTACCTTCGACGACGTCGAACGAATTTTCTCTTTCTTTTCGTTTAATTTTCGGTACGAGATAATACATGAGCGATATTTCGTTATGTTGTCGACACGAAAATGTGAATATATTATTATTTTTTTGTTGTTCATTGGGTCATAATTGTGTGGGATGTTTGTATAATCTAGATTTGTGCGTAAATATTGTTACGTGTATGCTTAATATAATTCGTCACTTTCGTAATGAAACAATATACGCGTTTTGTGTACTTTACTTATTATATTTATTATGTTCTCATATTGTAACAGGCTCTAGTTCTTAATTAATTGTAATAAACTGAAAGCGCATACGACACTCGAGTCTTATTAAACGCAGTTTTCGCGTTATGAAGATTTTCAATACTAAAACGTTTCAAATTTAAAAAATTAAATGTATGTTTTTATATCGCTGATTATTTTTTGAAAAGTCTTGAATTCAATTGAAATTTTACTTGCGTAATATCATGTTATGATTATTTTTTTATGATGATCGCATATTACGTGATGCTCGTGTCCGCTTTTTTTTGTATTACGTGACAGTATTTCTTTATTAATGATTCAGTCCTATATATTTAATCTATAGATTGATGATTCTAAGTTCTTTATGTCACACCGGTGAGTAATTGTTGGCGATAGACTGCAATAGTCAGTAATAATGGACAATTGTTCTATCGGCACGTCTAATTGCATTATGACCGACAAAACTAGTCACGTTCTTCCCACGCGATTTGCCTACCATTTTTTTTCTCGTCGATTTGCTCCTTTCTTGCATGAAAATGGACAACAAAAATCTACTTTTAATTTCTCAATAGTTTTGTTATTCGATTCTGAAGAATAAATTATCAAAAAAACCAGAATAACATCTGTTCATACAAAATTTTCAACAATCTTTGATTTATGGCTATTTTTCAGTGACTATTTTTCTGTTTTGTTAAAATGCAGAATGTTAATATTTCAAATGCACGATTTAGTTGACGTTTAACAAGAATTGACAAATCAACATACATACATACATGTTTGCTTTTGACATTTGCGGATCTTAATTGATTCAAGTGTACTCTCAAGGTGCAGCAATATCAGTAATAATTGTATTTTGAGTACAGAATGAAACAGTTATTTTTAATGCAAAAAAATACGTTTATAAACGTACGATTTTACATCGTAACCGTATGAATTAACTGAGACGAGGCGTGAAGGAAATCGTTATTGCATTTTTATTGTAATGAGTAAAACCATTGCGTTAATTGTTTATGCTCGGTGCATCCGTGCAACTTTTTAGCGAAACAATTGCATCTACTTTTCGGTGCGAAGGAAAATTTCTGTTCTCGATTTCGAAACAAAAAAACGAATAGCGCGAAAATTTCTCTGTTTTCGTCTTTCTTATCTGTTCGGTACAGGCCGGATTTGTGTCGCAATAAAATTTTATGAAAACGTCGAATATTCGGATAACAGTTGCAAGTATGCCGGATTGTAAATTTCATTTTTATTATCGCGATGCATCGTAAATTCGACTTATATACTTTTTCGAATTTCAAAATGTTGACGTATTTTCAGATATGGATTTTATAAAGTGATTTTATTCACTGATTTCATTTTATGGCCGGTTTGTAATTTCGTATTATATTATAGATTAGGTTTGCGGTGCATTACGAGCGCGAAGTTATCGATTACGCTTGTTTTCTCATTGAATATGTGTATTATTTTAGATGTTGCTTTTCTGCTCCTGGATACAATAGCGTTTTTCTTTCTACATATTAATGTACTGATAATAATAGAACGTTTTGGAATGTATCCAGCGCTTTTTACGCGTCTAGTTTACTACCCTTGTTAGTTCTGCAGAGGATCTACTTTTATGCGATGTGAACGTGTGTCTCATATTATATGTATTATATTTTTTTTGTTATTATATAGTTATATACTAACCTAGTTCGTTTTATGTTGTAATATCAATTATGGTTATTTATTAGTTTTCGAAGATTATTTTTTGCACTTAATACTGGGAAATATTTATGAAAATGTCGTTGACGAATAGTAATAATGAAGTTTGACATTGTTATATATTTTAATAATGAAACGATATTGGCATAGTGAGTGTCATATTAATTGTTTGAATCGTCATCATTAGAATCATTACGTCATACTGCGAAACGCATCATTTCAACTTGAGCGAATAAATAACGAATACATTTTCAATGCTTCGTATGCACTTCGCGCTCATCAATTTATCTTGTAAAATTATCGAAATAATAACATAATAATGTAACTACATGCATCCCCGACTAGGAAAATCGATAAAAATAAAACAAAACCAACATAATTCGATTCGCCTTCAGGTCATGTCGATTTAGAGCAAGACGACTCACGTGTCTGGAAACAATCAAAGCGCGCGTGACGACTTCCATGCACCATAACCGAAGCACAATTATTTCAAATATAAAATCTCGAGAATATCTACAGCCATCGAAATTACCTTAGTTGTGGAGATAATTACGTGGATTTTCCTATTTCAGAGCTTTTCAGAGGGCGAAAGGGACGAAAACTCGCGGTGCGCTTCCCGGCGGGGTTTTCCCTTTTCTCCTTTTCGGGTTTTCGGTTTCTGGCCTTTGTTTGAACACAGTTCCCTAATACTCGGGCTCGCAGGAAGCATAAATCAGAACGGTTGTCGAGCATAAAATTATCGCGTGAATTTCTGCCGCCCTTTTTGAAAGGGCGGACCTTTTGTTCCGAGCAAAAAGCGTTCGGACTTCCCGCACTTTGTGTCCTTTCGGAAAAACGCGATGAAATCTGACACGTTTGATTTATTGTTCGGGATCCATAGTTTTCGGTTAGTGTTTCGCTTTTGCGATCTGAAAGTTTGCGGCGTGCGTTATTTTTTTGATGGCTGTGCGCTGTTTTATGGCGAGGTGATGGTTATCGTCCAATCTCGGGCTTAATGTGTAGGTACTATCTCGCTTTTCATAGAATATTATAAAGATAATTAGTTATTATGGTCGATTATACTATGATTTATGCGCCTCTAGAGTATATAAGCTTATATTAATACCGCATTATAAATTTTGCAATATACAAGTAGCCATTTCAAATATTCTAGATGTATTTTTTGTATGTAAATTTTCATTGTAGAACAATCAAATTTCCTCATCGTATGGCGTTAACCTTTTATCTAAATATTAAGATGGACCTTTTCTACTTTCGAATTTATTTGGCATTTAAGGTACTCGGACGAAAAGGGGTCCATAATAATAATCCGTTTAGGGCGTCGAGACCTATTTATCACCGGCGAAATTTAATTTTAGCCTAATCTCTGGCACTTCGGAGCTTCATAAGTACTTTTTTCTTCCGTACCGAGTCATGCATAAGAATTTGTCTTTAACCTTTAATTTTTTCTGGCACGTTTATTAAATTTGTAGACGAGTATCACGTTTTTTAAATCACGAGCCGGGGTCATCTGTGCACCTTGACTTGCGTTAGAATATGAATAACCCAAAAAAAAACTTATATTGTGTATTTCTAAGGCGATAAGATAATGGTGTTGATTCTGCTGACGATTCTCCGATGTTGTTTTTCCATTAAGTATGAAATTTAGGCTATCCGAGTAATTCAATTTATCGGAAAAACATTTATTGATGTCTTTCTTTATAATATTGTGAAAAAGTTAAGTATTTCTAATAACAAAATAAATTTTATCAATTTGATAGCATAATCGCATAATCAAGCAATGGTGCACTCCTATTAGATTTTCGTATTATTAGTAGATCGATAAGATAACAATGTCTGAGTATTAACTGGGTTTGATTGATACTTTATTGCGAATGTATGACTATGTGCAATTTATGTATTTCATTATTTATATTACGTTGTAATTCGTATAACATCGTAAAACCCTCGATAGTAAAACTTTTATAAACCGGCGATGTCTCTAGAAAGGAAAAATATACTTTTACGGTTGGCATATATCGCAATTTCTAATACCAGACAAAACTGTTGAATAATTCATACCGTCATAATCCTAAATAATAAATTCCTCGAAAATTTTATTTTTAAAATCAATTAATTTTATTATTTTCTACAGTTAACGAAGAACTGAATTTGGGAACTCTATCGATACTGACCGTTATACACAAGACAATAATTAAACCAGACCTACAAAAATCCGGCAGAAAATCCAGGGAATAAACACCGCCTTAACAGGTATCGTAACGAATATAACAGGTATCGTTGTCCTATACGAAACACGATAAATATCGCACTTTATCGTCCATGGGTAATTGGAGGCGATATGGTCTGCGAACGATTCGTATTTTCCGATTTTCACCCTTGTCCGTTCAATTAAGCCGAATATCGTCCTTTGTCATCCCATCGAATTTTATCGCGTCTCTATTTCTTTTTTAATCAACGATGGATGGATTAGTTTGTTTGGTTATTTATTATGTTGGAAATTTTGTCGTAAATTTTTATTTTGCCATGGGTTAATAATTATAATTTAATCGAGATTCTATCGTTGTGTATTGAAGATGATTTATTGTGATGTAGGCTATATAAATTCGATTGTCTTTAAATAAAAAAAATGTTTCTAATAGTCTTTCAGGTGAAAAGTATGCAATTACATCTATTTATAGATTACACCATTTGTCAATTAACTTCATAGGATTCGGTCTTTTCAGCAAAGTTAAATGTAATATTGTAATACTGTATAATATATTTAACTTGATATAATAAGCAAAATACGAAAAAAATATCATTAGTATTACTATGGAAAATTAGCGTAATTATTTTCAAATCAAACAAAATTATACGACATCTAAATTCGCTCAATGGAAATGTTATTGTAGACATTCTACAATAACATAACAATATATTATACAATTCACACGAATCCCATACTATTTTCCATATGACACAATGCACACGTGACTTTTTCATGTTTTATTTACACAGATTCGCCCCCGTGGAAACTCGGCCGGACCGTGAGAAAAGCGGGAAAATTCGCACATTGTTCACGCCAAACGAGAAAATCAATCAAACAGACGCCTCGTATCAAAATTCACTTTTAACGTAATGATAATTTATCGATTCGACGTTTATTCGGGCGTGGATAAAACGATGCGACACGCGAGATTTATCACTATTATGAACCGAGTCTATATTTTTTTTTGCGTACTACCACTCGTGATTCGCAAAATATATAAAGCGTCATAAATAAATCGAGTTTCGAAGGAGACGAAATTGTGTTTTTTTTTTTTTTTTGAAGAATCCTACAAAGATATGCTTTTTCTTTATGAAAGAGATAACTCGGACGGGCGATATTAAATTTCGGCCGTGCGCGCAGAAAAAAATGCTCAAATTAACTTTCCCTTTGAACTTTTAATTTGCGACGTTTAATTCGAAAGCGTCGTCGGATTCAATTAGCCTTGTAGGGGTGAGACGTCCTTTTTTTTTCGTTTTTAATTTTTTGCCGCGCTTTTTCGGTTCGAGCGCATTGTAACCCCTTTCAGACCGCAGCCGGGCCGGGTGCGACTCTGACAAATTGGTGTCTTTCTTTCAGCTTATTGCCGTTTCGCTTTTATTCGAGACCCCTCCTATTTTCATTTTATTTATTTCGGTTTTTTTTTTACAGTTCGAGCTTTGTGCGTTTTGTTTGTTTGCGATTTATAACTGACGTCGAAATTGCCCGCGCCTAGGTCTCGTCGCTGATGAGCGTCTTTCTATGTGTATATATTTTTTTCGGCATTATTTTTTCAGCGCTCTTTCAGTCGCCTTTTATTTTCAGACATCTCGAGGGGGTGTTTCTGGTCTCTTTTGCATTTTATGTCGGGTGAACGGTGCGCTCTTTTTTGTCGTCGGAGGCTTCGTGTTGGAGGGTCGCGGTTCGCGGACTTGTACCTAACGTTGATGCCCTTTTTTTGTTGTAAGAGGAAGGAAAATGCGCAAATTTTCCGCAGTCTATGCAAAAAATTGTATAATATTTTTCGGCATTAATATTCCAGAAAAAGTTTGACGAACTTTTTGTGAATAGGTTGTTAATGATCGCATTAACATTTCTTTGTCATTGTAATGAAGTATTTTTTTTTAAAGTGAATTTTAAAATCGACAGTTTTTTATTGCGTTAATACGCTTTGTGTAGATTAGAGCGTTGATATTTTTTTGCGGTTTAATTACTATGCATATAAATAACCGCAAATTTTATTTTTCATTGTTCAAATGTATAATAACTTTCTATCAAAGGGCTCTAGTAGAAATTGCATGTTCAACAAACTTCGCCTAATATTTAATGCAACGGCTAAAAAAGTGATGCACACGACGAAGTTTTAAGTATTCAAAAGTTCTAGCCGTAGTTTGAATAAATTAGTCACTGAAGATAACGATCATGTACATGAGCTATATCATAAAGTAACTGCGTATAATATTTTTATTCGAATTCATTTTCTTCATAAAAATTATACTCACATTAATTTTCATATTGATTTATCACAATCATTTGATTAAATTGAAATATATTTTAAGTTTTTTGCAAACCTTTACGATGCTCCGATAATTTTCATAAAAAATTTCACAATATTATTATTTTCATTTTGATAATAATTTAATCTCATTCAACTGGCAATTCCCATATATTTTATCGAAACATTTAACTAATTGAATTCGTTCACACTTTCATCAAAACCCACACTAATTTCCCACCAATCATCGCGCATTTTCCTACAGCCTCACCCATTTTTCCACCAACATTGAAGGGACACACACACACAAACACACACACACACACACACACCAACTCCAGATATCGGGCCATTGTCGTCCGGCGGACAAAAGTCTCGTCGCCGAGCGAAACTCGCGCATCAGCAATAAACACACAGTCGTTCGACAATGGCGCACCGGCTGTCACAGTTTTGGTCTCTGGGCCATTGTCTCTCCCTTCAGGCCCCTTTCAGACGTCTTCGTCTTTCAGCCGGAGTCATTGTCGACATCTTTCAGTCCGGTACGGTCTCTCGTCTACGACGTATTGTTGTCGGCTCGTTCTCCACTCGATGATGATGATTTTCGTCGTTTCGGTTTCGAGTCGCCTTGGTCTCGAGTTGACCTTTTGCTAGTGATGAGTTTGTTTTTCGAGTCGATTTTGATCTGTGTGTAAGCGTGGGTGTTTGAAATTTGGTAGAATTTGCGAAGGTTATTCGTGATGGGGATCTTTGTGTGTGAGTTTGTTAATAAGTCGAAGCTTCCGAAACGAGGGTTTGTGGTGTAATTTCATTCACGTCTAATATTTGATATATTGGATCAATTCATTATTTAATATTTATTCTAAATATAGGTTCGGGAACATTATCATTTATATTTCAACGTCTTCAGTGCGTAAGTAACCCACGTGAAAAAGTTAGAGCACTCTTTTCTCAGCTGGTTTTCTTTTTTATGGATGCCAATCTTACACACGGAAAAAAAAAGTACAAATCCGATTTAGATACGCGGAAAAGTAGATTCGGTTTTCTGCGTTGGAAAATTGTCTATTTTGAAGCCTCGTTTTCTAAAAAAAACTATTCGACAGTATCGCCGTTGATGTACGTCGCGGGAAAATTGGGAAAACGTCGAAAACCATAGCCGAAAAAAGGCGAATGTAAACAGCAACGGAACAAGATCGTAACGGAGTTTTATTAAATTTGGATACGTGATCCTTTTCGATGAAAAAAAATATTTTTCCTCGACCCGAAACTGATGGACTTTTTCAAACGCGAGATATAATCTTGTAGTCACAATTTATTCGACAGTTGTTTGACACTTTTCGGTCAACACAATTTATGATTCGTTGTCGTGCTAGCATTTATCTCTCAAATCTCTGATAAATATAATAAAAAATATATTAGGATTTTTTTCGCACAATTACGAATCAATTACGACACAGCGTCACAAATTTTTGCATAATTCAAACATTTCCCGATTTTTTACAACCGTTATTTTCTGAATTGATTATAAATTAAAATAAATGTGTTTAAATTGCAGTTTTTTAACGGTCAAAGTAGCACACTCGGGATAACTGATTAAAGTCCATAAAATAATAAATAGCCGAGTGTTATTTCGGTGCGTTGGCCACATTCTGACCAGCGTATTTTCGGACCTCATGCAACAGAGTTCAACTTTTCTTTTTTCATTTTTCGAATTGTCCAATCACCGGTCTCCTCCACCTTTCGAGTCGCATCGGTGCAACGGCACGAAAAAATGTTAACGACATCTGCCTTACAATAAGTTCATACCTGTGCCTTTATCGAGCGGTCGCAACATGGAGGCACAGAAATGTCAGAGTTTTAAAGTATTATATGCATTTTAAGGCACGGAAATGTCGAGGTTTCGATGTGAGATTTTATTTTTTTGGGATTTGGTAAAAAAGTAAGCTTTAAAAAAAAAAAATATTCAAATTGCTATTCGATGTCGTTCGTTAGCCGGTCTGGGGATATGGCTCTTTTCATTATGCGGGTAACGTAATTTGTATGCTGATAAGGTTCTGGTGAGAGTATGTAAATTTACATACAATCATATCTTGGATGTGGTTTGTGTTTGTGGGGATAGGTTTAAAATTTGATGTGAAAATTCTTTGTTAAAAACTGAAGTAATACGTTGTAATGTTTGTATTTTAGTGAATTTCAATCGATCGATAAATGTATTAAAAAATAAATTAGATTTATTTTTAATATACAACTCTGTTCAATTGATAATAAATAATCACAAAAATCTCAAAACTAATCAAAAATATCATCTTTGACAACACTGAATATATCGGTTAGTTCTTACGGATTTATAGCGAATAGTGTTTTTGAAATCCATCAAAACCGTTGAAATAGGAAAAGCGAAAACGAAAAGAAGTTTCTCTTGTAAAAATTTTTCGCTTGTCGGATAAGCTCTCTTCGATTCGGATTTTTCAACATTTTTTTTATTCAGCGTTTGCGTATATTATTCATAGGCGTCGGCTGAAAAGAAAATCCGCACATTTATTATGAATACATCGTAAATCCGCGATGTAATATTACGATATTATTACAAGGCGTAGAATTGTGTGTGTTTGCGGTGAATTAATCACGATTACGATGCGTCCGCGTTATTAAATCCAAACAAGCTGGGTTAGCTAATGACGTTATCTTTTAACACGATGTTGTTAAATGCAACGCATTTTAATTTAGCCCCATTGTTAACCGCTGCGATCTGATAAAGAAAAATCGTTTTTTCGACGTTATTATCGCATAAGCTTTGCTGTTTTTGGCATTTTTTTGATATATAGTCTCTTTTTTTTTGATAAAACAATATCTGGAGTTTACGCAATTTACGGTTCATTAACCATGAAGCGGGTATAACGTTCTCGTTTTGACTGTACATTTTTTTTCGAAATTCAACTGATATCGAAGCGACTTTTGGACGTTAGAAATTTTTATTAAAAAATTATACAGTTTTGAGCATATTTTTCTAAATTTAATATAATGCTAATTAGGGAAAAGTAAGTCATGCTTCGCTAAATAGTCTCAAGCCAGTGGTATTTAATCGTTCAAATGTATTGACCGAGTCAATCGTTGCTTAACTTTGATAATTTGTTAGAATCAGTATAAGATAAAACTTTTGTCTATAAAAATTATAATGGTGTCACGACGGAAGACGCCCGAACATATCGCGCAACCATAAAAGGGGACCGACAAAAGACGCCCTGGACATAACGCGCCCTAGACAAAACGCGCCCTAGACAAAACGCGCCCTGGACAAAACGCGCAATGGACAAAACGCGCAATGGACAAAACGCGCAATGGACAAAACGCCACCTGGACAAAACGCCACCTGGACTAAACGCTACCGGACATAATACTAACAAATTAAAATTATGCGTTTTTCGAAATAATTAGTAAACATGTAGAATCTATCTATACTATTATAAAACTGAAAGTCCCCCTGTCTGTCTGTCTGAGACGCTTTTTTTTTAATTAAAGTTTGTCCCTTATACAAACTGTGACGAAACCACCTAGAACGTTGAAAGTTTCTCAAATATCTTAGAAAATATTCCTATAGCGACGCGCGTACTTTAAAATCTCCAAAAATGCCGAATAAAATTACGCAAAAAATTAATTAATTGAAAATTTTTAGGCGCCCCTTTTGATTTTTTCAGAGTTTTTTTCACAGTCGGGGGTTGTTCTAGGGGCGGTTTATCTTGCTATGGATCCCCGTGTGACGATCTAATTCAAATTTCGGACGGGAGTGCGGTATTTATTGAAATATATGAAATTGAATGCGTAAAAACTCGAAATTTACGATTTTTTGGACGACGCCATCTTGATTTTTTTATTGAGTCGCTGTCATTTCGAAGCCTTTCTCAAGGAAGACATTCAGGTGTTTCAATATGCCAAAACCGTATCTATTGTACATATTAATAAGTCATCGAATCCTTATCAATAGTTTTTTTACATAAATTTATCGATTTACCGAATCATACGAATGTCAAACTGTGTAGTTGATTTTTTTTATTTATTTTTTTCAAACTTTTTTTTATAAAGTTTTAATGATTTTTTTTTTATTACCATATTTAAGCGTCATGTCAATGTCAAACTGTGGGTTGATTTTTTTTATTAATTTTTTTTCAATTTTTTTTAAACTTTTTTTATGAAGTTTGAATGATTTTTTTTTATTTCTATAATTAAGCGTGCGGTTCTCAAACTTTTTTATAAAGTTTTAATGATTTTTTTTTATTTCTATATTTTCGCAATACGAAGTCAAATATCGATTTCTTTTCAGATTTCGATTTAATAAATGATATTAAAATAATAAATATTTTCAAGATAAGTTTTTTTTTTTCGATAAATAATTTTTTTAAATTTTAAATAGATATTTATTTCTACAATAGATATTTAATCAGTGGATTTGGGTGTGTAGCCAGGGCGAGCCGGTACGCCCGAAGGGCTTACCCACTAGCGTTGAGGTATAATATAAAATTGTGCAATCCTCAAACTTTTTATAAAGTTATAATGATTTTTTTTCATTTCTGTATTTAAGCGTGCGGTTCTCAAACTTTTTTATAAATTTTTATAATTTTTTTTTTTAGATTTCGTTTCAATAAATGATAATAAAATAATGAATGTTTTCAAAATACGTTTTTTTCGATAAATCATTTTTTTCAAATTTTAAATCGATATTAATTTCTACAACTCAATATTAGTGGGTGTGGAGTGTAGCCAGGGGGGCCAAGGTCCTAGCGTGAGGACTGGCGCAGCCAGTCCGAATACGCTAGTATACAATAAAATTAATATGTTAAAATAATTTTTCCAATATAATTGGGATTGTAAACATTAGAAATAACTAATGTTTAATTAAATATTCGATATTCGATATCTAGCCAGGTGCTTTCAACTGAAATCGAAGCATATACATTTTTTTATAGTCAGGTGTTGTCAACTATAATCGAATCACTTTCCGAATACGAAAAATCAGGTGTTACCAACTAAAATCGAAACATATAAATTGTTTTCCGAATACGAAAAAATTGTGCCGTTTCAACGAATGCTCGTCGGAATGGACATCCATCGAAATGGACTCCGAATCAAGTGTTTTCATTACCGACATTACCGGCATTCCAATATATGTATATATTATTCGAATCGTAAAATTAGAAGTAAGTATGAAAAAATGAGTATTGACTGTACAATGTTGTCCACTTCGAGGCTTATTTCTAACAATAAGTTGAAATTTCCAGATTTGAATTTTTTGAATCAGCGTTGACATTTTCTGACATCTAAAACATCATCATAAATGTCGCAAATATTTATTGCAGCAACAGTCGCGTTTTCATTAGAGTGAAACTGGAAGAGTATGCAATTTCGTAATGTTTTTCTAAAGGAAATATTCGGCCGTTACAACTGTACATATTTAGCGAAAAAAAAATTATTTGCCGTAAAATGAATGGGCAAATGTGTAAGTAATCTTGACGCCCTTGCCTAACACACATACTATACTCGTGCTTATTCATTCACCAAAATGCTGTCACACACAACGTCTTATATCCCGAAAAAAATTAATATTATGAACCTGATAATTGTGTTTCTTTCTTACGACATTGTCACCATTAACTCACTGTTTTCAAAATTACACCACTTTCATGTGTAACGGCTCATATTTTGAAAATATAGCATGTTCAGTCATTTAATTTTGAGATCTTAAAATATTCATTACGATTCTTAAAGAAACAACAATTTTTTTCATATATAATAGACTACAATTTATAATATTATTAGTTCATACTTCATACATACACAATTTGAAAATAGAATTTTTTTTCGTAAAAACAAACGCATCCCGCATCATTGAAAGCAGTGCGGAAAAAAATAAGCAGACCTTGAGAGGGCGAGGCGATATACATATGATGCACGGACACCCTTACAAGGCATAGTTAAAAAAAATGTACGACACCGAGGAAGCACATGTTTAAACAATACATACATGTGTACGTGGACGCAGGTATAAAACTGTATCCGAGCTTCACTTACATCACTGAACAATTGTTTCAAATATAATTACAATTCCATTACGAAAATACGAATTAAAATTGGTTCAAAATAACCCAAAATTTTAATAATATTCAATACGTAACAATTTTTTTTTACCGGAAATTTACAAATTTGTATTAAAAGTAAGTACTCTTTATGTTTAAATTTTATATAAAAGAAATAAAATAGGTCGCTTTATGGCGTTCTCTTGACTAAGGCACCTGTAATTGTTAATTCCATAGCAGAAATTCGTCAAGATGAAATGTCAGAAATTGAAGATGAGATTTTGAATGTTCAAAATGACATCGTATTAAAATCGTATGGACTAAATGAAAATATTTAGAATCTAGCTGACCATAAAAAGTGCCCTCTTTTGAAAAAAGGAGCTTACAAAATTAAATCCTGTTTTGGTTCCACATATTTGTGCAAATCTTTATTTTCCATCATGAACACCTGATTTTTCGTATTTAGAAAGTAATTCGATTATAGCTGACGACAACTGACTAGATATCGAATATTTAATTAAACGTTTTTAATTCGTATTTTTTGTACTTCTAATTTTTACGGTTCGATTTATATTGGAACGGAAATTGACAACACCTGACTTTTCGTATTCGTAAAATAATGTATAATACTTATATGCTTCGATTTCAATTGAAAGCACCTGGCTAGATATCGAATATCGAATATTTAATTAAACATTAGTTATTTCTAATGTTTACAATCCCAATTATATTGGAAAAATTATTTTAACATATTAATTTTATTGTATATTCTACATGTTTACTAATTATTTCGAAAAACGCATAATTTTAATTTGTTAGTATTATGTCCGGTAGCGTTTAGTCCAGGTGGCGTTGTCCAGGTGGCGTTTTGTCCATTGCGCGTTTTGTCCATTGCGCGTTTTGTCCATTGCGCGTTTTGTCCAGGGCGCGTTTTGTCTAGGGCGCGTTTTGTCTAGGGCGCGTTATGTCCAGGGCGTCTTTTGTCGGTCCCCTTTTATGGTTGCGCGATATGTTCGGGCGTCTTCCGTCGCGGAACCAATTATAATATATAGATTTTGATATTCATCAACGGTTTAAACTTGTTGAATGTATCGGTTTGAAGTTAAACGACTAGTGTAACGTTGACCCGTATCGCTCAATCTATGACCGTTTCAAACAAATGTTTCATCTCTTCGTGAATTATTTTTCTTTCATTTCATAGTCATAAAAAAATGTTTATATTCTCGATAACACATAAGAAAAACCTATTCTGTAATTGTACACTATATTAACTAAATAAAATTAATTTTTCACTTTCGAAAAATACAAAATTGCACAACTCTGAGCCACGGTGCACCAGCGAACGTCGCCCCAACTGCATTGTACCTCTTTTTTGCACTGTCCGCATTCTGACCACACACACACACACATCCAAACAAACAAGCAAACACTAGCAAAAATCCTCACACAAGACCGTCGAACACACACACACCATTCCGTATGCACGTCGATGCATCGTTAAATAAGGCGTGCGCGGAATCGTATGCGCTCTCCGGCACCGATACGCGAACTCGCCGTACTAACGGCGAACTCGACAACTCCCTGCGATCAGTGCCCATTATGCGTGCATGGATAGTGTTAATTCGGGATGCTTGACACGTATTCGAGCCGGAGGACTGTCTCGTCGCTTACCCGTCTATGGACCGACCGGTTATAGAACCGAATGCGTTATGAAACCCGTTCGGTAGGCGGATCTGGTTATGCGCGGTTTCGCTTTGCGCGTTTTTTGGGTGATGGAATATTCGAGAGGCTCTTTTCGGGATGTCGGGATGGTCGATTGATTTTTCTGATGGTCTTTGTCGGGGATGATGGGTGTGACAGTTTTCTCGGGGTTCGCATTCGATGGGTTTGGGGGGTGTTTTTTTTGTTGGGATTGAGAGGTTTGATGATAATTTTCGTTTGGATGATTTCGGTTTGTGAAGAGAATGTGAGGTTTTTTTGAATTTCGGATGAAGTAATTTGGGATTTTGTGGTCGTGAACGCATCTGTGATGTGATGATGAGTAATAAGTCGTGATTCATGTGAATACATTTGAATATACGATGAGTGTCTAAATTGTAAATATTTTTTTGAATATACTTATATATGTTGCTGTATAAGTCAAAAGATTGGTAAATCTTGGGTTTTGTTGATAAATCCTAGCGTGAACATAGCCAGGCGGTAAAAGTATGAATAATGTAAACGTTTCTATTTCAGTGAACGCTATTGTAAGATTTGTTATATTGACAAGTCTATTTCATAATATTTGACTATTGGGGTTCTTACGTGAATATGTTTCTTTTTAAATTATTTTTTATAAAAGTAATTTCAATAAATACTATAATCCTTTGTATCGTAAAATTTTATGAATCTCATTTTTATATGATAACTATTATACAGAGTCCACATCCGTAACCTTCATTATTTATTTGAAAAAAGTTTGAATTTTTTGTGGAATTCACAAGATATTTTCAAAAAAAAAACCATTTTTAAATAAATTTCAGAATTTTTCAAAAAAATCTAGTAAGATGTATCAATCTTCAAACTTCTACAATAACATTAAATAAAATTCATTTTCGAATAGTCACCGAGTCCAATCTAAAAACCTCACCATACCGCATCCAACATAACCGATTAACCACACGATTCGAGACAAAACTGTATAATAGAACCGGTCCTCATCTAACATCCATAGAACTAGTTCTCAACAGAAAGTAAACGTGAATCCCACACGAATCGTATTTCGGCTGTGAAAAAACGATCCTACACTAACAACGACTATTTCATAACCCATAACGCAGCATATTTAGAAACTACCGTTTACATACACACTCGTTTCCGATTTGTTCGGTCGTATGGTTCGAATATGCTTTATTGTACGTTAGGGTGATTGACACGCGCTACGATATTATTATGGATCGTTGTTACGTGTGCTGGGCTCGTGTTCTATGGTTTATGATGATGGTGTGACGTAGGAGTGGTTTTTGGATGATCCATGGATCGAGTGGTGTATGAATCTTGTAGTGGATGGATCGGAATTTCGAGTTTTCGTGTATTTGGTCGGTTGTGTGCGCGAGTTTCGTAATAGTTTTTTGATTAATGCTGTGGAATGATCGTTGACTTATAGTTGAAAAATCAAGGTTGAATGGTTTCGTAATAACCTCAATCTTTGTCCAATTGTTTAGTTGCATATTTAAGTTTTTTTTTTTTTGTTTTATGTATTTTGAACTGTAATCTATTCGGTTTTTATTATTTTTTAGTGCAGTCGCGTTTTTTTTAAAGTACGGTTGACCTTACTTGAAATTGTTTATGTACAATTTTAGTGTTTGGGTGAAATAGCTTGAATTATTCTAGTTTCGTTTGACATTTTAAACGAAGGCGAAAGTCAAGCGCTCTAATTATTTTGAATTTAAACCGAATCGTAAACTTTATCGAAGTTTTATTGAAAACTGGAATAATTCAACGTAGAACTATGTATAATGCTTTGAAACCCGACCGAGGTAGAAGAACGATTGATTAATCGTGAAAATTTCCGTACACTATTTCCAAACATCGAAACGGACAACGATGAAAAATGGACGTTTTTCTTACGTCCACCGATGAATATGATGGATTTTTTTTCCTTTTGAGTCGAAAGAGCCTTAATTGAAATTAATTATTGAAGCGGGTTTTTCATGGCTCAATTTTCCTTCCGATATTTTCGACGGATATAGAACAACACGTAATAAGGTCCGATCCCCTTTTTATGGATAATCTATTTTTCCCAGACTCGATGTAATTTAAACGTAGATGTGTGTGCGTACACAGAAAAGCTTTTATGGTAGTTTTATTGTTCGTGACATCAAATGTCACGACATTTACTAAACTGGCGTTCCCCGTGACACACTTATCACTAAATGAAAATATGTCACTCGTTTTACGAATAATCTCGTTTTTCGTGATTCGTTATGTAGTTAATTTGACTGGTTCGAAAAAAAAAAGGTTTTTTTTAGTATTGTGTCCTATTTTTGGATGAATCGATCCAATGATTGGCGTTCGCTCCTGTGTGATATTCGATTGAAATTAAATCATTAGAGCGTACAAAAAACGAATTCATCTTTTTTTTTCAATAAATGGAGTATTCTTTTTCGTAATACATTGTGTACACTTGTCAATCATGTCAATCAAAAATAGTTTGAGTAAAATTCTATCGATTGAATGTTGCATGAAAATGAATTCGTTCGAAACGTGTTTGTTTTTTACATTTACTTTGTAAATCGGTAATACAAATAATGATATAAGAATCGATTCAATAATGGTTTATTTATATTAGAAGATTTCAAAACGTTATGCGGAAAATGCGGGCATTTTTAAGATAAGCCGTTCCACATAAAACCGCAGATAAGAATAAATCAACAGTTAAGAAATGAATTAAAAACAAATATTAGCTAAATGAAAACAAAGTGGATAATTATTGCAGATCGATGGAACAAGCTTTTAGTATAAATTGGACCCACTTTGAAAGAACAAGGCTAACAAACTGCTATGCAAAAGCGGAATTGTAGATCGAAACCAACCGTTCATTTCCGCCAACAACATGACGTAAATGACCATAAACAATTTTCGTTGAAAACTCATGAGACGATTCTTAAAATGCGGCGTGTTCATTTTTTTTAAATAAAAAAATTCAAGAAATATTTACAAATCATTCCTTATATGTATTTACATGATTTTACAAACATAATACAGAGTTACTGACGTGGAAATAACATCGATGAACGCTCGTGATATTTTCATATTGAATGAAGCTTTTGATGGAAATTATGAAAACGGAACGACATTCATAAAATTTGTACGCGATAAAGTAAAATCGGATAGTGCGTTTTTATATTAATTTATTTTTCGATTCAATAATTCCGAATCACGTTCATATTCAACCATTCGTCATTTATTCTTGGATAAAGATTTTTTTATCCTTTTTCACTCTTATTATCATCCTATATATTCTACACATTCGTTCAACATCTATTGGGTCTTTCCTATTTTCTTTTATAGTCTCTTGAATACAACTCCAGCTTTTCAAGTGTCCATCTTCTTATTATATGACTAGTTAACTGTCATTTCTATCTTTTTATTCGGTTGACAATCTTTTGAATATATTTTTTCGGTTATTCTTTAGTATTCACCTTTCCATATTTCTTTATGTACAGTGAATTTTATTTAAAACATTCACATTCAACGTCCACAAGTCATTACTGACAAAACATCGACCTACACCATATAATCATAATATTTAACGATTCTATCAATTTCTGAAAAACACGAACCACGCACACTTCGATATATAAAAAAATCGTCAATTTTCACAAGAAACGATATCGAAAAGCATCCAAGACATCTCACGCACTCCGACCACCGTTCCCACGGGAGAAAACGTCCGTTTTATGTTACGCGCGGGAAATTCGCCTCTTATCGAATTTTCCCTCACGACTTCGGAATTAATTCTCGTCGAACGCCATAAACAATGCGAAAATTTATACTTTTATCACAGTTCGACTACAGAGGACTGTTAACAGTGGCAATTAGTAAGCGATCCGCGCAACACATCCTGGCCCCCGGTTCTGTGTTAGATAACGGCCTATCAAAAGCGAACGATCCCCATCACGAAATAATTGCTGAACGTTTATTTCGCTCACGAATTGTATCGTATGTGAGATAATTTGTGATGTACGATGGCGGCAGTATCCCCCTAGTATGTTTCGTTTTTTTGATTGGGACTGAAATGTGTGGGGTCCTCCGCAGTCGCGAGTTTCCCAACTAATTGTTTCTGGTGCAGAAGTTTCGATATAAATTTTGTATCCAATGGTAAATTTGTAATATGAGTGAACGTAAGTTTGACTTCCGAATTATTATAATAGAGACTTCGTATTTATATAATGATTTATTTGAATAATTTTCGGTTACGTCAATGCGTAATGTCGATACGAAACGTGATAAGTTCCGACAACAATGAACCACCTTTCAATAACATTTTCTTGAGTGAATCGTTGAATTATTTAAGTACTACAGTACTATTCTGTTTATATTCACATACAGGTTTTTTTGTTGCATAATAGAATCGTTTTTATTGTAAATTTCGATTTTCCCGCGGCGACAATACGCCCGTCGTCGATGCCTTTGTATCGGAAACATAATAATGAAAAACCGGCCTGTTTTTGTTCGGAACCTGTCATTACGATTCCGATACGATCGTCGTTCGATACTCAGTCACGCGAGATTTGTTAATTTCACAGATTGTAAAGATAACCTACACCACATTATAACGACATCGTCTACGAGCAATTAAACTCGAGCCATTTGTGTCAGGAGTCGTTATGGTGTCGCTTTAAATACCCACGACATAAAAAATAAGAAAATTGTACATTATCTAGAATCGTGGACGCACTCTCGAAGGTTCGGTGAAAGTACTATTATAACGGCAAGAAGTATAAAAGCAGTTCTATTTAACGACGTGGAAAATGAAGATGGATTATTGCGGTGTCGCAGTTGCGAATAAACGCGGGAAAATTTCTTCTTGTCTTTTTACAGAGTTTTTTTATTATGTTTCTCGGTGAAATATTCTATTTTAAAAATTTTTAAATGTTCGAATAGTTTCGAATTTTGTACTAAAAAAATGCTTTATATCGATAACGATAGTATGAGTTTTCGTTGCGTAATTTCGCTCGACGGATAGTTTCGAATTTATGCTAATTCGGATCGTTTGTATGCATGTGGAATAATTGCTGAAATTCGTAATAATTTCGTATCATTAATTTTTTTCGGACGTTGCATTGTGCAATATGTTACACGTGTATGCATAAATATAATGCGTACTTATTCCAAATATATTGTATGTAAAAGAACCTGAAAACTATATACACAATAAATAATTCTTTTGAATAATTCAGAAGCACGCGTCAGCATTTTCTTGGTTTTCTCTCTAAACAGAGAAAGGTTATCAATTCGTTAACTAAAAGCAAGTTTTTTTTCAACTACTAATTCTACAAATCATCTCCCCAATCTCGTTAAACGTTCAAATGATCAAGTATATAGTCCGAAAAAGACTTTTTTTTCTTACAAAGTATAAACGATACGCTTTCGTTCCAGTCTCAAAGGACTCGGGTATCCTTTGACGCTAAATAAAATCGACGGTTTCGAATGTCGAACTCTTTTTTTCCGCGTATAGGAATGCGTATGTATTTTTATTATTGTCCCGGATCTGCCCGATGCTTTGAAATTCAATATTGCCTCGGCTAATGGCCTCATATAAATCCATAGTGCCGACTTCGGGTTAGCCGCAATACGCCAGAAGCCTAAAAAGGCTCACTCCTTTTGTACATTCGCATGTCTCGAATATTACAGCCGTGTCCTATATTATTTTCAGCCGTTTCGAATCGGACGTCGGTGATTTGTTCGGCGAACTATTGACTTTTGTTCACTCCGCAACGGTCGGTGATTTCGATCGATCTGTGTTTGCGGATTGATAATTTCGAATTGTTTTTATTACCGTATGTTTGGGAAAATGAGCTAGGGAGTCCTTCGGAGCGACTTGGGAATCCAATTTTGTGAGATCTTCTTACGTATTGTACTTGGGATGAAGTTGTTCGGGAATTTCGGTCGGAGTCTCCGTCTGTCTGTAATCCTCGCTTCAGGCGAAAGTGTAGAATAATATTTTCTTTGCGGGGAAAGAGACTGGAAAAGTAAAGGGTTGAAACCGACTTCCGATCCATTAACCCGAAGATTAATGTACTGAGATATAATTTGACTGAACCTTCCCGTTAAATGCTTTCGGAGTTATCTATCTCTATTTCTTTCTACGATTTCGTCTCACGACACGAATTTTAATTTTTTTTTCATATATTTTATCTTGGTTTAACGGTTCGAATAAAATCAGTCGTTTATGTTTTTTGGGTTATTTCAAAGATCACTATAGTTTATCATATTTTTGTAATTTAGAGCGTGTTTTAAAATGTTATGAATAGATAATGAGCAGTTTTTATAGAATTTTATTACTCATTTGCATGTAATATATTATTAATATTTTAATGAATTCATTTTTTTATCTGCGAATACTAATCGAATAATTTATTTTTATTTGAATAAAATAAATAAATCGCTGCCATCTATGTTTTCAGAATGTCAATGAATTGCACCAACAAATGGTTGTGAAATTTAATATTGTGCGCCATCTATATTTTCTTAAAATATAATATAATTTTTTTTCTTCTTTTTTATTAAAGACAATTTTAAATATGTATTTACAAGTAACAATTAAAATTATAATATACTCGTATATTATTGAATGAGACGAGTTTTCAAATAAATTAAAATTATTTAGTTTTTATCAGTTCGCATAGATGTCACAATTCAAAAAATATTTTTCACCCTGAAAAATTCTATTTTAGAAAGCTCTCGCTATAAACTTGCATTCAACTCCATCAATTTTTGCTGCAATGCACCGTAAATTTTTATGAAAATACACATCACATTTTCGACTACGATCGATAACGATGTTTACAACCGAATTATGCAGACTCCGAAACTTTTCCCATATCGTCGGCGGAATTTCCGCAAGATTAACTATTATATCCACCAATGACGTCACTATGGGGTGGAGCAGGATGACGAATCGAACGTATCTAACCCTAAATTCTATACAAACACAATCCATATTCGGTAATCGACAGATTTAGGTTACACTATACCTACGTATCGAAAGTTCCGCCGATTTCCGTGCAAAACACACGTTTTCGGCACAAATGTATGCACTAATACGATCAGGCTATATTTAGAGACGGATAGTGGATTGTATCGTTCCCGAAACAGGGAATGCATTTTTATAAACGCTATAACGCATAACAGCATTGCACTTTATAGAAATTGCATTTTCGCGTGTGTTTGACGTCATCGAAGTGACGTCATATCGCACTTTATGTACCTACGTACAGAGCGCAATCGATATTTCTCCTTGTGCAATCGTAGCTTTATTGTAAGTAAAATGGAATATTTAAAAGATCTTCAAAACAGTCTATTAAGATTACGGTTTCTTCGACGAACTTATTAATTGTGTAACGCGATATCTGCGCAACTCGTTAATGTTTCATAATTCAAATTCGAAATGATAAAGAAAATTTTAATGGATATTATATAATATAATAGAGATCGTTGAATAATTGAGTTAAATTTGAATCTGTATCAACTCAAATATATACCATATTTAATCACCGTTTATCCAGTTTAAACCCACGTTAGATAAACCGAATTAATTCGATCGCGTTGCGTTTCCATCATTGCCAATGCCTGGTTTTTTTACTCGGAAAACTCCGTGAAAACTTTGGTCCAATTAACATTTGAGTGCATGCAGGCGGACCGGCGCATAATTGCCGTCTCTGCAAATCGGCTCAATTTGCACCATCGATTGATTTAATTAGTAATGCGAGGGGCACGTAAATAGTACCTACGGCGTCGAGAAATGTTCGAGGCACAAGTGTGGTGGTTGTTCGTCTTCGCGTGCAATGGCGCTCGAGGAATGTTTCGGATTGACAGTCGTTCGGAATTGTGTTTCGTGTGGAATTTTTAGTATATTTGAAATTTTTGTGTTCGTTATTATTTGGTTCGTTTGCTTAAGGAAATTGTGTGTTTGATTTATTTTTTTTTGGACGAGTTAAAAATTGATGAATTTCCGTTTCCGAATCGGGCCATATTCTTAAATGCGGAAATTAGTATATAAACGATTTCGTGAAATGTTGCATATAAATTTGTATCATCAAAAAAGGCTAGATACATGTATAGGAAATTTTTTGATATTTTTGAAATGTATGTATTTGCGCGATGCAGATTATATTTCATGTGAAACATTTTTTGGGTATGAAGCCGACTCTGAAATTCGTATTTTTAATGATGATTGCGGTGTAAAAGGATGTTTTTGGTAAAAAATATCAGTAATTATTTTTTCTTTTTTTGGTTGGAAGATTTTATCTGGTTTCCTATTTCATGTTCGTGATGTTGCACGTTGCTCATGATAGCGTCATATCTCGTGTAAGACAATTTACAGAATACATTCATTTAATATTTTCTAAATTACTTTTAAAAATATATTTTACGAATGTCATCGTATATAAAAAAAAAATAAAACTTCAAAGAGTCGGATACATCAGCACTCTTATATAAGTGAAAGGGTGGAATGTTCAAGAGCCATTTTTTTCACGAGTGCATAATTGAAGCCACTACGAAAAAGTCTAGTTTCTTGTATTTAATTGCACCACGCATTTCACTCACGATCAAAATTAAAAGGCCACAATTTTGCGCAGCTTTGATGAAAGTAGTTCTTGAAAGTTTTCGAAAAAAAATTTACTTCATACACATATGTAATTGGTTGCTATTTCCGCCATTTTTTATGGTTGATTTTTTCGGCACGATTCGAATGGTTCTTTCAGCATTTAATATCTATCATTTAGTATGATCATAATCCAAAATTTCAACACGATTCATCTTCTCTATTAGAGAAGTAATAAGGCGATCATTCGATCGCAATCGATCCAACTAATGTGACATTTGAAAGACACTTCCGTTCGAACGAATCGCTTTGAGGTAATTCTCGGGATCTCAGGACTTGTTATAATGAAAATTCAACTTTTCTGACTCTCATGATTTCGTATATACGGTTAAGTAAATGTTTTCTTATAGAAAAGTTTTATATCAGCTGCATTTTTGAGTAAAACGTCTTCGATGTTAGTGGTGTTAGATGCAATTGTCTTTTTTAGGAATTACTTTTAGGAAATTGAAAATTCTTATTTTTTCGATTATTACTTTTCGAGGATTAGTACACATTTAAAAAACTATCATTTGCTGAATAATATTATGCTTATATTATTCGAATACAACTGTCTATTTATAGCACTAATTGTCGCTTAACTTCTGGTAATTGTTAGGTTCCAATATGCTCTGTATATACATATGTATAATATATTAAAATCTGAAATTTTTTTAGATTGAGTAAGTTGAAATTTCACATATGTACATATGTAAATATAATACATACATATCAGAACGATTTTATTGTATATTTTGTAACCGAAAATTAATTCATTACTAATTAAGAATAATTGTTATTATGTTTTGTGTTCTTGCGAAATTTTATACACCAGAATTTTAATGTTGGAGAAATTTATATTCCGTTTAACCAAATGTTATGGGAGAAAATGGGTTAATGGGAGTATTTGCTTCTTTTACTGTCCAAAATTCATGTATTTTAATTTGTGTCCCACACGTTAACTGCATAATGAAAAATAATCATTTAAGATAATTAATTTATATATGAAATAATATTATTTTGACCATCAAATAAAATCAAACTAAAAATATATCATTCCTAATCCTTCAAACGTTTTCTATACCGCATACTTTCAGAAAAGTGCACTTTGATGCACCGACCTCACGAGATGCAGCTCAATAACGCACAAAACATCGTCCCAGCTCAGGCACGTCCTTCGAATGTTTCATTCCGTATAAATATTGCACACGCTTTCGAAATATTGAATTTTTCAGCCGTTCTGAACACGGTCCTCGTCCATCTTCAGGGCGAAGAGGGCTGTTGTTCGTCGACGACAAACCGAAGCCTTCCGTTCTCTTTTCTCTTAATTTTATTTATCGTCTTTGTTTGCGAACTCTTAAGTGTAAACTTTGGTACGCGTCCGAGATGGCAATTACGAAAGGCGACCTGAATTTTCTGCTGAAAAAAGTGCGAGTGGAATGTATGTTATGTGATGAAAATCGTTTGTTATTGCGCTAAGGAGTTTTCAGTTTAAATTCGGAGTGTCTTATGAAATAATTAAAGTTTTGAAATGTGTGTTAAAATTGGGTCAACGGTTTGGTTTCGTCGAATGTACTGTTTTACATTCCATTGATTATCGAAGTTAAATGATAAGTGGTACGATTAGAAATATGGATGTGTAGATCAGAATAGAATTTATGTATTATAGAATACTTATTCTGAATAGTTTAAGTATAAACAAATTGGTTTTTATAACATGTTTATATAACGATGAATCAATTAAAAAATTCTGTTTAAAATTGATGTGTACTTAATTAGAATATTGTTGAAAATTTTTTATACATAACATATGTATGTACTTTTTTCTATATTATATTGATTGCGGTTTCATAGAAAAACGTGTCGTTTGTATCAGTTTTTTAATTGTAATAGATTGCTTATTATAAATTAAATCTATTCAGAAAGAAAATAAACGCACTGAAGCGAAAGATTACAAACGTCTTTCCTTCACGAGATGCTTGTTTAACTTGACATGGGTACAAGTGAGTTTTAAAAAAAAGATTTACGTTTATTCAGTTCGAAAACAATCGAAACGATTTCGATATGAATATCCCTTTTTTGAATATTCATCCGTTATATCGAATATGTTATTCGTGTTTTTATACGAAGGCGTTCCATATTTTTTTATTATTTTGCTTCAATAAACAAATAACCCAAATATATTGTAATCCGATTAACAATCATAACTCGTACGTATTTGACAAGAAAGCGTACGTTTTAAAAGAAATGTTAAAATCCGGGAATGTATTGTCGTAATAATGCGAACGAAACGCATACAAAACGCTCGTGAATCTTCGCGATTTTTCCGGCTTAAACATCATCCGGTGAAAAGCTAGAAGACTTATTTATACGTAGTATATTAATCCTGTCGCAGAAAATCTCGTTACGACGGCGTCTAGTCGGAAAAATCTTCATTCATTTCATTTATTTTTTTCGAAAAATCTTTACTTCAACTGCTCTCAACTTAGCCGACGTTTTACAAGTACATAATATAATAAATTTATATATCTTTTATTTTTAATATCTGCTAGATTTTCGCCTCGCTTCAATTTTTTTCCGCGCCAAGTTTTATTAAGGGAACTCGGTAATTTTTCATTTGTTTTGACGTGAGCGGTTAGCGAACAAGTTACCGGACGAAACTCGAATGCGAATAAATATGTGATCTTGTTCTTTTGTATTTTGTTTACCATGTTTTTTTTTTCGGGTTCTTTTCTTCCTTTTTTGTATATTTATATGTACATTTTTATCTGTTATTATTTGGTACTCAAGTCGTGCGGTAATCGGATATCCGTCACTTGAGGTTAAAACTTTCGAGGTCCGACTTTGAGGCCGAAACCTGAATCATTTATTTACCGAGTGTAAACTTATACCGATCTTTTTTGTTTCTTTTGGAAAAGGATATCTATGGTGATACGGAAAGGTCGAATAAAATAAATTCAGAAATTTTACTTAAATTAGTCTAACTTTGATTCAGTATATGCTTTTTTCTTACTCGAAAATATTCTTCGATTTATTCCGCACAAAAATTGTAAAGCTTCCTCGAATTGATAATAATGTAAGCTGATCAAACTATACATATTGTATTATCGATTTAAAAAAAAGCCAACGATATTGTCTAGAAAAAAGTTGTATAGTTTTCCAGTCAGGTCGCTAATAAACAGCGTTGACTCAGCTCTTTGGCCATTGTTTGTCCGATTTTTTTTCGCTCTTTCGAAAATTTTTCCCAACAAACGATCACAGGTTATATAGTACAAGCGCACACAATAGTTTCGTTAACCCCCCCATGCATTTCTAGCATAGCGATGCGACGGTGCCCCATACCAGAATTTCCCTATTGACGCTACATTTTCTTTCTTGGAATTTTTCTACATGCGTGAAAAATAGCGGACCATTGTATGCTCGAGTGTCATGTGTTTCGCGTTTTTCGTTACAAAGGGTAGTCGTACAATTTTGACATGTTTTGCATATTTTATATGAAAACATCGAATAGATTTTTTTATTTGATATATTCGCGAATTTATTTATTCATGGATGAATTTCATTGCGTAGTATTTTAGTGCGCTTTATTATTATATGAACAAGATTTGCTCGAACTATAAAGTTCTATAATATAATTAGTCTAGTTTTCAGCACATATTTCGAAATTTAGTTAATATCAATTCCAAGTATTTTATAAATATCGATTTTCGTCTAATAATTTGTTATTTTATTAAATAGTCAATATGAACCGAATCGATCTATTAGAATATTTTTTCGAAACATTCTCACTTTTCTCCAAGGCGAACGAAAGAGGCCGGAGTTTCCCGGGTTTTCCACCTGCCTGTCACGACGACATACCGAATTCCATCACACAACACGCCGACGTAGAAATTTATGGCATTTCTCCGGCAAAGTTCGCAGATTGCCTCAACCACAATGGCCCCGGCTAAGAAATTTATTATGAGCCCGGGCCGGGGGCTATGTTGTTTGGCCAGAGTCGATGTAGACGATCACCTCGCACATTTCGGGTTCCTTAACCTTAGATTATATCGCAAATATGCGAAGCGATCGATCATGGCTCGTTCGTAATATTGTGCGATTTCGGCGGGGGTGGGTTTCGAAATTTGTGCGCGTTGTGTAATGTTTTGGGTATCAATCTTGTTTTCGTGGATATTTCCGAATCTGTCAATTGCACGGTGGTGGTGTTGACGACTGTGCGTTTGTTTTATGTTTCGGTTTCAATTTTCAGAGGTTGTGTTATGTGTATTGTCGGTAATGTTTCGATTGAATATGTGTGTTGTATATTTTGATACATTACGACGGAATAATGAGTCTATTTTGTAGTAAGTAACTGGATCGAAATGTAAACACTATCGTTGTTTATGGAAATCGATTAATAAAATAAAAAAATTGTATTTACTCTATATCTTGATAGAATGGTTTAGTTTGATATGTTGACTATCGAAAAATGTATAATATACACCCAATCCTCTTTTTACACATGGGATACGTTTCAGAGATTAACTTATAAAAAAATGTATGGTGACCATATAAAAATTAGATATAGGTTCCATCAATATATTTGGATGGAACTTCCATCCAAATGTACTTTATAAAAAATGTGCAATGTGAAAAAAAAACGGAACTGTGTAAAAAGAGGATTGGGTATTTAAAAAAAATTGCACGATTATCGTATACTTTGAAATATAATTCACAACGTAATATATGATTATTATTCGAAAAATTTTCCATTTTGTATCAGAAAAATATGATTTATTTTATAAGGACTCTAACTTTATATCCTCGTTTTTGATTCTGGATATTTATATTGAATTTTTCGTATGCAAATCGCGTTTTACAGTGCTAAATCGCTTCGCATTACAACATGCACCGGTCATATTTTAAGAACGTCAACTTAAAGCATTCAAAGCGTGCGTACAGGGGCGGACTCGAAGGCTTGCAACACCGCCCAGAAAAGCACTCGAAATACGTACGAGAAAATTCCATTTACGTCTCGCAAGAATGCCAATAGTCACTTTGAAGTATGCGAAACGAAAGGGAAGTACGGGGAGCCGTGGCAGCGGGGAAAACAATCGAAATTGTTCCTCTCAAAGGACAATGATAAATTGGCGACGAACGAGCCGACTCCGCATACAGAAACGGATAAAAAAAAATATACAAGAAAATCCGAGCGAAAACTGTCACATTTTCGAGCCGTTTCGGTCGCCGAAGGGTTGACGCTAACCAACCAATCAATCAAAAATCTTCAACGGCCATTTAACGTTTTTAGTGCCGCTCTATACGGTTTTTGTGGAATCGTTTCATTTCGCTTATACTCGTAGTGTACGTTTTTTCGCGTTTTCGATTTGGATTCGTTTATTTATTTATTTTTCAATTTTTAAGCATTAGCGCCATTAGCGATGTTTTCCGATGGATGCATGAGTAATGTTTTTCCTTTTGCGATTATTTTCGATTTGAATTCTGCAACGGCAAAGGCTGATAACGCGATTTGCTTTTCTTTTCGAACGGGTAGGTGATTTCGTATAACTTTGCTTGAATAAATATTATATTTTGTTTGTCTTTCGTTCGTTCGCTATGTACAACAAATTATTTTTGTTTTATTCAAAACAGTTGGAAAATTAAAAAAAATGGTATATTTGTATCATAAGATTTATTCTTTTCATATAATATAAACATTTATGTGCATCATTCCATGTATAATTAATTATTATTCTACGTATATCAAACATTTTTAAGAAGTAGTATAACAATCAATTCCGTATCGGTGTGTTCAAAATTGACCAAATTTTTATTAATCTCTTTACGCGATCGTTTAGTCTTTTTCATCAATTTTGTTTTCGAATCTTATCATTTCATACTAAATGTATTTAGAATTTTATCATATACGACGACGCATGCTTCATGTAATGTAAACGAGTAACGCTTTGAAAGAAAATTGAACGCGCACGTGAAACTTAATAAAAAAGCTTAAAAAGCTCTTTTCTATTAGTCCAATTTCAAAAATAAAATTCCGAATTTGATATTCTGAGCATAGACATTTCTCGTCTGTTCTGTGTATTTAATTATAATATATACCCAATAATTATTCTGAAAATGTTGGAATGTGCTAAGGTTATTTGGTCTCGATAAATCTACTTTATAAATCTTATATAAAATTTAGAATTCGCGTGATTAATAATTTTGATGTAGTCAAAAAACGGTTCCACGGAAATATTCTTTAAAAATAAAAAAATGGTACAATAGAAGCTTGCACTGATTTTGAAAAGTGTCACGTATTACATCCTAAAATCTTTAACACACAATAACATTAAAAAATCATGAAAAATAGACGATATTCGTAACTAAAAAAATATCATCTTATATCAATCGTACAATAGTTTACTCTAATAACAATTAAGTGTTGGTGTCATTTCGATTAAATACTAAAATAATTTTACACATAAACACTAAACATCGAACATCCCATATTCACTTTGACCTTTTGCTGTTCTCGCCGATGGATATTGCAACTTCGTAAGTGGGCAAAGATGAGTCCTCGCCCTCTTCGTCGTTGGAGAACCTCGTCTTCAATATGCCGACCCTTTTCGAGTGAATCTGCGAACAAGAATTTATATCTGTTTATGATGGCGAACTGTGCACTTTTATTTTTATGTGGCGAAAGCGTGCAAGGAGCCCTTTTCACATCGCGCTCGTATAAGTTGATTGGCTCTGTCGGAAGGGCTCTCCGGCGAAAGTGTAAAATTTATCGAGAGCCGATTCAATGGCGGACTTCATGTGTCAAGAAAAAGGGAACTCCTCCTCGTGCCTTTAACAAAAGGTCGTGTCGCATTCGCGGCCGACGCTCTAAGGTCAAGAGAGGTCTTTTGTATTTGTATTCATACCGAAAAAGAGGTGATTCTCTTCTATAGAAAAGAAATAATAATAAAAATAAAAAAAAATCTTTATTTTTTGCGGATTATTCAAAACCAGAATATTTCTCAAGGAGAAGCTCCATATGGGAATTGAATTTTTTAATGAATTTTTTTTTCAATAAATTACCTTTATTGTATCGATATGGTAAAGTATAAAAGCACGCTGTCGAGCCAATTTAATTATAAACGGATTAAAGTTTCGATATTTCGCTTATGCATATATGCGAGTAAACGCCGTTTGGATACTTGGCGTAAAGGCGTAATTCGCCGAACAGGTGCGCCAGTACTTGATCTTTTCAAAAGAGCAAATTCAGCCGCACGGCTTGTTTAGCTATTTATACCTTTATGCCAGGTATACATACGACGTTTACTCGTATATACTTACATACATCGAAATATCAAAACTTTAATGCCGTTTATAATAAAATTGGCTCGACAGCGCGCTTTTTTACTTTGCCATATCGATACAATAAAAGTAATCTATTGAAAAAAAAATCATTAAAAAATTCAATTCCCATAGGGAGCTTCTCCTTGATAAAAATTAAAAGGGTTCTCAAATTACTAATTATTTAATTCAAAAGAATAAATATAAATACCTTAACTTCATTCGATGAGTCGTCGCGACACGCACTAGTTTCCGAAACGAAATCCAACATTTCGTCCATCTCGCTGACGGATCCTTCGGAATTATGCGTCTTCGCTTCCGAGATATCTTCCGACGAACCGTCTGCCGAATTTTTCCCGTAAATATTCTGCTCTGATCCCGTTTCACTGCCGGGAACGTCTCCGGGGTCGAAACGATCCATGCAACCCCTCCTGATGGTGCAAAAGCTCAGATCTTCGAGTCGCCCGTCGTCCAGAGTTATGACGGCGTCCCGCAATTCCTCCGGTCCCGTAGATCCCTCGTGAAGGATATATCTGTCGAATTTGTATATGTCCTCTAGGTAGTCGTCGACTATTCCGAACCTTCGCAATTTGTCCGTGGAACTCACCACGGAGTCGTACGCTGGAGGCGGACCTGGCGTGGGTGGTCTTCTCGTTTGTAGATAGCCGTCGTTCGGTGTGTCTTGATACTGAAATGATAATTTCATATGTTTTAAATTTGATATTATTTTATTTATATTGTAGACAAAAATTTTCAATATATTTTTAAAAATTTGTATTTTTTTATTTTTTTTATTTTTTTTATAAAGAGTTCTAGTTCTATAGTAAAAATCATTCTTTCTTAATGGTCTCGGATTAAAAATATGCAATCACTATCATGTAACTAAGGGGGCCGTTTAAACGTGAATTATATGAAATAAATGTGCGTTTAACTTGAATATTTAATAAAATTAACGTGCATTAAAAAAAATATTTTGATCATTGAAAAAATGTTCTTATCTTAAAACAACAAATAAAACGTTCATTAGAATGAATATAAATAAAGGATCGGCAACGCCGCAAACGCGAACAGGGCGAAATACCAACCGCGCGACCATTATTCATAACTTTCATGATTTAATCAAAATTGACTAAATTATTAAAATATTATTAAATTTAACTTGTATTAAAAGAAAATATTGACAGTTGACAGTTGTATTATGTTATCTGTGGAGAAAGACTTTACCCCGGCGACGTTACCACCTCTCGATCATTTCAATGCACAAACTATTTTTTCTATTATTCATTTCATATGCTCAATGCTCACTTTATAATACACAATGTTTTTTCCATTTCATACTACAAATAAAATTATACTAAATATGACTTTCTTTAATGCACATCGTATATTATTCTAATGCACAAGTAATTCGTTTTAAAGTACAATCTATATTTTTTTTAATACACAATCAAATCGCACCCATATTCCAATCGTCTCACTTTTCGCTTAGCATCAACAAAGCATTCGAAAAAATTAAACCATACATTTTTATATAAAAAAATCATCACATTCACAATCTTCTATTACCTCCCCCCATTGACATAATTATATCACATCGAGCACAAACAAACAAATATCTTATATTTCGATTACGATCGTCGAACATAACGGCCCGTTCCATTTTTCGACCGTTACCATCATCACCGACAACACATTTGAACGACAAAGTTCAACATGTAACGCCTTCGCAACAGCACCTACGCCCATTGTTGTTCAACGTCACTTTCGAACGAGTTTCCCTTAATTAAGTGCTACCCTTTCTCGGTCGGTTGCTCCTTCCGTCCAATGCGAAAATTCTCGCATACCCATTTTTGATTACGGCGTAGGGAGAATATCGCGTTGCGAGTCATTAAAATTCGCCACAATGAACCTTTTTCGTATGAATTCGTTTCAAATGCGTATATGTATGTGGGGAATTTAAATAATTTTCGTATCGTTAAAGGTCGATTTTCGTTTATATATCGTGATCTTTATGACGAACTTTGGAAACGGTTATTAAATATCAAGCTTTCGTCGCTGTTGTTGAATGTCAAAACTGTTAAATTTGATAATTCGTATTTATAGTATAGTTTCGCGTTTGCTTCGGTATCGTTGCAAGCGAAAATAATTTATTATAATAACGCGATTAGCAACCCGTTCCCGTTTTTGATGGGATTTAATCTCGTTAGATTTATCGGTATCAATTTAACAAGGGTTGAAGGCTTCGATGTTATGGTAGTCGACGAAAAAAAATTTAATAATGCGCTAAATGCTTGCTGAAAAAAGTGACTGATATGACGCGTGAGATAGCCGTGATAACAATTTATAGCATTTTTCAGTGAAAAAATATGAGAAAAGTTTATGCGATTTTGTTTCGGACGTGTACCTAAGCGATATTTTTTTATTAATATTTACGTTTTTTTATATTAGTTTTTTTTTAAATCGTTTCGTTGTTTTAATTTCGTTTATGAAACATTTTGTCTAAATTTTCCGTAACTAAGTACCCGGAAGAATTAATACTACGCCGAGAGATTACTTCAGAGGTGAAATAGTTCCGGTTTTGAAACATATACAATTTTTTCTATATAAAATACATAAATTTATGAATCACCATCACAATTTGCATACAAAGTACAAAGTTTTCAAAGTCCAAATTTATTTTTTTACCAAAAAATATAGTTTTTACCTAATCTGAATATAAACGATCTTGGATCGACAATATTCAATTTCATAATGCCATTTATCACTTAAATGCAGTAATTTATCGAAAATATTAGATTCGATAAATTTGAAATCAAAATTATATTCATAAAGCAATAAAATATCAATGCAGTATAAAAAAAATTCGAACAGATTTTTCAAAATATCCAAACGACATTCAATTCAAGACCGAATCAATTAAAAGCGACCCAATAAAAAAATTACGAAAAAACGACAAAAGGTTGCCGACACCACCGACAGGGCCTCGGGCCTCGAGCGGACGGACACAAAGCACACGCCCGCTCTTCGTGTTTGCATGAAATGTGATGAAAGCGTTTTACATCCCGACCCATTATGCGCCATTTAATGATGTCGACCTTTTCAGGGGCCGCAACGGCGCCCGCGACCGCCTCGTGTGTGTTAACCGGAGACAGTGACGTTTGGCCAAAGTTTAATAAGGCCAAATTGGAAATCGGTGTTTTTTCGAAGGCGAAAGCTGAAGTTTTTCTGTGGGGAAAGTTGGCGATTGTTCGCGGTTAGTGGTGTTGGCGCAATTGGGGTGATGAAATGTCGTGAAAATGGTCCGTTTTATATGCGTCCAATATTTTTTTTATACGGGGGATACGTTCCAGAGATTGCCGTGTGAAAAAATGTATGGTACCATACAAAAATTGGGGATAGGTTCCATCGCTATATTTGGATAGAACTTCCATCCAAATGTACTTTATAAAAAATGTGTGATGTGAAAAATTTTACCATATAAAAATCAGAAATCATCGAAATTTTTATTTAATTACTATACTTGTAATTATATCAGAGTACTGGCCTGTACTGAATCTTACCTTTGTGGCATAATAATACATATTTTTATTATTTTTATACCGTGTAAAAAAAATTATCGGATTTTTCCTTAAACCGTGTAAAAAAAGAATTGGGTATATTTGGGTATATAATAAAAGCTTGTTCGCCTATGTGGCTTTTGTAGAGGATTAAGTTTTGCATCTAGGTATATTGTCAGTTTCGCAGTTCAGCTTGTTAAAAGTTGAACGACGCGAATTTAAATTGTTGCTAAGCGCTATTAAATCGAATAAAGATAGCCTTCACACGTTCCTGTAATAGAATAATTATTTATATCGCGTTCGATTCGGGTGTTTTTCGAGCTTTATTCGGTTTTATTCCCTTTTAGCGGGATAAATGGGCTTTGACGACGTCACGCAGAGATTTCGGCCCTCTTTTGTTCCACTATAGTCATTTTATTATTTATTGCCGTCATCTGTCACAATATTACCGCGTCATTAATATATTATACGTGTGTGTAAAAGTTAATGTATCGTCCCGGGAGGGACCTTTCACCTTTGCGCGTTCAATAGGCGATCAATGAAACGCGCTCGGAAAAATACACGAGTACACACTTTCGGTGTTAATTTTTTATAAAAATGAAAATATGAAAATATCATCGATATATCAGTTTTCCATTTTTTTGGTGAGCTAAAAGCGGATTTGATTGAAAAAACGAGCGGAGTCATTCTGGAAATCAGCGGATATCAAATGAAAGGATTTTGGGTATTGTTTTCATTTAAGTCGTTAATAATGTTTTGATTAATTCATTTTCTTCATGTAGAAAATTAAACTTTTAGTACATTCAATTCTTTAATTTCATTAATAAAGTTGCATATTCATATTAAAATAAAATTGAAAGAATACAATGTTTGAAATTATGCAACACACAGCTTGTATATTTTTCACTCTATTTAGCATATTTGCGAAACGCTTGTGTGCACGGACTCGAAAACTTTCTATTTACAATTGCACACACGTTCCATTGTGTGTGTGTTTTTTTTATTCAATTTTTTTGACCATAAATTATTAACGTAATTTCATTGATTGAAAAATAGAATTACGTCGAACTTTTGTAAAAACTACAATTTTTCCCGACCTGCGTGGAATGCATTGAAATTTTCATATTATATTATATGATATGTGTGCCGTTTATATTGCGGAATGCGAAAACTTTTTTTACGATCCGAAAATAATAAATTATCGTAGGCAATTTACCTCTTTTGTTACTCAAATTATAGCTGCGGTTGTTTGTCGACGAAAGAACAAGCAGAAGAATTATTGAGCCGGTTGTAAATAAAACGGAGATTATTATTGCGATGAAAATTATGTAGGTTAGCTTTCCAGGAATGTGTCAACGACTTCTCGTTTATATATCGTTTGATATAGACGTTGAATTGAAATCAAAAGTAATTCGTTAATACTAAGTTCATGTTAGTTACTCATAATTTTTATAAAAAATTGGTTTATTGATTAAAAACAATATAATTTATAATCGTCGATATATGTATGTTGTATGTAACATACATATATGCGGGTTTCACCTTTATAAACGTTTTCATAAAAAAACAACATTAAATCGTAGTTTACAATAGAAATTCATAATGAACCTTTAAAAAAAAAAGTAAATTTACTCACGTTTCGCAATATCTGGGTTCAACTGTATTATGTTTTCAATTTTTTTCAGATCGAACCCTTCCGCGAGTGATATTTGCGCGACACGCTCGTCTCGCTTTTGTGTCTTGAGCCAAAACCGACGTAATTAATTACAAAACTCTATACAAGCTCACCGTAGGGATGCGAAGTTAATGAAGGTAATTAAGTATTCAGGACCTGAAGGACAAAGGTTTTTTTCCGCTTCGCGTGACTTGCTCGAATAAATAGTAGTACTGAAGACCGCGCGAAAACTAGGCTCCCGTTTTAGGACAGAAAAAAAGGATCCCTTTAATCTTCGTCGTCGACGACGCATTGACATTTCGCATTACCCTTATATACATACGATATTTCCGTATTATAATTTAAATTGTGTTTGCCCGCCGGTATATCGATGCGTTTTTATATACCGGAGTCGATGCGTCAATAAAATTGTGGAAGAAAATATATTGCGCAATAAAATGAACTGTTCCGTTGTGCACGCATTTATCCGCCTGTATTAAGATGGATGGGCTCGCATAAAAGTCTATTTATTATTTTTGCTGTCGAATTTAATACGAATTATGTTATATTATCATCTCCACGTGTATGTATATGTCGATGTGTATTATTTGTATCGATTGAATGTTTTACGTTTATCGCGAGATTAAGTGGATTTATATCTTTCACACAAACAATAAAGATTGTTTGAGACTATAAAAATACACGAACATTGTCTTTACAATTTCTTTTAGTAGTGACCGAACAATATCTTTCCCGTCGTAAAATGTGTATATGATATAATACAGACGATTATATGACAAGTGCTGTATATTTTTAATTGATTAAATATATAATTTGATTTAAAAATCTGAATAAATTAACAAGACAATTTATACGAAAATTATTTATATTATATTATAGATACTAATTCAATTACAAAATATACTAAAATTAATTATTTTGTTAAAAGAAAATGAAAAATACTGAATCAACAAAAAGCAGATGCGCCGATTCGTCTCCAACGTATCGGAATCGCGAGCCGCAAATCGTCTTCGAAATTCGAATCAATTTTTGGCGGCAAATGAGCCGATGCCGTATCGCTTTTTCCGCGACGACTTTTCCCGCCGAATTTAACCCGTTGATCGCGGTTCGGAAAAGTGTTTTTCCGGCTCGTTTGCGCGCTCCGCAACGCCAGCTTTTTAACTCGAAACACTCTCATCTGCGGGCCGAGTGTTCGTATACGGTTTTGATGCTTCTGTTTGCTCTGAATATGTGTGTAGGAATTTTATGTGTAATAATGATGTATGGAAGTGATGGGGGAGGGTGGAAAAGTTCGGTTTTGTTAGAAAATTTGGTTGATGTTGTGTTTGTTTTGAGGTAATATATGTATATTTGAATTAATTTTCTTAGGATTTTTAGAGAAAATTGACTTGTTTTAATATTTATTTTATAATTTAACAAGTTTCCTCTGGTTAATGTGGTTAAGTGATAAATGACGGTGGTCGGTAGAAGGATGTGATTATGTAGTATTGCCAGAAAATTTGAAAAATATAATTTTTGTACTCAAACTATTTTCCTTATCGTTATATAAATAAACATTCTTGAACTTTTTATTGGGAAGACCTTGTTTTGTAATAGATGATGATTATTTATCGTCATTGTCGTTTTATGTAGTCGATTTAGCATCTACTGTAAGACAAAGCTTTTTCGATACCATCGTAAATTCAAGCATTATTTTAAATCGCGTGCACCCTGCATAGCGATAAAAAAATAACTCAAAGATTTAAAACTTCAACTATCTATTACTAAAATATTTTCAGTTCGATAATAAATAGCCACATCCATTCAATACTCGTTATTTTTCAGTTGCTTTGTTTGTGCGATTTCCCTGATATAAATTGTATTGTATTAAGATTTATTTATCACAAATTAAAATAATAATTATTAATTCGAAAAGTTGTTGAATTATTGGTCGTTTTACGGAATAAGACAAGTTTCTTGCGTTCAGTGTGTCTACCAGTTATTAGACTGTGTGACTATGTTACGCGTATAAAAATTCGCGTGTTTATTCATTACGCGGTAAAGTTTTTCCGAGGGTAATGTAATGAGGTTTTTTTTGCTCGCCGAGTCGTTATATCTCGAGTAAAAGTTCTCGTGCGAATCTCAATTTGAATATTCTCATAATCGTATGTGCGTACGAGTCAAAAAAATAACGGTCTCTGAATAAATTTACTATACGAAACTCCTGTTTGAAATTAGATTGTTTTAAATTCGCAATTTTATTTGTATCGTTGGATTATATTTTTCAGACAGTTTTTGTTTATCACTTTTGTTCATATTTTTTACCGATTCAATACCAAATGAAAATTATAATTAGAATAATAACTTGAATGTTTCAACATTTTCACTTCGAAGTGTAACGAAAGCAAAAAATACAATCCAGAAAATTACACCACACCGAATCCATTGCAATCTTTTTTTATATGCACACAGACGAGGTCAATCTTCGTTCTTCTTCGGCATATAATAAAATAGGTGTGTTTAGTGGTCTCGCAGGAGTCAGTACCGTTTCCAATGGGGACCTAGATAAAAGGTTTGCCCCAGACAAGCCCAACGGTAAATTAAAATTACTCATCTTCAGGGAACTATAAATCCAAACTTTCTTTGTTTGCTCCGAGAACTTTCTTAGTAATTGAAATATAGTCCGGATCGAATTTAATTATAACATTTTTGAATGCGCGTAATGTTGCATGAACGTCATCCATTATATAAGGATCATTACGCAATAATTGCATCATCGTTATCGACTCTCCAATTTTAACGAACCGTTTATATAAAGCTTAACTGCGTAATGGTCTATTTGGTAATTCATCCGCTGAATGGTAAATAAAATTCTATAAATAAAATCGGTATTTTTAGGAGTTGCATTTCATGTGTAATGCACACGTTATATCGATACTGCATACTCATTTGTATTGAAACGTATTGTATCATTTTTCCACTCCATTTCGAATGTGTAGTATGTAAAAATGCGCTCATGTATCATTTTTTTGAAAAGGTTTGAGAACAAAACTGAATTGTGTATTGTTCCGGTTACATTCGTTAGTCCTTTAAAAAAAATGTCAGCGAGCGTTACAGCTATTTTTATTCTCGTCTCGTATTTATTGCCTTTGGAATTTTATACGAAATACAAATATCTAAAGCATTTTATAAAATATTTTTCCTCTGCACAATGTGTATTAATAATATCATATTTTCTTTTCAGATGATGTGGCCGACGTCCAAGCGTCTTTGAAACCGTTGAACTATACTCTCTAAGGTAACGCGACTATTATTACTGAACACAATACTTTTTATTACTTTGTGGAAGCGCTTATAGGCCAGATATCGTATTTGTTTGGAAAAAATAGATTTCGTTGAAGAATACATGAGATTTAAACTGGAAAAAAGCTAATAATACACATTAAACTGTTATTTAATTTACTGTTAATTTACTGTTATGAAAATTTACTTCAATTAATTTATTAGATTGAATTTGAATTTACGATTTGACGAAATGTTTTTTTTTTTATTAAGGTTCATTGGCCTTTGCAAGGTCCATATAATGCTAGCTCACGTTACGATATCGAATGTCGTTACTTAAAAGACCATAATAGAATTTTTGTGCGACGCTAAAAGCTTCGGGTTGCATTTTCGACGGCGAACTATGACCCAGAAGAATAGCTTAGCCCCAGCAACTTACACGACAGTATAAAATAATATATCAGAGTTATTTCGAGCTTTACGCTGTATACTTTGTTCTACATATAAAGCGATTTATTGCGCGGAATCTCTCGACGCTTTCGTGCACTTGCTCCGTGTACCGGATTTTATTATATCACCGGCGATATTTTTCCACGATAATTCAAACTTCCCATTCGCGATACGTGTCGAATATTCGAAATGTTTGCAAAACCGCTTTTTTTCGATCGAAAGTGTCTTTTTTTCGCGTGTGTATGGGAAGCGCCGTCGGCGGGATGGAGTTTTCAAAAGTGGCGACCCGTTCCCGAAGGGATTCGGAAACTTTTTCAGGACGCACTGAAAATTCTCGTTGAACTTTCTATTTTCGGAATCGTGTCTCGCTTCTGTGATGGGGGTGATGTTTTAAAATTTTCCTGAGTTTTTAAGCTATCGCTTTATGTAGTGGGTCATATCGTTACGTTTTATGAAAGTTGTTATCGTTATATTTGATGTGATGCAGATTTTATTTTTTGAATGACTATGTAACCTTTTTAAATATGAAATTATAATTTAGGCTTTTATGAATGATTCATCACCATTATAGATGCGAGATTTTGATTTTTTCAAATCGAAATAATATTAGGGGTACCCATAAGTCTTTGCCGATCGGATAAAAATGAAAGAGTTTATTTTTTTTTCACACTTTTATTTTTAAAATTTTACAAAATATAGTTTCCTTCATTACTACCAACTATATCCCACAGGTTTTCGAGTTTTTCAATCCCTCTTTTATAGAATCCGCTTGGTTTTGAATCGAAATATTTAACAACATGATTTTCGACTTCATTTGCGTTTCGAAAGCGTTTATCTTTTAAAGAATGTTCTAACGATCGAAACAGATGGTAATCGGTCGGAGCCAGATCTGGTGAATATGGGGGATGCGAAAGTTCTTCCCATTTTAACTCCCTTATTTTATCAGTCGTCTTCTTTGCCTTATGGGGTCGCGCATTTGTCGTGTAGCAGAATCAACGAGTTGTTTCTGATTAATTCTCGTCGTTTTTTTTTAATTTGTCATTTAATCTTTCTAACTGTCGACAATACACATCCGCAGTTATCGTTTCGCCAGGTTTCATAAACTCATAATGAATAATGCCATGGATATCCCACCAAACGCACAAAGAATTTTGCGGATCGTCAATCCGGGTTTCGGGGTCGGAATTGCTTTTGTTTCGGTGAAAGCCATTGACGTTTACGACTTATGTTGTCGTAAATTATCCATTTTCATCCCCAGTTACAATCCGATGCAAAAGGGACGAAGTTTTGTCTTGACACCAAAGAATTGCACGTGTTTCGGCGCGTTTCTTTGTTGTCGTCGGATAGTTCGTGCGGCATCCATATGCCCATTCGATTCGCCTTCCCAATAAGTTTTAAATGTCTTTGGACTGTCGACCATGGTGATTGCATCTTCTGTGATATTTCGTCGATACTTAATCGAGGATCACTTTCCACCATGGCTCTCAGCATGTCTTCATCGAAATTTGAGGGTCTTCCAGCTCTAGGGGGGGCATCTTTCAAGTTACGGTTGCCCGATTTGAATTTCGAAAACCAAAATCGACATGTCCGTAATGGTAACACTTCACCATATGTGTCATTTATGGTTTTTGTGGTCTTGGTGACGTTCAACCCCTGGTCGAAATACAGCAACATGCAATGCCGGATGTGATGTTGGTCGGTTTCGGGCTGCGGCATTTTGCCCTTAACAAAAATAACATTTTTTTTCGGTCGTTAATATTCCTGAACAATAGTACTTTAAGAAAAAAAACTTACGGAGATGCTATCTTCACCGTGTCTGGGCACAAACTGAGCTCAAACAGACGTCTGTTGAAATCGGAAAGAATTTATGGGTACCCCTAATATTATAATAATAACTCGAAAACTATGATACTTTGGGCTAAAATATGTTTGATTTAAAATGTTCCAAATAATATGATCTATCACATCTTTAAGGCTTTAAAAAGACCTTTATAATGTATGTATAATAAATTCGCTTTCTATTTTTAAATGAAAACATCTTCAACAATCTTTCATTTTCGTATATGTCGCAGTCTATGTATTATATATTATTAGTCCATGTATATTTGACCCAACCCAAAACTTCGATCAAAACAAATGAAATTGCTGAAAAAACCCAACCTAACCAAATCTTATCTAACACAACCCAACCCCCAACACATTGTATTTATGACCAATCTAAATATACATGGACTAAAATACGTTTGAACTGTGACATAGGGGAGAGTCCCCCAGTACCGGCCGGCACCCAGTACCGGCCAGTTACAAATTCTATAATCCTACAATAGATAGCGATTAGATTTTTACCGATTTTAGTTCGATACACTCACGCAAGTATATGCCTCGTCGGGTGTCGACTTGTCGCGAAAAGTTCACTGCCAGTGCAAAATTTTCTGTTGCGCGTAATAGACGTACGCTGCTTAATTAAAATTGTGTCGGTGATTTTCGAAGTTCAAAGATACAGTTTAAAACAAATAACTCTTGGTAAGTATAGTGTACTTATATGACTATAAAAAAGTGTATTTTAAATCAATATTTGTGCATTCGTTTTTCTCTGTAATCGAACATATTTTTTTTTTGTGTTTCCCCCAGTACCGGCCATTACATTGTCTCCCAGTACCGGCCATTCCTTAAGTTCGTTTTTAAAAGGCTTGCTTTACTTTTAGGTACACAAAAATGCCTAGTGATACAAATGATAGTCAGAGGAGGCAAAAGAAGGGTACCTGGGATCCTGCAGACATGCATAAAGTCGTGGAAAAGGTACCGATCAAAGAGATGAGTGCACGTCAAGCCACAGAGCGCTATCAAGTACCACGAACTACATTGAATGATAGAGTTAGTGCTATTAAAAAAAATAAAGAAATGTCCATTGAGCCAATTATGGGTCGTTTCTTTAATACTTTTTCATCTGAACATGAAGAAATATTGGCAGAATATGTTAAAGACCTGGCCAACCGGCTAATGCCTTTAAACAGGAAAGAATTTTTATGTCTCGCTTTTCAACTAGCCGAGAAATTAAAGTTACCTCACCAGTTCAATCAAGAGAAGAAATCTGCAGGAAAACACTACACTAAAAGCAATGTCGAATCATTCAAGCGAGAGAAAAATGTCCTTGTAGGAAAAGATTTTAACAAGAAAAGTAAGGTTTCAAGAAAAAATGTTACTAAAAAAAGTAAGAACTTGCTTTCAGATGTTAGTAAGAAAACAAAGAAAAATAAAAACGAAAACCTACCTCCTTAGGCAGTCCCAGGGATGTCCTGGTGTACGGGGGTGGGTTTTAGTATTGGATAAATGGTTACCTATTTACTGGCCGGTACTGGGGGACAATTCTTTAGAGTCTGATTTTTTCTAGTTTTCGAATTGCATTAATAAAGTAGATTATTTCTAAACATACTGGTTGTTTATTATTTTTATTTATAGTTTAATATATCTTTTACACATATCAGGAGGTATTGAACATGTAACCTTAGGTATTTAGATTTTTTTGTTGATAATCCTTAAGGTGACGGTACTGGGGGACTCTCCCCTACATAACAATATCAAGCGATCTTTACCTAATATCCCACACACATTTTTTTTTAAATTCATACATAAATATTTCCCTCAAACTTCTAGTTCCATTCATACATCTCAACCCATTCCAATATTTTTTACTTTTCCCACACTTCTCACTACTAAACTCCTATTCCTATCCACAAATTATTATTTCCCCTAAACATTCCCCGACAACCAAACAAGCGACGTATCGCCGACGTCTCACATTTCACACATAACAGTACACCGTGTCCTCTTCCGAGGATATTGGCTAATGGAGCCTCTCCCGAGGACCATCCGTGGTCCTTGCACCGTCACGGTGATTGATGGTATACAGGGTGGCCAATGAATAAAGTGTCCTCCGAGTCTGCGCTTCTTTTAGGTGCGGCGTCCATATCCGACGTCTCTGGACGCCGAGAAAATTAAACGTTAATATTGTATTCCGCTGTGTCGGAATGATCGATGGTCTTAACGTTGGGTGTATGCAAATTGAATACGTGCTGTTTTCGGAGGTCGTTCTGTCGGAGTTTGTGAATGCAGTTGATGGGTGGTGGATGGTTTTTTGGAAATTAGGATTTGTTGATAGTTGGTTTCGCGTTTATAAATAGTATTTATTGTGAAATGATTTAGTTGCATGTTGAAAAGTTTTGATTGGATTTATCGCGGTGGTAAATCGTTGTGTTGCATTGTAGAGGTTGCGATTGTGTTTTTGTATTCGTGTTTATTTTTAGAATGTCTGCAGTTGAAACTGCGGTTTACAATAATGATTTTCGTGAATCGGTCAAAATTGCGAATTTTATTTTTAACAATAGTGCTATTTTAATTTTAATTGGATAGAATATAATTTAAAAGAAAATATTTCATTCAAACGCCTCTCATATATAAATCCGCACGATTCACTAAATATACGTCTCGATTCTCAAAACTTTAAGGTTTTCGCATATAAATTTAATCACGATTTTAATTTTAACTTCCCAAACTCGATGCACGATTCCAATTCCATTAACCTTTTTACCTCCGTACTCCTTTACTTCTTCTCTCAACCCACTCGTCCACCTCCAGCTCGCAAAGGCGCCATTTTTCATCGGATCCTTTTGACTATTTAAACCTTTTATGACGAACGGTCTCGCCGAGGAAACTTTTAAAACTCGCACAGTCAACTGAAGCCAGTTCATTCTATTCGATACGAAAAGCGCTTTTCGAGTTGTTCTGCTGCAACGCGAAAATTCGGAAACATCCCCGATAAGATAGTGGCGTTGAAAATGACGTAATTTCCCGATTTATTACACCTTTTCGTTATGGCCGAACGGTTTGTTTGCACCGTTAGAAATGAATAAAAAGACGAAGACACTCCCCTTTGGGTCAGGTTAGGATTTTTCCCGCTTGGTTTGTTCGATCCGCTGATTGTGCACTATTTTTATAAGGTGATAGAGACAGATAACGGTTTTCAGTGTTAAAAATCGCTTTAACGTGTCGAGTGAATTTTGTGGCTTTGGTTTGTTATGTGTGTAATCAGTTTTCGTATCGTTTATTTATATTTAATGCTTCCATTACCCGTATTAACAATGTAGCTAAAATCTATTTTTGTATTTTTGGTAATATGTATTTTATAAGCTATAATATAATACGTGAACAACATTTTCGTATTTTATTTTTATTTTTTAACGATAACGGTAGATGATAGTTTTAAAATTTCTAATTAAATTTGAATTCATGCTACTAAATAAAATTAAAGCACATATTATAAATGTTTCTAGCGTACTCGACTGAAAACTCAAATAGATTTGTTAAACACAGTTTTATGCGAAAATCGCGCAATTCAAACATTCGCAAATATTCCATTACGAGCGCGCCACAAAAGCGGGCAGCGAATTCGTCCCGGAAAAGCGCACACGTGGACGAGAGGGCCGAGTGCATTTTCCGACCCACTTTTCCGCCATATGCGGAAAATTACCTGCGGTGGACCATCGCCGGGCGACGGAATCCACTCCAGCGACGACTTCCTTCCCTCGGAAAATTCGCATCGCCACTTCTGCGAGCCCTCTCTGATTTTCCCGCGGAACTTTTGAATTTTTCCCGGTCTCGCGGTTTTTCCGCGTTCCGATCTTCGCCTCGGGGCGGAAAGCGCGAGTTTTGTGCGCTTATTTCTTAGTTTGAGGGAAAGCGTCTTCCGCTGATTTCCGCCGCGCTAGATTTTCCCCGATTTTGTTTTCGTTTATTGCTTCGTTGTGATTCTTGTCGCTGCTCATCGAATTATCTTTTGCTTCGGGAGAAACATCAGATGCGTCAAATGTTTTGACGTTAAATAAATTTTTTGTTATATAAATTATTGTTTTGATATTTTCTTTATAATTAATACATACATATGTATGATAATTGATTAATTGTAATGAATTAACAATTCAGATTCATATAGCGTTACTAGAGTCAAACGTAGAAAATATAAACTTGGTTTAATTGATAAATATCACGATTTATTTAAAGTTTTATTTTGAATCTATCTACACGGTTCTGAAATAACACGGTTCTAAAAAAGAACCGATTATTTTTTTTACACGGATTTTTCACTTTAACACGGTATAATAATAAAAATATGTATTATTATGCCACAATGGTAAGATTCGGTGCAAGTCAGTTTATTGATATAATTATAGTTATTTAGTTATTAAAGAAAAAATTTCTACATTGATTTTTTTACATGGCGAAAATGTTTCACAATTACACATTTTTATTAAAGTACATTTGAATGGAAGTTCTACATATCTAAATATAGTGATGGAACCTATCTCCAATTTTTATATGGTCACCACACCATACATGATATTTTTCTGGAACGTATCCCAATAAAATCAAATTCTCGAAAAAGAAAAATAATAATAATAATAATAATAATAATTGAATGAGTCAAATTTATATTACAAAAAAAAACAGTTTCCCCAATTTTATAGTTAATACAACCCAACCATGTGCGCAATCATTTCAAAAAATATCCAATTAAAAGACTCACAATACATCATCCGTGCACTTTTCGAATCGGACCAATTACTCTTATGACGAAAAAACAACCACAAAACGAATACAATCAGATTAATCTCGAGACGCCGACGCAGCGTTTTCGGCTCTAATTTGTCCGATGAGAACCGCATTTTTCCCCATCGGCTCCGCTTCTGTCGTCGCAAAAACATACAAATATAATAATTCAACTCACCAGAGCGTGGTTGTGAGGGCACTCCGTTGACAGGGTGTATATATTGCTGGCGTGAGAGCCTTCCCTCGGTTTTCTAGCGCGACTCGCCCGACCGCAACAGTAACAAGCTGCACACACGGCGGCTAAAACGCCACCCAAAACAGCGCTGGAAAATTACATGTTTGTTTGTGTTAGATTTCGGATTGTACATATTTATCTACGGAGATTTGTGCAGATTGAAATGTGTGTTTTTAGTGTATGTCGCAGGGTCGGGTGGAGTGGGAGTCGGTTAAGAGAATTGCATTTGGTGGTTGGAGGGATTTTAGTGTGCGTTGTGTTTTTTGGGAAGTGTGTGTTGTAATATTTGGTGTGAGGGGTAGGTTGAAATCTGGATAATTTCCGTTTGTAGACACTATCTCGTTTATTCGGTGATATTTTTTCTTTCGTTGGATACAATCGTAAGGAGGGAAAATGCGAAAATAGTTTTGCTCTATTTTTGCTAACTTATTTTAGATAAAGTGTCAAAAATAATACGGTGTTATATTTAATCTTTTATATAATTTTCACGTTGATTATTTTGAACTGTTTGTATATTTTAGCTCTAGAATATTTTATAATATGGTTTCGAAGCGCATCTTTATTATCGAGTTTTCAATTCAAATCTTATTCGAGATTTGTATTCGTACATATTTGCATTTGAATAAATTACCGAAGTAGCTTAAACTTCGACATTTCGTTTTCTTCGAATTTGCATTCGGTCGAATCTTTCGTTTAATACGAATTTTGCGGTTGCACTCGAACGATAATCTCCGTGCGATTCTGTACCATTTTTTTTTTTACGATTTCATACTTTCTTTAATTGTTAAAAATTTTACAATTTGAAAATAGCACTCTGAATGGACCATTATAATGTGCAGTTTCAAAGCTTCAACCGCTACATTATAGATTGCCGTTAATTTTCGATTAGAGTGAATTTTAGTGCATTGTGCGCGGAAAAGTTCACACGTTATTCATGCTATATCGACAAAACGTTCAACTCGTTGAGGGATAACGATTTAATATTTAAAACCCTTTTACAATAAATCAGAAATTTTTGTTTAAAATGAAATAAAATATATAATATTTATACGCAATCCGTCCACTTGTTTTTAATAGGAAAAACCGCTCTTTTATGCAACCCGCCGTCGAAAATCGAATATGAAATTTATGCAGAAAAATCTACGTATTTAAAACGGTTGACTCTTCCACTTGATTGGTATTCGAACGGATGCAAATAGACCGGATTTTGTTTAGAGAGACTTTTTTATTTTTCCAGAAAATAAAAAGAGAAAAGAACGAAATGCAACCGCCGCACGATCGGGACCGGAAAGACCCATTAGTTAAGCTGGCCGGTTCGTCGATTTCGCCTATTTTTCCATCCACATAAAACAAACGTGTGGCCGAAGATGGTTTCGTTCGATTCGTTTTTGAAATTCGGTTCCCGCCAAGGTTTTTCAGACGACTTCGTTCATGAAATGCGAGCGCGAAACGATAACCCGATCGGACAGTTCGTTATACGTTCGATTATAGATTTCGGATTCGATGTATAAATTTATAACTAAATATAGTTTTTTTTTTCAATATACTATCTAAGATTTTGCTTTCACAATCAGAATTATATTTAAAAATCTTTTCATTTTTAATCTGCATTTACTTCGGCACCGATGACCGTTAGGGATTCTGTCGTGACGGCCAACTTCCGTTATGAATAATTCAAGAAGTCGAAGTCTTTACAGACTATTTTACTGTATGAAATATCAGTGTATTGTGAAATTTAGTTCGTAGACATCTAAAGGTTCTAGTTTGAATATATGAGGATCAGACTTGGACGTTTTCGTAGTATGCTAATGCGTTCAATATAACGTGATTAGGGTAAAATTTTCCGGTGTATCTGCTCGATTTAACATGTGTATATTTAGAAATACCTATTCACGAGAAATGCTTGCAAGTTAATGGTTCGATATTAATAAACTAATAAGATTTGGGTCGATTAATCTAATGATGTTTTTCAATATTGTAAAAGATATTTCGGATATATTTTTTTCTATAAAAAGATGACGACGTCAAAAGTTCAACGCTGTCATACATTATTATGGCTCCTTTACAAATTATTATCAACTTAAATATGATAATGAAGTGATAGCTTCAAGTTAATAGGTCAAGACTATCTATCATTCGATAGTATCCGCTTATTTCACACATTTCAACAGAGCCGTCAAACTAATATATTTTTTTAATATTTACAAACTGTATAATATAATACATTCTTCACAACCATCGCATACATATATAATATGTATACACCCTCGCAAGAATATCTTATGCAAATTTTTCTGCAACGGTGCGACCGGATAAAACGTATAAATTTGTTGAATATTTAAAAGCTTTTTTCCACCGCCGTTCTTCGCGGGCAGACCGACCTTTAGCCGAGGACCTTTTCAGCATCAACTCCGTCGTTCAGCCCTTTCATCCCTTATTATTGGCTCGTTTCAGCCCTTTAGTGGGTAGCGGGAGATTCTAGTGCACTCTCCGGTGCACGGATGCGTTCCATTCTATTGCGGATGTTTGCACGCTCATTTTATTGCAGTTAATTTTATTTTTTTTAATGTGAACAACTTCCGCAAGCTTGTGTTTTATGGCGGTGGAATGTAATCATGTGTTTTATGGATATGAATTTTTTTATTGTTGATAAATTGTTAATGTTTGATGATTAGTTTGAGTTTGAATATTTCGGATGTTGTTGATTAATATTTTCGATTATCGTTGTACGCCGATGTTAAGTTGCAAATGACGTATTTGTATATGGATGTGTATTTTTTGAAAAAATATCGTGACAAGTGTGTAAACTCATCAAAAGTTATCTTGCCCTTATCACTTTTTTCAAGCTTTTTATTTAGTATATAAAAAAATGCCTTTCCGATAATACTTTCAAAAAATTGTCTATAAAAAATCGGTTTATATTACAATTATTTCAACAAATCTGAAACAAATTTCCATCAAAAGCTTCTAGAATCAATCGATTTGATTAGACTATAAAAACAATTCTATTACGTGTATAATCTCATCAAAATTTATCTTGCCCTTATCGCTTTTTAGTATAAAAAAATTGTGTTTCCGTTAGTATTTAAAAAAAATGATGTCATGTTTAAACTGTATACAATAAAGATAAAATAAATCATAAAAGATCGGTTTATATTAAAATTATTTCAACAAATCTAAAACAAACTACATACTATCAAAAGCTTCCAAAATCAATCAATTCGATTAAAAAACAAATCCAATCACACATAACGCCTCAACTTATAAAAATCCTCAACGCACCAAACACAATCAATCATCCCTTAAAAAAAATCCAACCCAAAACTTACATTCGAACATCGCACATCGAATCGCAAAATTTCGTTTCGTTTTCTCGTCCGATGACGCAGATTCGCCATTAGCATTCGTCTCGGATTCGTCCCGATGTAAATTCGTAAATTTGTACTGCGAACCAGAAGAACGGCGGCGTTTATCGAGCCGAAAAGATTTTCCGCCGCTTCAGCTTCAGGTCGTTTTCTTTGAAGCGATACAGGCCAGGGGTGGAAAGTCCGCGGACCAAAATGAACGAACAAACCGACTGAAGTTTCAAATGACCCGCGAAATGGGGCAGTTTGTATGCCCTGGGCTGAAAACGCGGACCGTAGAAAGATGCCTGATACTGAATTATGGGTCGTCTTTTGATGTATAAATTTTGTGATAGATTCTGCTTGTGGGAATGTAATGTTGATTGTGTTAGATGTGTCTTATTTTGATTAGATCGTAATTGAGATTGTTGTTGATTTAATAAGGTATCTGTTTGTAATTGGTTATTGTGGAAATGTATGTGTATGGTTTCAGTTATTAATATTTTTTTTGTTTTAAAATTGAATTATTTGGTTATTAGGTAAACATTACAATTATGATATAAATAAAAATTATGTATATTTACGGTCCTAAAATATGAAAACTATTACATATTCCGAAACATGACTCGAACCTCTTTTTGTGCGACTTTTTTTGTGCGAATTCAGAGTTGTGCGGTTTTTTTTAAATGCAATATTTTTTATTTGGGGCTATATGAAAGTACATATGTATGTAAAATGTAATAACTTAATTAAAAGCGTGTTGTTCACACAAATAAACTTTTTTTGCGATTTTAGGTATATTTTGTACAGCAGTTTCAAAGTTGTGCGGTTTTTAAAATCCATGGAACGCATCTTCACTTTTTCTATGTAAATCATATATTTTTTTTGTGCTAAACGGAACGCATCTACCGCACAAAAAGAAGTTCGGGTGTATTTTTAACTAAAATTCAAGTAGTAAGAATTTAAGATCTTCGAAGTTTGTAAATTATAAAAGTAGTGTATATTCAGTCGAAGAAAAAATATTTGTTATGAAATTCTAACTATATTTTAATTACATATGTATATTTAAGGTTTCTAAAATGCTAAAAATACAATATTTTAATATATTTAAGGACTTTTATTTATATTTTTCTATATTTGGATATACAAAAGAACCTTTCTTTCAAAACAAATACATCAAAAGCCCCATTTTCAATTGTTAAAAAAAAAACAAACACATTCATTAAATTTTTCCACGGCACCGCCCGAATCACATTCCGATTTCGCATTTCCACCATAAATCGCATTCTCCCCAATTCCGAAAACACGTCCGCGTCATAACGACATAACTAAAGAGAGGCCTCGCACATTTCCAGTTCGACTTCGGCAAGTTTTGTTTTGATTCGGGCCTTTTCGGGCCACGGATGTGTGTTTTATGCGACGGCCGTTAAACTAATGGCGAAAACGCGCCGCCATTCCGAAAACCTTAAAAACGGCATCACAATCACGGCCGTTCTTTCGGTTTTCTGTGTGGTGTTTCGCAGTTTTGGTTTTCAGTATTAGTTTCGATGATGATCGAGGTTTTGTGATGCGCGGACAAATTTTGGTTAAGTATATTAGTTTGAAATTGAAATAGTTCTAATTAAATTTGTTTTGCGGCTTAGGCGCGTCAATTGGAGTGATGTGGGTTTCGTATAATGAAAATATGTGAATTTTCCGATTCGACGATTTAAATCTGGATAAAATTTTGTAGTCACATTGTCTTTAAATCATTTAGTTGGAATAATGGGTCTAAATCGTAAAGCGTAACCATTGTGAAAATATGAACATATTTTCTATCCCAATTCATGATAAAGTGCAATTAAATTTCATATTTTAATAAAGACATCTCAATACATTAAATAAATTTATTCTTCAATTCGATTTCTATTCATTAACTAGATCAATATCAACACGTATTTGGCATGTGTCTAACTTCGTAAAGGTGATATTACAATTTATACACAGTGAGGGAAGATGTTGTTTACATTATGAATGCTAGATTGAAAGATGATAGTACTGTGGCGTGTTCGAGTTTGAAATTCAACAGTGAAACCGATTTCTGTGACGTAGATGCGTGTTGATGTTTGTGCGAAGTGAAATCTGGCGAAGTTTCGAAGTTAAGATTTGTTTTCATTGTTGTTAAACGTTAAGTTTTATGTGGGACAAGGAACGAATGTTGTGTAAGGAAGTTGATCAGTGTCAATCATTCGTTCTTGTTGTTTTCAACAATGTGTTGTTTTGTTTTGATAATATTTATATTGTGTGATTACTAAAATTTCGAATATTAATTTTTTCTTGTGTGTAATATAATTTTCTCGTTTAAATTTGTATTGTCTTCTTATTCAAAATCTTGTCAAACTTACAATGCAAATTGAATTTGAATGTAAGAGAATCTGAAAATTATTGTTTCCATCTTATCTACTATGTTATTAATCTCTATCTATGCACGTACATAAATAATTTGCATTTGAGCCATCTATTTAGTTATTCAATTAAATCGGAAAATTACTTCAATCTAATATTCAATCACAACTTTAGTGCTAAAATCACCGTTTTCATCCAATTTATAATTCACACATCTAAAATAGGTACAACCCCACTTATTTTTCATCCACTGTAAACACATCTTGCTTGAACACAAAAGATATTTTTTCAGATTGATATTACATTACATGAATCACATCGATTGCGATAAAATCACGCGATATCGGGTAAAAAGCCTTCACAGATTTGCTGGCACATACGCACTTTTTAAAGATTCTAAAGATTTTTTATTATTATTTTCCATGTAATTATTTGAACGTATTTCTATATTAAATTAATTTAAAAAAAAAATTTTTTTCATTTACACATAAACACATTCACAATGAATAATTTCTGAAAGTTTCGTTAAATTCATAATAAATTTACAACAATTTTAAGTAAATTACGCAAAAAAGGATATTTTTTGTAAAAACGTGCGGTCGTTAAGGTAAGTCCAGCAGTCATTACTCCGCTCGGTGAAGTATTAAGTAGAGGGTTTTCCAATAAGAGGTGTTATTTTGATATTCAAAGAAAAATGCCATTTTTTAATATAAATGATCGGATGTTTATCCTCCATATAATAATAGCGCTATTCTGTCTGTCTGTCTGTGTGTGTGGGGTCACGCTAGAAATTATGCACTGAATTACATCCTTTGCCAATGTGCAATAAGGACTATTTCAGCGTTCACATTTTCACGCTAGAAATTATGCACTGTTCGAAATTGGAAATTTTTGTTTTTTATTTGAATTTGAATTATAATTATTAATTATTAATATTTAATTAATAATATTTTTTTTACATTTGAATTTAAGTAATTTTTATTTTGATTATTATATTAGGGGTACCGGAAAAAAATCCATTTTTTTTAAACATAATAAAAATTTGTATTAGGGGTACCGGAAAAAAATTCCATTTTTTTTAAACATAATAAAAATTTATTCATATATATTTACGGGCATATAGTAATTATACAATATAATCGCCATAATTATTTAGGACTGTCTGCCATCTATTAGGCAGCTTTTTGATCCCTTTTTTGTAAAATATGGAAGGCTTTGATGCAAAATATGAATTTAAATGGTTTTCTAAATTTTTCACCCTGTTGACTTTTTTTCCCTTAGTGAATGCTCCAAGAACATAAACAAATAAAAATCTGATGGCGCGAGATCTGGTGAACAAGGAAGATGATTTTAAACTTCGAAATTTAATTCGGCAATTTTCCCACATTAAAAAAAATGTAAAGCATCTAGCATAGTACTTCCTGGGTGATGTGGAAATCTATGCTTTATTAGATAAATTAATATTAAATTAAAATAAATATTATAATATCTACAAAATATTCTATAATATTTTATATAATAAATTAAATAAACATTTCACATTTTCAACTATATTCAACGGGTAAATATACTGTCATTATATTGTATTTTCAAAATTTTTCCTCAAATCACGCGTGCGATGTTATAACATCGGGCCTACCGCTCGTTTAATTATAAAGAGGAAGGTATGCCGTTTAGTGGAAAATAACATCAGGCAAATGACCCCTACGACCACGCTTACAGGACCATATCCTTTTCATGAAATTTTCCATACAATAACAATACAATAATAATTTTTATCATACAATATTTTCCTCCAACTGATCATAACAAAAAAAACCTCAACCTCACATTCATCCACACTCCCTAACCACCAAAATCACCTGGTAATGAGCAGATTGAAGGGCGGCGGAGTGGGGGTGGTGTTGGGGCGTGCGCCCCCAGCGGCCACCGCCCCCGCCAGCTGGTGGCTCGACATCGCCCAGCCGAGGGGGCTCTTGGGCGCCAACACGACCCCAAAGCCTGCGCCCCCCTCAACAACGCACGGTGCGCCCTGATCTTGGCGAAGCTCAATCCAACATCACCGACGAGCATCTGTCTGCGCCGGTCGTTATCGCATGTGGTCACCTGGAATTGAAAGAAACTTGTATTTGGTTGAGGGTGGTTTGAGGTTTTGGGTGTCGTGAGGGTTGTTGTTGGTTTTGTTGATGTCGCGTTTTGGGTTTGGGAACTTCGGTGGTAAAAATTTTATTCATCGTAAATTTATTTTCACTCATGACTCTATCATTAAATTTATCCCCACACCCAAAAGCGCCTTAAATCTAAAACTACCCCAAACCACCCTTAAATTTATTTTCACCCATAACACCGTCTTCAAATTCACCCCCACGCCCCAAAACGCTTTCAACCTGAAACTACCCCAAACCATCTCTAAACTATTCCTGATTTTTTTCCCCATATATTATATATTTTTCATGAAATCACAAAGAAATTGAAAATGAAAAAAATAAGTTTACGATTTTGAATTTGAAGTTTAAATACTGTAATAATTTGATTTAAAAAATATAGTAATTTTAATTTTCTAGATATGTACATATATATTGCGTCGGGTCGAATTTTTAAATATAGATAATGTTTGATATTTTAATATGTACATAAATTTTCCATATTTTTTCAAATAAACTCTGTACGTATCTTTATAGTTGTTCAAGTACAGGTGTTCACATAAAAGTTTTACTACTTTAAATGCGCTTATCTTTCGAATATAAGCATAAGGTTCAATTCAGTTTTTTTCCTCTTCGTACACTAAGCTATTTTTAAAACGACTTATATTTCGTATAAATAGACCAAAAATACCTTTTTATTATATATTTCGAATACGTAATACACGGAGCAAATTATTAACACAATCCAGTATTATTCAATTTCATCTCGAAATTATCCGACGATCGACTTAATCGCAAATCAGCACAATTACCAAACAGACATACACCAAATGTCATGACATGCCTTTGTATGTCGACCCACTACACCCAATTACAGATCGATCTCACGGTGAATTATCAACGTAATTGTTACTGATGGTCCATTTCGATGTCCAACTCCTTTATTATCCGTCGAATTGTGGAAATTCATCGGAAAAACCTCGGAAAAGCTTCGCGGCTTCTGTGACGCGCACAAGACGTGAAGTGGAAACTTTAATTTATCGCGTTACGTAGTTAAGACAATTTGTAAAGTCTCATCGTTAAACGATTTCAATATAGAATTTAATGTTGGAATTTTGTGTATTATTATAGTTTTTGTGTAGATTTACTTTTTCGTTTTGAATTAAATTTTTCACAAATAGTTCTTCAAATTATAACACAATGTACAAAATTAAAAATTCTCTGCACTTTTCATGCAATATCAAATTCAAAACGATCATTAAACAAAACATGAAATCATATTTTTCACAGTAAAAGCATTTACATATATCGTCGAAACGATATGCTCCACTAAACTTAAAAAAATTTCCAAACATAAAAATGCAGAGCCGTTATAATGAATTTTCGTTTTAACGATTCGAATTTATATGGCATCGTCGACGTTTTTAATAAAAATGTTATATTTCGACGCGTATATGAGCGGCGAGTTATTTCTCTTTTTTTCGCGAGTTGTGTTGTCTTTATGAGGCTCTTCTTATGAACGAGTAATATGAAAAAGCATCATCATCTCTTCACGTAATATCGTGTTCATTATCTCGTTTCGGACGCGAAATTACTCATAGACGTCACCATATCTTATTCTCATATTTACTTTTTGTTTGAAGAATTTTTCCGTGATGAAATTTTCCGGTGCGCACTTTTTTTGCATGCTATTTTTTTGATATTATTTATTTGCATTATACGAGTATATATTTGAATGTTTTATCTGTAACGAGGTTTGATATAGAATCAGATATCAAACCCGTTTATGTGGTTTTCATCCTGCTGGACACTTGTGGTTTGTCAAACATTATGTTCGTAAACTAATTTATTCACATAGAAAATCTTAGTCTGTATACATACGAAATTTATTCTTATCTAGGAAATTCGTTTTATATAATGAAAATTATTTTTTACAATATAATTTTATTATTATTATTATCGTATGTTCTTAAAAATTATTTTTTTGATATTATATTTAAGAAATTTTTGTATAATCAAACTTACCTTATTCAAAAATTTACGATATTATTTATATAAACGAATAATACGAATCACTGTCGAATATTACAAACAGAAACGAAACTTTCCCGTCAACTTTTCCACGTGGAAAATTACAACGGAACGTACGACCCGTGCGAGACCGCGCGCGCGACTGCACCACCAACTTCGCTCACTTCGAAACAAGTTTTTCCGGAGCATGCGCTTTTCCCGACTTTCCCACCCACCCCATCGTATAGTTTCCAAACAGATTTTTCCCCGTTCGATTTCTAAAGGGGAATTTTTACGTCTCTGCGACCGACGATGGGCCGCTTTCACGATTCGACGGCCCCTTTCCGGCGTCCATCGGAAGAAAATTAAATCGCCGTCAGGATTTTCCGCTTTTCTGAGATTTCTGTGTGTGTGCATCTTGCGCAGGTCGCAGATTCAATTACTCCGGATTCGCTTCTGCTTCCTCGATCCGCAAAAGATTGGGCCGATTCTGAACTGAGGGATCTACCGGACTATCTTCCGAAGTGCATTTTTGCTATGCATATTCGATCAGCTTTACAATTTTAAACTCGAATGTTATCATATTTCGTATTTTTTATTATTATTCGAAAGGGAGAAATATAAATTTGAAAATGGAAATTCATCCCACGTGAATCGTTTTCGGTTTTTTTCGCAATGAACTTCTTACTGGTCATATCTCCAATCGATCAACCCCGAAAAAAGACGCGTAAATAGATTCAACATACGAGTACGTTTCTATAAATAGTCGATTCTGGAGATAATATATCGAATTATGGATCGTATTTTTAGATGTTGCGATTTGACATTTGTGAGTTGTTTACGTTCGCGCGCGAAATTAGAAGCCTCCCTCGAAGCGGTCGTCGCAAACGTATAAATAAACACTCGTACTATCCATGTAATAATATACAAACATTAATTTATATGTTTTAGATGATTATGAGGGGTGTAGGATTAAAGCTCACATTTCGTATATTTATATTTGGAGAAACATAATTTTTTTTCTTATAAATATTATATAATGAATTTATTTATATTAGAACTCGAAGGATGTATTGAAAATTTATTTGTATTTTTCAAGAAGTTTGTATAACATATTTTTTACCATAGGTCTATTATTTCACGAAAACAATCGTTTAAAAACTATATATGATTAAATCAGCCAAATCATTCGAACACAATGGACCAAATCACGGATTTTGAACCTGCACCCCCATTATATACCTCGTACATATACCAGACGAGTAAACAAGCACGTCGTTTTCCCGCTCGATTTCGAATTAATTCACACCGTTTTAACTCAGCAAATTGGTTGTGACTTTGAGCCGGTTCGTGGTCCCTCGACGACGCACATAACATTCAGCAACGTATTGAAAACGTCGAATGTTGCGTTAAGATACCAATACGTAGCTGGTATGTTGTGATAGATGTTTCGGTTAAAATGTCTGAAATCCGCTGAAAAACAACCGTTTTACATACCGAAATTGAAGCATGTACATATCGTTTCTATTTAATTTTAATACTTAATATATATTTTTTTTATTAAAGCTTTTATAGTAATAAGCATGTAATGTTATATATATCTGCTACTGTTTCGGCTTAAACGGAATTGATAATCAGTTTGACGTCGTTAAGCGATCGCTTCGCTAATGCGCGATCTAATTCGTTTCTCGATACGCCATTTGCATTCCCACGCGGATTATACGTCACAAATAAATATTTATAATATAAATAGTGTCTTTTCGGCGACGTGTCGCATTTTAGCGAGACTGGGTCGTCGTTGTTGCGTAGTTTTTCGTTTTACCGGCCGCTGAATAATTTAAAGGGCGTCGCTTTAAATAATGGCTTTGAGCGGTTTCGGTTTAAGTTTTAAGGGAAGAAGCTCTTTGAAAGCTTCCGCGATGGTATGCTTTTAAAAATGTCGCCCGCCGCCGTGAAATATGTCGATTGGTATTTTCGTTTGAAATTGTTAAATACTCGAGGCTTGATGTATATCGCATAAGTTCGGCCATGAATAGTTTATAAGACGAAAGTGTGATGCACGAGTTTGCTGACAGTTTTTCCGTTTTAAATTAACAATTTTTTGGCCACATTATTTTGTAATGATAGTAATTTGTCAAGGACTTGCTTAAGCTTATTTAAAAAATAATAAGAATATTTTTTGATATTATAAAATCGATTGAATATACCGATTCTTCATATACCACAGTGAGAATGGAATCGACTTCAAAAGAAACCAAACACAAGTCCGCTTTCATAACTTGGCGTATCGAACTTGTTTCGTTCATACTTTCGTCGCAACTATCGCGAAATACCCGCAAGAAAACCATTTTCAGGAGACGAGGAGAGGCCGGAAGAAGAACTGGGGCCATCCGAACAAGTTTCCCCGAGGAAACTTCTGCTTCTGGTGAAGAAGCCTCGGCCTGAGCATCCGAAGAATCTTCCACAATATGAATTAAGTGGGCGGGGGTTTCGAGGCGGTTTGTGCGAAAGTCGCGCATTTTCATAGTTTCGGATTTTTCACGCATAGCGAAGTGTGTGGGAGTCGTTCGTTTCAGTTTTGTGGGTCGTTTCGTGTTGAATGTTTCAAAGATGCTGAGTGGATCTTTGTGTTTTTCTCGAAGCGGATCGTTATTCGAGTTTGTCGGCGTGAATTGTGGTTTGCTTTAGTTTTTTTTCAATAGATTAGTCGGAATAGGAAAATGTGTATTTCGATCGTTTGAATATTTCGTTAAAATTTTTTTCTTAAATCACTTTTGCTTTAGATTAGTTTGGCTTAATTTAAACGTGTAACTTTGGAAGTATTAGTTTTCGGAGGTGTTGTTCGGAGTGCTCGGTTACTCCGTATGTAATTGTCCCAATACCGAATTTCATTTGCAGTTCGCGTTCAAAATGCAAGTTTTATTAAACTTCCACTAGAAAATCGTCAGATATCTCCATTATATAAAGATTCTAGTATAGGTGTAGGATTAAAAGCTTCAAGTATACTACGTTCGAAGCGGAAACACAAACTAAGAAATTAAATAACGAAAAGTTTATGCTAACCAGAATCGAAATAGAATCCGATGGATTCTATGTAATTTTATTGTAACTATTTTAATTTCAATTAATTAATTTACTTGTTCGCATTTACCGAATGGAGTGTACTCGTTTCAGCTTGTAAGTTTGTTTGTCACGTAGAACTCACTAGCAGCATTGTGTTCGCAACTTTTAACCACTCTCGTTACCGAAATCGTTTTTTATGTTTTTATTTTTCATATATACAACGAGATTATTTTCTAAATATCTGCAATCAAGTTCATAAAGATTGGGAACGACTCGGTGTTGAAAAACCGAACTTGTCATCGGTCACATTATTATAATAATTTACTCATGAATTCGACAAAGAAACTATTAATTCTATTTATATATTTAAAACAGTTTTTCAATAATAAAATTTTATTTAATGAAATACTTTATTTTTCCAAAAAATAGCTCTGTGCTTTTTTATTAATATTTTTCCAAAAGTGTGCATTTTTATACCGTTATTCGATCACGTATTCATTTTACTACGTCGCATTATATAGAGATACCTTTACGTGACACGCGAGTTCTTCAATAATAAATTGCATACATATTTCTTCAAGTGCTTAATTATACACAATGTACAAAACCTTTGTGAAAAATTTACTATTTCCTCCATTCGACGTAAAACACTTAATTCCTTCAATCGATGAGTTCATTTTGAACCGCACTCGGCCAGAACGCGCACGTAAAACTTCTGATTCTTATTTCATCATACAAATTTTGTTCTATTATCAAATATTCTCAAGACTCTAATATTCGAATGAATATTTATTGGAATCTATCACTATTAAATATTCATCGGCAACTCGACAGGATACGTTTGAAGTTAAGCTCCGAGAGGATATTCTTGGTCGACCCGGATTATCAAGACCTTGTTCGACCGCGAGACATTGTACTTGAAACTACGCACAACCACCAACAGACACTTCCTATAAAATTCATTAGAGAAACGCCATCGGCGAATTTCCATAAAACGACCGTTTCATTTCCAGATTCCGCATAATTAGATCACATGCATCTCCGATCGCGATCCGTCGAAGCGATTTGCAATCGCAGCTAAGAAATGTACGATTCAATTAAACGTACCGTTTAGCACTTAGCCAATTAGCGCCGATTTTCCGCATAGTTCGCATTTTGACTACGGATATTAGTAAAAATTTTATGCTATTTCGTATACGTATAACGTTTCGAGGATATAACGTCGTTACGGCGAAGCTTTGTGTATAATGCATCCTTTAATTTATGTACGGCTAATTGGATTCGCAGACATGGTCCCAGTCGCCGCTTTAATCCGGCAATGGAAATCAGAAATGCACGACGTCTCGCGAATGCAAAATCGATCTCGAGACGGCTCGAGGTGTATGATCGAAAATTAAAATGAGGTAACTGCCATTTTCAGGGGCGGCGATGAGGGCGGCATGGGCGGCCCCTGCGGCGTGCTGAGGCTCCAACGGGCCCTAGCAGCTGTGCTTGTCACTGCTGTGCTTCTTTGGGCACTCCTGGTCTATTGGCAGAAGAGGATATTGCCCTTGGATCATCTACCGGCCATTACCGGTCCTTTGCTATTAGACAAGTAAGTTGATAAAGTGCTCAGTTTGAAATTAGAAAGTATGTTAATTCTCGGGTGAGATTTAACTGTGCATTGAAAAAATATAGATTATGCTTTACAAAGAATTATTTGTGCATTAGAATAACATAAGATGTGAATTTTTATAGTGCATTAAATAATAATAAAATAAAAAAAGTGAGTTATAAAGTGAGTATGTATTGAAAAATATGAAATGAACAATAGAAAAAATAGGTTTGAGCATTGAAATTATCGAGAGGTGGTAACGTCGCCAGAGTAAAGCCTTCCTCAATAGACAATACAACTGTCAACGTTTCCTTTTGTTAAAATTTTTATTTCGTTTAATTTAATCACATTTTAACAATAAGGTCCATTTTCAATTTTATTATGAACGTTACAAATAATGGTCGTGCGATTGGTATTTCGCTCTGTTCGCGTGTGCGGCGTTGCCGTCCTTTATTTATATTTATTCTAATACACGTTTTATTCGTTTTAAAGTACAGATATTTTTTCAAATATTCAATATATTTTATCGAATAGACACATTTCAATGCTCGTACAAAATGCACACATTATTTTTTCAATGCACACAAATTTTATTAAATACCCAGATTAAATTAAAATTTATTTTTTATAATACACGTTTAAATTGTCATCTTAATTCTCGCAGATTATCTGAACCTCGATGGACATGGCAGTGCAATTCGGGAAAATGCGAACGACTCGCGGCTTCGGCGTCCGCGTCCGCTTCAAGTTTGCAAACTTTGGACACTTGCAACATGCTTTGCGACTCGACCCAACTGTGGCCTCAACCCACAGGACCGGTCACCTTAGGTACAACAACAGCCATTGTGTCCACGCAAATATTGCGCTTCGAAATCGTCGCTGTACCCGCCAGGATGGTCATGACTCAACTGTCGCTGGCCTATACCATATTCGAGAACAATCTGAAGGCTATAGAGGGAAAAGGTGCTAAAGCGTCGCCGTCTGTCGACGAAGTAGTTATAAAAGTAACCGTAAACGGTACGGGAGAGACGTATTTGACTTTGGATACGGATGAAAGTTATTCGTTGATCGTTCGTCCAGAGGGGTCTTCCCTTGTCGCGAATATTCAAGCGAAGTCGTTCTTCGGAGCTAGACATGGTCTCGAAACGCTGTCCCAACTGATATGGTCTGACGAATATGCTAGAGGTGCTTTGAGGATGCTTCGAGCCGCTTCGGTGCAAGATTCTCCTGTTTTCCGTTATAGAGGCCTAATGCTTGACACGGCTAGAAACTTCTTCCCGTTGGATGTTTTGAAGAAGACTCTCGATGGCATGGCTGCTTCGAAGTTAAACACTTTCCATTGGCATATGACTGATTCGCAGAGTTTTCCTTATCTGTCTGAAAGAGTGCCACAATTAGCCAAGCACGGAGCATATTCTCCAGAACACATTTACACTGTGGATGATTTGAAAGACGTTGTTGAGTATGCTAGAATTCGTGGTATTCGCGTTTTAGTCGAAGTCGACACTCCTGGGCATGCCGGTAGCGGATGGCAATGGGGACCTTCCCATGGCTTAGGCGATTTAGCTTTATGTATAGATCAACAGCCTTGGCAAGCTTATTGTGGGGAACCTCCTTGTGGTCAACTCAATCCTCGAAATAACCACACTTATGATATATTAGAACAACTTTATCGAGATATATTTCAGTACACCTCATGTGACAGATATATTTCATTTTGGAGGCGATGAAGTTAATTTAGACTGTTGGGGACAGTTTTTCAACGAAACCGACTTGCATACTTTATGGGGAGAGTTCACTTTACGTGCGCTAGAACGAGTTTCTAAGGCGAATGGAGGACATCTGCCCAAAATAGTTATAGTTTGGTCTAGTGATCTGTCCAAGAGGCCTTATTTGACACAATACTTCGACAAATCCATTTTTGCCATACAGATGTGGGGTGGTTCATCGTGGCCTGAAAATCAAGAGCTGCTCGAGAACGATTATAGAACAATTGCGTCTCACGTAGACGCTTGGTATTTTGATTGTGGTTTTGGGTCATGGAGAGATTCAGGACCAGGTGCTTGTGGTCAATACAAAAATTGGCAATCTGTTTATAACCATCGTCCATGGTCTCCAGAGTCAGGAGGGTCAAGAAGGTTAACAGTAGGTGGTGAAGCATGTCTTTGGACAGAACAAGCTGACTCCGGAACTGTACATCCTAGGATTTGGCCTCGAGCAGCTGCTCTAGCTGAAAGGCTTTGGTCTGATCCTCCATCTCTGGACAGAACTGTGTCACCTCACGACGTGTACACACGTCTTCAAACCCATCGTGAAAGGCTGGTGCGTCGAGGTCTTCCTGCCGCTCCGCTATGGCCACGCTGGTGTCACCAGAACCCGGCCATGTGTCTAGTCTACGGCTGAAGACCGCGCATTGTGATAGATTTATATAGTAATGTTACATTATCGAAAGAACTTATGAGTATTGTAATACTTAGATAGTATTTAATTCGAAGAGGTCCTCTATGCGATTGTACACATTTTTTTTTAGTTTTTATATTGCCACTTATGAAAAACCTATTGATAAATGTTTAGAAAATTTATAGTTCTTGAAGATTCATTGCGTTTATACCTCAGTTATGTTTGTTTTCTTTTGCTACTTAAAAATCAGTTTTTTTTTTTTATTTTACTCATTTATATTTATGAAATTTGATGTTTAACATTGAAAATGATTTGTGATATTTTTCCTTTATTTATTCCTTCTATTTCTAAATACTTGTTATGTCATCTGCACTAGTCGAAAATTAAATATTGTATTCACATGATACTTTGATTATTTAAGGAGAAAAAAGGTGTTCAATCTATTTTTATGTAATGGCAAATATTTTCAAATTGATATTTTGCAGCACGTTTTTCATAATAAATTTGAATATATCGTTTATTGTATAATTTTGAATCAAATTATAGATTGCTAAAGTGTTTAATTTTAAAAATCTAATCACACGTGCCGTGTATTACTTAATAAGTTATTTTATATGCTATTTTTATTGAAAACTATTTTAATTAGAACTGAAAAAGTATTTTGTAAGTTTGAAAGTGCAATAAGAAATTTTTGTAATATATTTACATATTTTTTTTATATCCTTTAACTTTTTTCAAATGGATGTTTTGATTTTGTATGGTTGTAAACGTATTTGATTTTTTCTTTTATTTTTAGAAACCTCAAAGGACTTATTATTTAATTTACAATAAAAGCACAAAATAAATATATTCATTGCACTTAACCATTAAGTAATATCTGCCAAATATATCCGAGTAGAAATCAAAAATTAAATTAAAGATAACAATTAAAGCAAGTGCATTTAATGATAAAAAATATTATTTGATATTACATAATGTAAAGTAATTTTGATTACCAATATAGTTATAATTAAAACAGCCTTATTTTTTTCATATTTATATAAAATAACCCCTTATTAGAATTTTAAAAATTATTAATCAAATAAAACTTTCAAGCTGATAAGTTGAAAAAATAACAAGTTTATACACTTGTGCTTAAATAGTATGTGACATTTTTCATTATTTTGATACAACCAATAATTTTTTACAGTTTTTGGAATATATGATTAAAAAATTTCTGAGATTTGTGTGTATAATTTATCATGGGCATTATATGGACACCATTTTAAACAATTATGGAATTTTATATCATTTTTATATTTTGTTAAATCAAATATTTGTTGTATTAATAATTGTGCAATGTTAATATTAAAAAAAAACATTGAACAGACGAAAAGTTGAAGATGTTGGCTTGAAGTGTGCTTAAACAGACAGTATTTATTATATTATATTATTGCATCAAAGCATAATAGCAAATAAAATGTCTGAATTTGTTAAAATAGTTGTTTTATTTATACTTTTCACATAATAATTTTTAAACTATTCATAATTCAAAATAAAGTTTGATTCAAAACTCATAGATGTCACTATCAATAAATAATCCCATCTATCGACGCCACATAAATAATTTTCGAAACGTGTACCTATTGGCGTGATTTAAATAAATAAATCAGCATAATAAACAGTTTAAATATCAAAAGAGATATTTCACCCAAAATTTTTATCGTTATTTGAAATTATAATTAATAATAATTTTTTTTTTTTTTAAATAAAATAAAAAAGCCGCCCCCGGGTGGGCTCGAACCACCAACCTTTCGGTTAACAGCCGAACGCGCTAGCCGATTGCGCCACGGAGGCAGATGCGGAAGGGTGTCATATTACAAAATAAAAGTAATTTAGCAAAAATACAAATAAATAACATCAAAAATATATTTTTTGAATCAAATTATAATTTTGAATGGTTTAATTTAATTTTTAATCTAGAATATTAACTCAGAATTTAGTTCAAATAATGTTTTTTTCCTTATGTATTATTATTCAGAATAGAAGTGAATGGATCCAAGAAGAAGAGAAGTGACTCAATCCTCTATTTACTAGAGGGATATATTCCAGAAAATACCGTATAAAAAAATGTATGGTAACTAAACAAAAATTGGAGATAGGTTCCATCAGTATATTTGGATAGAACTTCCATCGAAATACATTTATTAAAAAATATGTAATGTGAAAAATTTTCGCCATGTAAAATCATCAAAAAACATCGAAAATTTTCATTTAATTTACAATAATAACATAAATATAATTATATCAGTATACTAGCCAGCGGCGGATCCAGGAAATTTGTAGGGTGGTAGCACTTTCTAATTTTCAATACACTTTTCTTTTAAAAAATAAGACATACTTAAGTATTCAGTGCTTTTTTTGAAAAAAAAAGTATCTATGTATACACATTTCTTATCAAGATTTTTATGAATATTGATACATGAATGTATGTACATATATTACGTGTGTATTATAAAAATACATAAAAAAAGAAAATATTATAGTAATATGATTACAGGATGAATATGATTAGGAATATCTAGGAACAAAAATTGGGTTTGAATCATAGCACCAATGGCGGATCGAGGAAATTTGCAGGGGGGGCAATTTCTAATTTTTAATACATTTTTTTTTTTCAAAAATAAGACTTATATTCAGCCTTTTTGGAAAAAAAAAAAAAAAAAAAAAAAAAAAATGTTCCGGAACGCATTCTTATCAAGTTTTTTATAATTTTTTTTAATAGCACCGCGGGCGATTTTTTTTCACAAAAAGTATCGATGTTAATAAAATTTATAAGAAATGATAGAGATTTACTAAAAGTACTAATTGTAAGTAATTTTTGGATGAAAACGAGACGGTTGAATAGCATATTTTCTCGAAATTATAAACATTAGCGCCGCAGGCAGATTTTTTTTTAAATATGCTATATTAGTGAAATTATTATTATCTGAAAAAATATAGAAATGTTAATGTGCTGAAATATTTTATTTTTTAAAATTCGAATTGCAATTATAATTATTATGTAAATCTCTAGGGTGGTGGCAATGGACCGTTTGCCACCACCGTGGATCCGCCAGTGATACTAGCCTGCACTAAATCTTACCATTGTGGCATAATAATACATATTTTTATTATTTTTATACCGTATTAAAGTGAAAAATCCGTATAAAAAAATAGTCGGTTCTTCTTACTCGAACCATGTTATTTCAGAACCGTATAAAAAGAGGATTGAATGTATCTGACAAGCTTTTGTCTAACAGTCGGCTATTTATGATGATGATAATTGAACTAATTATAATCTCGAGAAAATATTTGTTAAATAAAAGTAAGCGGATCAATCATTCAAGTATTGCTTTCATAATATTTAATTTATTTTCATTGAAAACGAATCAAATATTCAGCAGTAAACAATACGTAACGATTCATCCAATTTACGACGAATTATAAAAAAATATGAAAAAAATTACGCAACGTCGAAGATCAAAAGAAAATTCAAAATCATCGAATTTCCAACGTGATCGAAAAAAAACGAAAACCGCGTGATCTTATATAAAAGTAATAAGCCGAAAGTACGAAAACTGAAAATCTTATTATACATAAAGAGCCTCAAGATACTATTTTGCAAACGGAAAAAAATTCAATCAATTTACGTAAGCATTTCGAATTCAACAAAAGCTCTAAGCGTCGATTCATATTTGAATAATTCGTCTGCGAATCAATTATCGGTTCTTGTACACGGATTAATCGAGTCTTGAATCGAAGCCTTCGAATATTGTACATTCGGGTTCGAACTAATCGGATTCGCATTCGCAAAAAAGCGGGTCACGAATGCTGTGACCCAATTTCGCATCTTTGACAAAACGATTATTAATCGGGCGTTTGTTTTTATTGAGGAATTTTCCTCAAAAGTTGAGATTTTACGGAACGAGTGACTTGAAATATTGCGCAGTGTTTTTGATTGAAAGCGAGATTTTGCGGTGACTTTTCAGGTTCGGACTCGAGTTTTTGGAATAATTTAGGAAAATTTGGTTTGCCTGCACCTCGTGGGGGTCTTGAATATCTCAAATATGGCAGGTGGTATTTCGTATCCTTTGAAGCCTTCGCGTATATGTATTATCTGAAGCAGTCACTAGTAGAGCTACCAGTTGAAAAATTACGAGGATAAATATAGGGATTTTTATTATAAAGTCATAGGAAATATATTTTCATTGTGGAAATAAAATTAGTTTAACCATTGATTTTATTTCAGAGTTACCTAATTTGCAAAACCGGTCATAAAATTTTTAACGAGAAAATTTTTACTGAAAAATTCAATACACCGATCAAATATTTATAGTTTTATATCCGAAACTATCGTTAATGTGGTTATTTAAAGAATTTGTTGAAATTTAATCGAAAAAGTTGAATTTATCCTCTTTCGGATATTATTATATGGTAATCCTAGTTATGAACAATATTTTAATACGTTCATATCAATAATTTATATTATAAAAAAACCATTAATATTTATTAGAATTTATTTTTCAGATCTTAAAGTAAAAATAAAATATTTTAACACTCATTAGCGACGCATAAACGAAAGATAAATTATTTTTAAAGTATGAATCTATACAAATAAAAATAAATTTATTTAAACCTCATTACAATTCCTAATGTAAAATATAATTACTCTTTTCCTAACGAATTTCAATTGATCATACAACCGTTCATATTCTAAACATAATTATATCATTAAAAAATATTAGAGCTACTTTTAAATTTGTCGCAACGATATGAAAATATTTTAAATTTTTTTATATTATATTTATTTCAATAGCTAATTTAACCTTCTTTTTCAGATCGATAGACCTCTTTCAAATAAATCTGTTCATATATTATACCACAAATCAGAATCATTATTCCGCCAGAACGGATTAAAAAAACCAACACTCGCACAAAAGACCATTATGAGAGTCTCACGGCGGGAAATTTCATAGTTTTGAAAAGCTACCACTTTACGAGCTTCGCTTTTCCTAGCGAATTGCGAGTATACGCTTCTGAGCCGTAAAACATTTGATGGGTTTCAAATGCCATGCAATTTTCATCATATTGCATTTCGCACAGGTGGCTGAAACGACCTGCATAACAATGGGCTTTGAATTATTATCGGTCAGTGTGAAGTTATTGCATTTTTGTTTTGTTCGGTTCAAATTCATAATGTGACGATGCTACATATACATATAATGCGCTCGGATCAAATAAATAGATGAAAAAAATAGTCCATTTTGAATACGGGTGGGAGTTTATTTTATTTTGGTCGACTAAAATATGTAGATAAATGCCCATTTTATTTTTTAAATACATTTAAAATTTTATGTGATCAAAAATCGAATGAAATTGAACAATTTAATCATAGTTTTTAGTGAAAAGACAAACCAGATCAAAATTAAAAGATAATACAAAACCAATCCACCATTAAAAAATCAACAAATGTGGATTTTTACAATATGATTCTTTCATTGACAATCTTTATTTCTAAATTATTTTCACGTTGATTATGTTTATTAAAAGCTAAAAATAATTTGCAGTTTTTGCAGTCTTAATCAAACATAATTTTGACCTTTAATAATTTTACAGATAAACTCGATAATAAAAATCAGAGCATGATGTATGCTCGCATATATAGTTCCACTTTTGGCTGCAAAACACATTATTAAAACAATAGCGACGGAGAAACCACCTGATCATGAAAAGAAAAATACTAGCTCTATTTGTTGTCATTGTATCTATTTTGTGTGCAGAAGCAAGTATGTATTGTTTATTTTAATGAAATCATGAAAAAAAAAAAAATTTTGGTTTAATTTTTCTACGCTCAAGATATAAATTAATTAGAAATATTGATCAGAATTTTTTTCAATTTAGTTATCAATGGATATCAAGAAGTAAAAGGAGGTTCCCCTTGGAATGTGGGCATATATCGAATTCAAAAATCGAGTGGATTTTATTTCTTAATATGTTCTGGAACTATACTCACTAATAAAATTGTAATATCAGGTAAAGAAAATAAGAATAAATATTGATTAATATTTACTAAACTGACCCATGATTTGTGATTATTCAACCTTTTTTTTTAATAATAATTTCGTATTTCCACTTTTCGAAAATTTCTTCTGAAAATGATAATTATAAAGTTTATTTTTAATTTTCTAGTTGCTCATTGTGTAACTAGTTTTTCAATAGAAAAAAGAAACGTCGAAGAAAACTTTATTGCTGCAGGGAAAACGTTAAGAAAATGGGAAGCCATTGAAGACACAGCGCAAAAACGAAATGTGAGTTTTAAATTATTAAATTTTAATAAAAATAGATCAACCGTATCCAACTAGAATTCTTGAAATCCCCATTTTCACATTTTTGAATTTGTGAATTACAACATTAAATATCCCATCACAGATGATAAAGATAACTTTGTTTTCTAATACCAGTTGAAAGATGAAATATAATACATTGTTTCACGCTTTTTGAAAATAAGGAAAATTTTTTTTTTACTGAAAATATTCTAAACATCAACGTTGATATTGAAAAGTTTTCCATTTCGAAAAAGGATATACATATAAGAAACATGTTGTTTTATTTTTACAGTTAAAAAATTTAATTGTACATGAAAAATATCTCGGATTTGAGACAAATATAGAATATGACATAGCACTTTTAATATTGGAGACTGAATTGATATTTAATGACTATGTGAAACCCGTCCGTCTCGACTTTTCCATTTTCAATTATGGCAAAATAACCAAAGAATCCATTGGAAAGGTAAAAAAAAATTATAATACTTGAAAATAAAAAACTGACTTATATTTCGGATGGTTATTTATTATTTATTATATATTTCTTTCTTATTATTTCAGCAATTTAAGTTCTATATATTTTAAAACTTTTCAGGTTGTTGGATGGGGTTTAACAAAAGAAGGAGATATACAATTATTATCTCAAGTTTTATTAGCAGCGAATTTTCCAATAGTTAACAAAGAAAAGTGTAAAAAATATGTGCCATCCGATTTCATAAAATTCCTTTCCGTAGACAAATTGTGCGCAGGATACTTAAACGGTAAAAATTGATTTCGATTATTGATAAAAATAAAATAAAATCGTGAATAATAAAACTATATTTCTTTTTTGAGGTACCGCCGTTTGTCCTGGTGATGCTGGTGGAAGTCTAGTTTTTCCCTATGTAAAATATGGAAAAATGGAATATTATTTGAGAGCCATGGTAAGCATGGGTATGCCTGATGAAAATTTTCAAACGTGCAGAAAAAACAGTTATGCATTATACACAGATATATTATATCACCGTGATTTCATTGTAAATAACATGAATCTGCATAAATAAATGGTGCAATAATATTGATTTATAATAATAATTGAGAGTAATATAATAATTAATAATTGATATAATAATAATTTATAATAATATAATAATTGATAATTGATATGATAATAATATAATAAATGAGAATTGATATAATAATAATTAATTTGTCATAATATTTTTAATATTGATTTAATTATTCAAAAATTAAATATCTCTAAATTTAATTTAAATAATTTTTTTTAGTAATCCTTTATAATTAGTGTAAATTATAATATAACAAATTATAACAAAGATAATAATAATGCAACGAAAAATTTGAATAACTATAATGGCGCTCTCAATTCTATAATGGAAGTTTGATATGATTGACTCATTGTCGGCCAGTAATTAAAAATATAAATAAAAACGACAAGAAACTGATATTAATGGGTTTCATTTGAAAATAAAGTTTGAGAACGTTGTTTGAGATAATATATTATAATACATATTTATTATGAAAAGTTTTAAAATTGAAATCAAAATATTTTCACGTGTTTTTTTTTATTACAGATAACCTTAATAAAAATAATTTGAACTCTAAAATATGTGGGTATACAAGCGATAATTTATACATAAAAACACATAATAGAAATGAGAAATACTTGTAAATGATTCATCATGAAAAAATGAATACAATATTACAATCTATACTAAAAATCAATCAATTTTTAGAGACCAGATTTTTTAAAAATGCATTGGCCGTTTGTGACGGCAGCTTGTGATTTAATAAATAATGTTTAAAAAGTATAATAATTAAAATATATAAATATATTATTTTGCTCGATTGTAGCTCGAGAACTATCTGTGTTAGTTTCATTTCAAACTCAAAATTATAAAACTATTATTTTAATTAAAAAATATTACTCAAGTGAAACTTCAGAATTTATCAAATACCAACTATCGTAAATAATATACATATTAACAAATTTAGTTAATTAATTTCAAACAAAAATTGCACGAAAACAAATCAAAAAACAGTTTCAAGACACCATCTACGACATATAATATAATATTATAAGAAATTCAGTTCTCGTCGAATACCTGAACTCCGAAACCGACAAAGCACCAGACTTCGACAAATAGGATGCACTTTGCACGAGATCGATTCAACTCCTCCGACGTGTGAAATATTTTTATTAAATTGCGTCCTGTGCACTCGTCGCGTCAAAATCGATCTGTATAATGTCGAGTTCAAAGGTTGTGGTGTTGTTGAACTTCAGCTAGACTCGGCTTACGATGGATGTGTGAGAATTTATGTGTTTTTAATTGGTAAAGATACGATTTTGATCAAAATTCGAACCGTGAGTTGTTTGATGATACTTGCGATTTCGGTTTATACAAACAGAATATAGAGAGCTATTTTGTATTTGGATTGTCAGTGTTTGAATTGTTTCATTAACAAATTACGTTATAATTTTAATAGTAATTCAACAATACAAATTTGAACATTTCAAAAATCAATTTATCCTCAAAATCAGGCTATTTTACAGCCCACACACGAAAGTTCAATCATCACAACCACTCGCGACGAAAGTGCGACCCTGTCGATTTCAAACAACCACGAAGAGGACAAACACGAAACACACCTTCAGTTTACAAAGTTCAACAATTGTTTGCACTCGATACACATTGGCGTTATTTTCGGCACGTCTCGCTTTTCCAGCTTTTCCGGAAGTGAGTCGGGAAAGTGAGTTTTCCGACGGCCAACCCGTCGGTTCGGTGGCCCCAAGTCTTTAGTGAGCGATCACCATTTTGTTGATTTTTTTTTTAGAGCAGGGTCATTCATGTCTTGAGAGTGTTGAACTTTATAGGTTAGTTGTTGGGAAATTTGGTTTTGAAAAGTTTGAGATTCGATTAAACGTAGGATTAGGAATTAATCTTAACAAAAGTGAATGCAGAATTCTATGTAAAGGATTAAAAAATAAATATTTTACAAGAAAGCATAAAAAAGTATAAGATTTAAATTTTTTTAAATACAATTTTATTATGTTTGAAGAATGGAATAGAATTTGATTTTTTTCTGATCCAAAATTATGAATAATTATTATATAAATTTTATAAAAAAATTTGATTTTGATATAATATAATATATTATGATATCAGTTGGTGATAATGACCAAGGATAATTTTTATGAAAGGGAAAACGTTTTTCCCTTTTATAAATAGATTTTATTACCGCCTTTATTCTCCACAAGTGTCGGAGATAGGAAAAAATTCAACAAGCAATGTTATTTTCAGCATCGTATTCGTGGTCTCACTTTTTTCGAAAATAAAAATACAATTTCATTGGGTAAACATATTTTTAGAAAAGGGTAGACAAAACACATTTGGAGAAAGTAAACTGTGTTTCATGTTTACGACTTCTTTGAAATTGTCGTAAAATTCCATATATGCAAAGTGACATATTTTATTTTCTATATTATTCAAACTAACATAGATTAGGGGTCCCAAATCGAATATTCGAATAATTTAGGCCTTTTTTTACGTATTCGGGTATTCGAATATTTGAAATTATATTCGATTATTATTCGTTGTCATTTAAATTGATAGTTTTCTTATTTTTATTTTCTCAACGATGCGTAATTTTTTTTTTTTTTAGATGAGCTGATTTGTCTCTTTTTTAACCACCGAAGGGTTCAAGTTATAAACTTTCTAGTCTTCTTGTGTGTTTTGAATGAGACCTCCATAAATGTATTGTTTACCATGAATGAATGAAATATGAAAACAGCGTAATTCTTAACTGTTGTTCTGATTTACATTTAAAAAAAAAATGTAGATATTTTATTGGTAAATAGATTATTTGGCCCTCCTTTGGGCGGCACCCTGATGCGCCAATGTAATTTCGGGAACACTCTTTTTAATCAGTCTCTTCTAAAGTTTTAAGCCTTTGAGAAGTTGAAATAGTTTAGCTTAGTGTTTGATACTATAGCTGATTTATAAACTGATCAGTAATATCATCGAATCAAATCAGGGTGAGTTCTATTTAAACATAACAGTTAAAAAACTTAATATATATTATCAATTATTAGTTATTATCAGAATATATTGTTAGTTTATTTAAGTTAGATATGGACTATGGTCTATAATCAACTGCGATTGAAAGAATATTTTCCTCAGCAAAATCAATTAAATCTACATTATGGACAAAATTAAAAATCAAAATATAATATTTAATGCTCTCTTATTCTTGAATGATAAATAAATATTGTTTATATCAATTCCCGCATTTTTTTCATTCAGTAATTTTTTTATGTTTTTTTTACTAAAATTTGAAAATTTATAAAAATATCCGAATATATTTCCATTTTCAGATTCGATATTCGAATATTGCACGACTATTTGGGATCCCTAGCATACATAGATCCGACAATTAGTTACTTCATTCCTATAATTCAACTTACACGCTTTTTAAAATAAAATAGATTTAACGAATTTATTATTAAAAAATAAAAAAATCCAATTTATCAAACTGACACGTTATCAACTCTGAAAGAGAAAAGTTGGGTTTTTTTTTTATTGAATTGACCTCAAAATACCGTCCACCTTTAACTTTTTCGCGGAAAAAGATCGAATTGCGCCGCCGTTCGAAAACGCTATCAACTAATTTGATTTCCTGCAAATTCCTCCTATTCAAACCCCATCCTTCCTCCCTATATTTTTTCGTCCGTTTTCCATCGAAGGGCGGCTTTTCTTCGGCGACCCACTGACACGTTTTCCAAACAATTACGCGATTCTACCAGAAGAAAAACGGCCATACGAACCCGAACTATATCGCATACTGGAAATATTCGGCGCCCTTATGCTTGTGTGGGTCCTTTGTGGCCTATCCAATCCTGCGTTTTTGTCCCTAAGTGGCCCCTGGTTGGGGTCAGAGTTTCCCTTGGGATGTGGAGGCGTTTTAAACGCCGTTTTTCTCTCTTTTATGGGAGGTCAATGATTTTTTGCTTTGAAAGTTCGACACTTTTGTGTACTTTGCGGATCAACTATTTACTCTGTTTTTCACTGATAATAGTCCATATAAATTTAATATTATAAGTTGGTTTATTGAAAAAACATTAAAAATGAATTGATTTAATCTTTCACATTTACATTGTTCGTCAAAATTATTTAAATATAAATATTCGATAAAATACAAATTCATTCATTTTTCTTTGTTTAATGTGTAATACGATGTATTATATAATATAATATACGAGGAGGCAAATTAAGCCGTTCGAATGAATCGACAATGAAAGCTCAAAGGAATTTGCGATTCGGAAAACGCACAGAGCTGAAAACGGATTTCGTCTCGTTATTCTTAGAAATGGAAGCTTTCGTCCAGAGAAAATTTTAAATAATTATAATGTCCCCGATGAAAACAGCCGAGTGTGTTTTTTTTCCCGAAATTTTTCGACAGAAATCAATAGAATAATGAAAACACTCGTCATCCTTCGAAATTTAGGTCATCATGTACACACGAATACGAGTAATTTTTTTTATCGTGTTTTTTTCCTAGACTTTCATTGAATTCTTCAAACATCATGACATTTCTATTTAATCATTGGTGACAAAATTAATGGAAAAGAAATAATTATTTGAATCAGCAATTATTATGTCAAGAAAAAATTATGAATGTAAGTTTTTATTCGTATGATAAAAAATATTTATTTATATATTTTCGTTTAATTTGATATTGAAATAAATATTTTACTTATAGTAATCTATTCACAATAATTTTAAAAAAATATTCGAACGAACAATAAATGTAGAAAATTTGTTGACATTAAAACTTTTTTCACTTCAAAGAATACAACGGTTTGTTTACATTGTTAATTCTCGTTATCCAAATAACACCCAATAAATCAAAGCACTTTTTCGAAAAGGTCAATTTGAAACTTTATATTTGGCTCTGTCGAATTTATTTAATTTCAATTTCACGGCCATCATCAGAAGACAGTATCAGAAATTTTTCCATCATGTACAAAACGATTTTCGCGCATCAACACCCTTCACTATTATTTCACCGCAACAATTTGAAGCGCTTCGATGGGTTATAGAAAATTGAAAATTCTCCGAATAATAATGGTGAATTCGAGTCGATGTAGGATTGGGACAAATCGATCGCTCGTAAGTGAACGAGGTTTAATTGTAAATAGGCTAATTAGCCTGGCCGATTTTGCGGTTTGAATATCTCGATAGCATGGATGTGTTTCGAATGTATCGGTTGTTTGTTAGTGAGGTGGATTTTGGGTTTTGGATTTATGGGTTGGTTTCGATTAATGATATATGGAATGCAGTCGATGGTGGTTTGGAAATTTTGACATGTCTGTATAATACAATAGATAACTAGAATACGAAATGTGGAAGTGGAGATTATTTTTAGAATGAATTGTATTATATTAGGCAGTTTTTGATCGAAAATGTTATAATTGTTTTTGAGAAAGAATTTTTTCCAATTTTTATAAAATACTTTCGAAAATTTTCGAGCCTTGGAACTTTTCTTTTCATACGTTTAAACAATATAACAGTTTTTATATTATACTTTGGCACACTTTTCACAAAATTGTTCGGAGGCTATAGCTTTAAATATTAATAGCTTATATAGCTTGAATTATAATTCAAATATTTTATCGAAAAAGAAAAACGATTAATTGTTTGCCAAGTTATCACTATAATAACACATAAAATATAATAAAAATTACCAAGTAAATTACGCATTAAATAACTCGAATAATATTATCATTGAAATTTTATTGCAAAACAAATGGGACTACGGAAAAAAATGTATTTAACGACTTTAAGATAAATTAACTAAAAAATATTTTCATATAAATTATCAAGAAATTGATAAAAACTTGAGAAAATACGTAAAAGAATATTGGGATATAATTATAAATATTATTTATAATTAGTGTCCCTTATCGGTACAAGGTTGGCTCTCGGATAAGGTATATAGCCTAGACCCCCAATATTTGATAGGGAGACCTTGTCCTATAGTGGACATACAACCGGTCGACAATGATGATGTTTATAATCAGTATCATATAACTTTTATTAAATAAAATGTATAATTTATTTGTTTTAAATTATATCGTAAAATTTGGATAGTAACAATATGCATTCAACGGATTTAAGACAAATATAACAAACTTTATGTCTCTTTGTAAACGTTCTTTCTCCATATAAATACAAAAAATATACATTATAAAATGACAAAGTTTACACAAACAATTTTATACCACTTCAATTTTTCCTACCCAAAAAACTCACCAACGACATCCCAACCTTCAACCCACCATCCTTTCCTTGCACCACAATTTCCACTACACACCACAACATACCAACACGAAAAGAACATACGTGGGCGTGGTTTTCTTCACATCACCACCATATGCAGGGGCGCTAAACCCAGGAAGGAGTCGGTGACGCAACGCAGCCTCCGCGGGACGCCTTATGCCAACAACTCAATTAACCCCTCAACAACTCACTTTGCCAGAATAGAGTGGATCCGATCGTCAATTAAAGGACAGCGACCGACCTACGTACGATAGTGGAAGGTCGAATGAGTGTGGTCCAATTATTGTTATTGGGTTCGATGATTTTCGTTTTACTTTTTTTTTTGATAGTTGTGACTTGTTGTGTGTATTGTTTTAGATTTCATATGATGTATTGTATCATTTGGAAGCATTGTATCACAAGGCAGTTTTAGTCACTAACACCAAATCAAACTAACTTTGAAGATGTTACTAGATTCAAATTGACTGTCTCGAGTTGTATATTATTAAAAGCTCGATATATTATTCAACGAATTGATCTCATAATAGGCGTATGAAGTTTCCAGAAAATTCCAAATTCTAAACAAGTTATTCACATAATTGGTGACGTTTATTAGTTTATACTTCGACGAAAATGGAGTCGAGCGTAACTCGTTTACAATAATCAAATGTCACCTTGCGTGTTTATAATGCTCGTCTTCGAAACAGCGTATAAATGATGTAAATAGTATTATATAAAGCTGTAATTATATGGTGGTTTAAATATGTCATTTTCCATCTACAAATTAATATCAATTACATTTTCCAATTTACACAATCGAAATATTTGCCAAGCAAATAAAGATACCTATTTCGCAGAACCGCTCTCGATTACAAAAGCTCCACCTCGTTTTTTTTCAACTTACTTTATTTCTGTACATCAATTAAAAGTTAGAAATTATATTAAAAAAATATATATATAAATATATATCGACTAAATTTATTACATTTTTCCCTTACTCTCCATTTTTACATCACTCTCCATTCTATCCGCATGTATCGTGCGCGGACTTTATAAAAATGGGTCATCTTTTATGTGCGGATTACACGTTATGGATTTTTTGTTATTTAGAAGCTAAATAAAATATGCATGGCGTAAATGATAAACGTTGTTCAGCTCGCAAATCATTCGTATGCACAATGAAAGTCGTTCACTGAATAAATGAGATAAGCGGCCGAGCCTTTCCGGCATGAATATTCCGAAACTTATAATCAATAACAAACCGTCTTCGTGCTCCGTCAAAAATACGGTTATTGTCATTAAAATAACAAAAGAATTGTATAATATATTAAAAAATGAAAGTAACAAATGTTTGCCCTTCACTTTTGTTATGGATGGCCTTAGAATTAATTCGACTGTAGAAATTGAATAAAGGGAAAATCGAAAATTCTGATATTCGTCTATAATTTTCTTAAAATATTCGTGACAGAGATTTTTCCAAAAACCACCCGTTTGTTTAAAAAAAAACTCTAGTTTATTTTGTCAAATTTTCCGAAAAAACAAACAACTTCGCAAAATTTATATCAACGAAAATTCGAGTAGAATTTTCCAGCCGCATTTGCGGTTTGGGAAACTCTCTTAGAATTTTCGTGCCGCTAGGCCTTCGCAATTAGCCACCTTTCGCGGTGGGCTTTGTACTAATTAAAATCTCGCTTCTCGTCACGAATCATCGAGAATTATGTCAGTTATGTGCGTGAAATAAATTGTTCGTAATATCGTTCGATAGTATGGCTCGTATCGAACTGTATCGAACGTTCGGGAATCAGGTTAAGTAAACACGATTTAGTATCGAGCCATATGCAAAGTGAAGGGATGGAAAGAATCGAAACAAGCCGTATGTCGGGGTGAAAGTCAGAAGGTTGGCGAATGTTAGGTTTTGCAGATATATGGTAGTATTTTTTGGAAGGTGGTGGAAATTTGTATGAGTCAGTTTTCGGATTTGATATGTAATTGGAAATGAAAACTCATGATAGATGTTGCATATAAATTTAGGTATATGGAAATATGTAAGAATGTTAAAATATTTTGAAAAAATAACTAAAATGCACGTTATGTTAAAAAGTACAACTTTAAAATAAAATTTTTACTAACTAGTATTAGAATATTACATATAATATACAAATATTTTCCTTAGTTATTTAGGAACAACTTTAAATGAATGTGTGTGTAAGTACATTTTAAACTTTTCCACTTTACTACGATAATTTTTAGATTTATCGATGTAACCTAAAATTTAATATTTTTCAGAATTTTACAGTAACACATGCACAAAACATTTTATCAGGTTAAATTAAGTTATCGATGCATTTACCTATATTGAATATTCACCTCCTTTCACACTGAAAATCTCGAATCGTTTTCAATTTATATACTTTCGATAGAACTGCACACTTTATATTACATTATTCATCAACCATTATGCAAGAATTATTCATACTATAATAAAATCTATTAAAAGAACGGAATAATTTCCATTTCACCAAAAAAACTATTAAAAATCGCCTTCCTTTGAATACATATACATTTTTATAGTTCACCACGTAAACAACCATAACATAATATATGCTGAAAAGGCGAAGGCACTTCTGGTCACTGGGCCACCGACCGAACTGGGTCAAGTGAAATGTTGATAATATCGTTAATCAAAACTTCTTTTGTCAGTTCCTAAACAATCCGGCCATCGTCAATGCGACAACGGTGTAATCGTCGCCAATAAAATTTTCGCGTTTTAACATTTCCGTTGTTCGGCGACCGCGACAAAACGGTCCCCGTGGGGCTCTTGAACCCAAAACTGCGGGTCAAAAGCTCCCAACACTTTTCCGGTTTCGGAAAAACAGCGGGTCAAAACTCCAGTCCGGAAAAGGGGAAAAATAGCGGCAAAAAGACGTTTCGGATGTGACTGGAAGTCGTGAAAGGATCATAGCGCCAAACGATGCGAGACGCGCGCACGTCAAAGGGAAAAGCGTTTAGACGTAAAATGTTCGTCTCTTTGTTTTGCAGAATGGTTGAAATTTAGCAATTTCAAGAATATCCGACGGGATAGTGTCTCCGATGTCTATTTGCGTTCGTTTTGGGATTTTCGGGAATCAATTTTGAATTAGTTCGAATTTGTGTTAAAAAATATTTCGCTTGAGAGAGATGCGACGTTTTATGGAAAATGTATGTATGAGTTTTGTTGTTTTCGGTTGAAGAATGTGTATTAGAATTGGTTATTAACATTTCGACAATAGTTTGAGTTGAACTCGAGTCACGTACGAGTTCATGTCTATTGATAATTGTTAGAACGATTCTTATCTCGTGTGAGATATTGTGAATAGGAAGCACGTACAATGTATGTTCTATTGAAAGCGCTAAAAGTGTTCATATTATTATAAATGAAAATAGTTTCATCATATACATTGTAGAGTTACTAAATGAAAAATAAATTAAGGGAAAGGTTTTCTTATCATCGTCGCGTCGCCATCATGGAAGTTGCCTTTTGAATCGACCAGTGAAAACGCTCCATTTGACAGTCACGTGACAAAGTAGCATTTTATGCGACTTTCAAAGCTGAAAATTTGTTAAACTTATTTGACGTGTTCGTTCCCTTCCTATAAAATTACTTTAACGCCCGATCACCATTAAGAAAATTCTCTTTCAAATTGACCAATAAAAACGCATAGTTTGACAATAACGTGACAAAGTATTATAACATTACATGTTACTTTTAAAGCTTCAAACATGTTAATCTTATCTGGTGTACTCTTATCTGTATTATCTTCGAAACTGTATCAGACCGACATTTTTATTAAAGAGTACATTTGATTTTAATTAAAAAAAAAGGACATGTTCTCCTTCAAAGAACATATATTATACCTTTATATAGATAAAATTCAACATTAATGTAAAAAAAACTGACTATTCACTGACAAAACAAAAAAATTAACAAATCTTCAAATTTTTACAACAACACATTCACTCAGAAGAAACAATCCGTTAACAACCTCCAACAAAGAACGGATACGAATTAAAAATAGCCTCACCGACCCCATCAACCACCATAAACAATTAAACCAATTCGGAACACCACTTCCGGCTGCACCAAACAATCAAGCGGCCGACCATAACTCACATCTGTCACTGAACCCGGCCCAATCCCGGCCGACCCGCGTACTCCTCCTCGTCCTAGCCCAACCCTACATAACCTACATATTAACACATATATAGGGCCGCGTTTGACCCGACCTGGTTTTTGGCGGGAATGCTGTTTCCGTCGCGACCCGCCAAAGCCTGATCTCGGCCAGATCTTCGGAAAACACATCAATTATGTCGGATGATGCGCAAAAGTTTTCGCCACCAGCTCCTCTTTTCGCTGATTAGATAAGTTGGGTCGTTTATCATGTGAGTCGTGTTGATTTTTCGAGATAGGCTGTGGGGTTGGATGAAGGTTTTTTTTAATAAAATCGGATATTGAATTTTTTTCAGTATGCAGGAATGCATTTCAATTAGCTTAAAGCTGGTCGACTGTGAATAACAAACGCCATTCTTTTACAGTGGGAAAAGCTTTCGTTATTCGTTCGACCTCTCGTTCCGTGAAACGGTATTGTTTTTCCACTGAATTTCCATGTCTAAAAATATACATGAATGGCTAAAGCGATGCCTGTCTGAAGTACTGACCGTTGTTTTTTGTGAAAAACTATTTTCTAAATACGAAAAAAGTGCATTCAAAAACACGTGAGTATGATGGTGTTTGAAGAAATTTGCAAAGGTTTGTTTCAAGTTCTAAAAAAAAATTAATTTTATGTGAAGTTTACTGTTTTGTAAAACAATGAACGCATATTTTATAATCGGCCTCAATAAAGATGTATTTTAGTATGAAATATAAATAGAATGTTTCTGAATCCTATTTTAACGTTTTGTATATATGAAACTTTCAAAATAAATGATCAATTATGCACAACTCACATAAGTCATCGAAAAATAAAACAAACAATTTTTCTAAAAATTCACCATACATAAAAATATTTCGATAACTATTCAATTATCTTTATATTTTTATAACATAGGCGTAAACATTTCAAAACAATTTGTTTTGGCATGTATTGAATTTATTTGTCTCTAAGGAGCAATGCAAAACTTTTTGACACACTTTATCTATTCATTTTTGTTTCGAAAAAACTTTCAAGGGTTCGAATATTTTTCTGATACAAAAGTTGCATTGCTTCACATGAGGAAACCAGGCCAATGTCAAAAAAACATCTATTATATTATGAAAACGATAGCTTATTTGAAAGGGGATATCTGAAAAGTTTATTTGTAATAACACTCGAACATATTTAAGGCTTCACAATAGGCATATTTCTTATATTGAAATCGTGTAGGCGATGATCGGAAAGTTTCGAAATTGTTTATTTATACACATTTCATATAAGAGGAAACATATATTTACTCATTTTTCTTCATTTTGAAACGGATTCGGTATGAAACTGTCAAAAAATAAATTCTTTCCAGATAATATATTGTGGATTACGGATACCCGACGTGACAGATATCCGAAAATCCCGAAATTCATTGTTTTCACTATGAAGCGAAACGTTTTCGATAAAAAATACGAATTTTCGTGACAGCTTAATTTCGCATACATTCAGCCGTATGTGAGCGTATTGCTTTTCGGATTTTCCCCTGAAATTTCCAGTTCTATTTCAGACCAACTTTCAGAAGAAAGTTCAGCTCATTTGAGGTCCATTTGCGTCGTCGGCGAAGGACGTTATCAATTTTTCCGACCCAACATTAGGATAAATGCGAGTTTCTTATCGTTTGTACCTTTTTTGATGCACAAGGTGAATCTGTAATAATGCTCGTATTCTTCTGAATGAAGCGTCCGTTGTTCCTTTTGACTTTTAGCATTTGAAAGTAGCGGTAAAAACAAACATATTTTCGCGAGAGAAAGTTTTGATACTTGCGAAAAAATTACTCTTATTCCGAGATGAAATGGTGGTTGTTCGCTTGTGAGTCGACATGGCGTTTATTAAAGGCAGGGTGACCATTATTCATATAATGTTCTCGGATATAATAAGAATTTATCTTGAAACGCATAAAAATCTTAAAAAAACTTCAATAAAAATGTAATGATTTCGTTTTTCATCAAATTCATTCATTTTTAGTATAAAATAATAAATTTTTTCATCAAAAAGAAAATTTACAATATAATATAATATTTTACTATGAAAAAAATTAATATTTATATTGTACAAATCAAAAAAATCATTCTACGCATGAAACTAAACCCATGGTGACCCGTTGTTGTTCAAAATAATTCTAACCATCATAGCGAGTTTTCGCAACATATGTATACATATAGTAATCGCATTTAAATTTAGAAAAAAATCCGATCCAATATAAATTTGGATTAATTAATAAGTTTTCGCCAACAAGTTGATTGACGCTTTCTCGAAAATTCGATTTCGTTTCTAGTTTCATGGACCGGCGGTTTTATCGCTTTCATTTGACGCCAATACAGGAAAAATAATTTATAAACAGCAACCGGGAATTGTCCTCATCAAAATTGTAAAAACACATAAAAGCAGAATGTCCTTTGTGTCCGAGGAATATTGGCGTCATCGCAAATTCACGACCGACAATAAATGTAAATGCAGTATGAATGCAATCTTTCTCTGCGCTCGAATTGAATACATATAAACGCTTTTTCTATATTTTAATATATTATATAAAAACGAAAATTTTCTATGTAATAATATCTCTGAAAAATCATAAAAAACATGCCTTGATGGATATATGACGTCAATGCTGTTCTGGAAGCACTTAGTAAAGCTTTACGCATATCTATCTATCCTCGATAACGTAATAATACATTTTTTCGTAACCACATATTGAATATTCTGTATGTACAGTACAAAGTGTAGAAAAAGTATCTGTTCCAAAGATAATAACTTTTCGATTATTTGAAGGTGAAAAAATTTGACCGATTCAAAGAAAAATTTTTCAGCTTGAAATAATAGAAAATTTTCAAAGTTTTTAATTGACGATTATTTTGAGAAATATTGACGCGTTTGTACAAAATGCAAAAATTAACAGAGCGTCGTTAACTTTCTAGCTTTTTTTATCAATTAATCTTTTATAATAATTTTTCACACACTCGCCAAGGGTTTCGCTTTACGCTGCAAGGTGATATCGGTTGATCGCTATCTTCTTTTTGTCGGACGTAAACTTTTTATTTTGTTTTAATTAAGCGAAAAAATCTGAAAAGTTCTAGTCTGGAAAAATTTTTAATTAGTTCATTTCGTGGGAGGATCGCTTTTCGAACGTCGGAAAAATTGCTCCACGGATCGAATTTTCCAACGTCAAAATACATCGTATATTGCGTTGCTGTTTTTTATCGGAACGTGGCTTTTTATAGGGCGAGTACATAAAATAATATATTAATCATTCTGACCCTGAGTTGATTCGTTCGTTGTTATCTAATAAAATCAACGACAGATAAATCGAGTATGAAAAAATATCAATATGCGGCAATAATGTTTACCAATATCGACATATGGTGAGCATTTTACTATCGTACGATTTTTTATTACAACACCGGAATTATTTATTGTTGTTCATGTATCTTTTAATATCTTTCTGTTTTCAATATTGTATTCCAATAATACAGTGAAACGAACTGTTTTATTTTATTGCGAGATCAATTCGATACATTTTATAAATATTATTTTCATACATTCTATTATCGTTTTACCTTTAAATACATCATGGTGTGATAAAGCTTTATTTTATGGCGGGAAATGAGTTCTATTTATAAAACTAACATTAAAAAGCAATATAATATTCTTGAACGGATATAGCGAAACAAATTTGATACATCAATAAATTCAAGCTATTGTTTTTTTTAAAATATATCAAGTTTATGCAACTCAAACAAAAAACTAATCGATTTTCTTCAAAATATACATATATTTTACAAACTTAAACTTTACAATTTTTTTTCAAATGTAGAAAATTTGTAAAAAATTAAATTAAATTATCGAGATACTGATTATTTTTGACTCATAATAGCAACCTAAATCGATCGTGTAAAATATTTTATCAAAAAAAAAATACATCGAAAGTGACGATCGATTAGAAGCAGATAGCTATTAGCTATTTCCATCATGAAAGTGAAAATGTGAATGATTAATACATATTAACGAAACATTCACAATTTTTCGACGAATTAATAATGAAATTTATCGATCACAATAACGTTAATATACGCCATTTTCTAATCTACGACTGATGTCAATTTCATCCAAGGTTATCCGCGTCATAATTAACCGCGCTTTTCAAGAAAACACAATTTTTCTCTTGTTTAACTTTCAGAGACGAATCAAAGGAACAAACTGGCAACTTTCACCCCTTGAGCGATTCGATTTCGGGCAATTACGGGTATCGGGCAAAACTCGAAACGTTTTTCAAACGAGTCGCGAAATTACGACGGTCGAACAATCAAAGTACTAAAACGTCGCAAAATATAATAACATGGTACAAAACGGAGATATTGACTAGCGTTCGAAGGACTTTCGAAACGTGCATGTTGTTGTAAATGTACGAAGTTTGATATATTTTTTTGTTTAATTATAACATTAAAAACCTTTGAAAATTTATGATATTATAAGCATTGCTACAGTCGGATGAAAATTGGCTATTTAAAGAGGAATAAAAATATGGACTTAATACGACAAATATCATACAAAAAAAGAGTATTATAAAAATAAATTACATCCAATTCTCTTTTTACACGGTTCCGAAATAATATAAGAAGAAGAACACTTATTTTTTTCACACTTTTATTTCAACACGGTATAAAAATAAAATGTTATTATTATACCATAATGGTAAGATTCAGTGAAGGCCGGTATACAATTTTAGTTATTAAAATTAATATTTCTATATTTTTAGATTATTTCATGGCGTAATTTTTCCACATTGAATATTTTTTATAAAATATATTTGGATGGAAGTTTTCTCCAAATATACTGATGGAGCCTATCTCCTATATGGTCATCATAATTTTTTTATACGGTAGTCTCTAGAATGTGTCCTCGTGAAAAAAGATGATTGGATGTATTGGTAAATCAATATTAATCACAATCACGCTCACCGGAATTTTATCTTTACCAAAAAAAACCATTCACTTCAAAAGAGTACAATCACTTAAACAAAATTACCAATTGGTATCAATAGATTCAACCATTTACCAAAATAGTCTGATAAAAGCTTAAAATTCCTGATTTTTTTTCCGGAGTTTACCAAAAGAACCTAGCACTAACCAATCTTCAGACTTTCACGTTAACGTTTACAATAAATTATAAGGAAGCGGCTGCCAACGGAGCGGAAAAGGTCGTCGACGAACTTCAAGGGTGCCCGTCGAAGGATTCGCTTAAAACGAAAGCCTTCTTGGGTCGACGACATTTCATGTTGTGTGGACTTCGATGGCAATTTCGGCTGCCTTTTAATGGAGATTGCTTTTGTCTGCAGTCGAGGATGTTGGGAACTGTGGGCTAGTCCCGTTGCAGAAAGGACTTTCGCGAAGTTATCTGCGATAATGTGGGTTTGGCTATTTGATCTTTCAGCTTTAATTGCGATTGTTGATGTGAGGATGATTGTAAAACGGAATTGGAGTTTTATGCGTCTGTGTTGATTTTGTGTATAAATTATTTAATTGATGTAGAATTCTTCGAATCCTTGTTAATATAATATTATTCAGTCGTACGATTCAGTAATTAATTTCTCATTTGTATGAAAAGTTAATTCATTTTAGATTAATTCTAATACCTATCAAATTTTCCAAGAAATGTATTTGAGTCACTATGGAAAAAACATATAATACCAACAAATCAGATGATAAGGTATACCTTATAAATTTTTCATCATTTCAAGCAAATACATTTTCGCAAACTCACCAATAATTCAATGCAAATACGAATCTTTCTACATTATGCGAAATAGCGCATACTAAATTAGCACATATGCATGCAAAACCTTTTACAAATCTGTATTTTGAAAAAATAGTGAAAAACGTCGCTGAACTGCGCAGAAAGTCGCCATATTTGTCATGCATTTAAAATTCAAATACGCACGACACTCTTTACGACCGCTCGAATAAAAAGGGGACGTGATTTCGAAACGACTTACGACTTATATAAAGTCGAAACTTCTTGTCTGGTGTGTTTTTACGACGATGTGTAAAATTTTGAGTCGCATATCAGAAATACTATACTCCGGTTATGAAAGTGGTAGTTTTTAAGTTTCGACGCAAAAACGTGTGGACGACCCAAATTTTAACATTTCTTTATTGCGTATCAAAATTTCGTATGTACATACATATATATTTTATGAATTCACATCATTTTCGATAATAATTAGGATTTAATAATATTATTACAGTTTTATCGGTCATAATCTATTTGGTCGAATTGGAGGTGATAGATTGGAATTATCTATCATAAATATTTGTATTTATTCAAATACGATTGACAATAAATACGTCACACGTAACGATGCGTCATAAACGAAGAGTAATATATAATAGAAATTATTTACGTATAATATATTTTTCACATGTTGATGATTCACCTTTGTTAAACGCATTAGTTTTCGTCGATTACAGAAAATTCCCTGAACTTTTGATATTATGCGAAAGACTTTATCCTACATTAAAAATTATAAAGGGCCATACATATAACATATGATGATAATGCTATTTCTCGCATAAAAATGAAAGGATTAAAACACTTTTTGTAATAAAAATCATAGTACATACTAGTATCACCAACGTAATCACCCATAAGTATCTAAACACGTTCAAAATATTATAGATCAATTTTAATCATTTAGAATAAAAAGTAAAACAATTAAATCTTGAATAGTGAATCTAAGGTTTAAATTTAATATTCAAAATTCTAGATTCTAGACAGTGATATTTTCCATGTGCATTAAAAAAGTGAGATGTTCAAAACACTTTACATAATGAAAAATCAACACTTACAAATTCGGTTGAAATAGACCAACTTTCATCAATCGAAATGAAAAAAATTAAAAAGAAAAATTATTATGAAAAGAATTTTATGATTTAGATTATCAAATTATGATTATATTTTCTATATACAAAATAAAAACAGTATATAAAAACACAATAAAAATCAACATTCTTATATTACTATAAATTTATTTAAAATAAACCAATTTCTACTATTCAAAATTAAAAACTTCATACAAAACATTACAAAGAACATCCTCGAATCCTGACCATAGCAAAAAAATCCTGTTTCCATCGTCTGGGAGCAAGAAAATCGTGATTCGCGTGTATGGGGAGTGTGCATGCGCGAACCGAGCTTATAAATCGCCCGGGAATTGACGGGAACGTCAGTACACCGCGCAAGCTTTCGGGGAAAGCTCGTGTCTCCGTGGGCTTTCCTTGGCCCTTTTCTGCACTCGTTATTCCGAAAAATTCAAGGGGGGGTTGCCGTCGATGGGTTTTTGACTTTTGGTGCCGATCCGATTGTGGCTCGAAGTGGTTTCGATCTGGGTTTATCGGTTTCGTACTGTTCGGTGTTATGGGAGTCAGCAACATGTGTTGGTAATTATGTTTTGTTTGTTTTTTTACTTGAATATGTCGTGATTATATTTGAAAATATTTATAATCGCGGTTTTGTGTGTTCTCTTTGTTTTGTGGAGAAACATATAAATTTGAAAGCTTTGTATGATTTTCATATGTATGAATTTTTATTGAGGTTAAATATTTGTAAATTGAATATGTTGTTTATTTCTATGGTGATTTATATTGCTCGTTATGTTTCGTTTTCATGTTATTGTAGATTCTAAATTCATATTCATAAATGCTTTCAAGAATTCCGTATTTTTTTAATTTGAAATAATATAATCTTGTATTCTTTGTTTCACGTTAAGTCATCATTAATTCATTATATTTCGAATATGTTTTTATCTTAATTTTATATAAATTAATCAGTTCACAATATAAAAGACATTGCAATGGATACTCTTTCATTAGCACTATTAAAAAACGGATGTTTTTACAAAACAAAAAATATTTCTGAATAGAAAAAAATTTATCATTAATTTTTGTTTGAAATTAAGTCATTTATTTATTTTAAATAACAATAAAAAAACGTTTATAATAAAATTATATAATTTCTTTATTTTTTTTCAGTAAGAAAAATAAAAAAAAATTGACAAGATTTAATAAAAAAAATCGAATGATTCTTATTATCATTAAAATTTCGTGTACATAATTTTCATATAGTACCATTTGATTGATGTATTATAATGACAATCAAACAAAATGCGCATATTATCAATTCATAAGACGTTTAATTATGAATGAATTCATTAGTTCTATTATGACACCCGCACATGTCACAAACGACATTTAAATTGAAACACATCGTGAATATCAAAACGAATCGTATAGATTTTATTAAATTTCGATCCGCATACAAGATAAATTTAAAGATAAAAGATAAATTTAAGGCTTACATGGATAAAACTTTAATTAATGAAATCTAGTATAAATATTTTTCATTTGATCCCAAACTTACCACAGCTTATCGTTTAAGGAGGCTCTTGGGAAGATTTTATCGTTTAATATACCTCTCGAATCTCGTATAAAAATATTAACGAGAAAAAAATTGCTACATATTATAAATAGTTATTATTTAATTTACTCCGTACAATTATCACATTGAGTGTTCGCCACATATGTTATTACAAATTTACATTAGATCCGTATAATTTATGTAAAATTGCTTTAGCGTTATTCTCACAAAATTCATTCAAATACCTCATTTTACTTTCAACCTCGGTTTTGTTTAATTCCCGATTTAAATTAATAAAAGACGTGTCTTGTTAATTATACCTCGTGAATATGGAGAGAGAGAAAATCCTTTTAAACGGATTTTCGAACGTTTCCATGAGGATAATCGCAGGATTGAGGACTAATTAAATTACAATTCAAAGTGTCCAATCATACAAAAATGAACGATCGAAAATATTCGTTTTAGTACAAATTAAAGACTTCGAATACACGTGAGACTGTTTTAGAAATATTAATAGAAATATTTATTTAGAAATATATGTTTATTGTTCTATTTTAATTTATTTAGATTTTTGAAACACGAAAAGATTCTGAGAATTCGGAACAAGTTAAATCAATTATTTTGTTCGTCTGACCCTCTCTAACTTTCCAATTACGAATTCAAAAAAGATTTTTGCGCAAATATGATTTCGAAATGTTGTACAATAGCCTGCTCAATCCGCCGTTAAATCTTCGTGTATATTTAACTTTGGAACTTCTGAGCAAACAGAATTAAGCACTGAAAGTTGTAGTAGCGAATCGAAGAATTTGATTGAATCATAAACATATAAAGATTATTTATTATTGTGAAAATATATAACATTTTGATCTACAGAAATCCAGTATAATAGAAATATACAAGACTTTGATTATTCAGTGACTTTTGATTGCCATTGTGTTTGAAAGAAATTCTTTTCAGTACACGAATTCTTGCATTCATATTCATTATACGAAATGTGCGCGGAGTGGAAAGGCATATTATTATAGTATTTTTTATTACGTTTTAAAAATACAAGAAATTTCTCTCGGATATCAAGTTGAATGAAAAATGATAGGAGTCGAAATTTTTCAACGTAATTGGAACAAATTCCGAGAATTCTTTTCATTGATTCGTATCGAAATGTATCACTAGATATTATGAAATTGAAAATTTGAGCATGTGTTCGCTATCAGATTCCATCTTCTGTGCGCAAAAATTGTATTTTTTTTCCACACATTTCCTTGTTCGCGAATTTTCACGAAGGCATTCTTCGTATTATAATAATATGGAAGCGATCGAATTTCCATAGAATTTTCACGTTTTCTTCACGCTTGTGGAAAGCTATTCACATGTCGTTCACACAAATTGATGAGCAATATGCAATTCAACTCATCGTAGCCAGAAATTGACGAAAGTATACGAATAATTGAAAATTAAAATCAAAAATATCTTTATTCGTATGTTGAACTCGATATAGTACAACTCGTAATGTGTACACGATAAGAATTTAATGAATTTTGTTGAAATACCATATATCTTGAAAATATGATATGTTGATTCACAATACGTTATCATTTAGTATTCTACGAAAAGCTTTGCTTTATATGTACGTGTTAAAATGATGTATCACTGTACCTATTTACCCACTTATGGCTTAACTATTTCTGAACACTAATCTCATACTCAATATATTAAATAATCCATAGGGAAAACCTTAGCCTATTCGTTTATTCCTTGATATTACATATATGCAAATAGATTATTTATGAGGAACCCATGAAATAATTATATTGAATTAACACGATGTATCCTATATAAAGCATGTTTAATTCTATTGGGAATTTTAATTGAAAATTGAAAATACAACAAAGGAAATGATTATCTGCTACGTTTGCAGTACCTCGACACATGAAAGTGAATTTTTCGTAAAAAAAAATCATACTCCATCAGAAAATTAGATATCTTTCTAATGAAAACCGATATTGTTCTAATAATAAACGATTGTCTACATTTTCTAACGGTCTATAGAGATAAATCTTATCTCTACCTTTTGTCGAAACTAATTTATAAATAGCGTTTGATTGGTGTATCGAATATTCATAGTAAAATATCGGATTTCTCACGTTCTTCGATTTTTATACGGTCACTCTAATATTCTTCAAACAAACGATCTCTTTTTAGTATATTATTATAATCTCTTTTCGAAGAACGTCTAAATAAAACGTGTTTGTAAGCTCAATGTAATTTACCACCGGATGAAAGCTTCACCGCAGAGCTTTTAGAATATTCGTTTCGGGCCATATAACGTGTGACGCGTGGTGCCTCTTATGGATTTTCTCACTTAAAAGATTATCACACATCCAGATCTAGTTACTGTCATAAGTAACGCTGAAGAGTTTCTGGCTAATATTTCAGCTGGCTCTGAAATATTTGCGCCGTAGCGATAATTAAAGGCCCCCATTATGGAGTGGTACGCTCGGGTTGAACTATTGTGTAATACCGGGTAAAAATAAGCTCAATTTCACTCGACAATTACGCTGTTTAAACGGCGAATACGATCCACAGATAATTACTGAAAGCATCCGGGATGTTTTATGCAGGTATATAAAGGTCTGCTTTTTTCGTAGAATAAGGCAAAAATGGAATTTTTTATGAAACCGCGAAATCTCTTATAGTTAGAAGTGCTTTCTTCCCTAGACAATGTCGTAAAATGTACATGCAGAATTTCATCCTTGACAGAGTTTTTAAATAATCCTTTTTGAAAGAAATCTGCAGAAAGAAGAAATAACTACGTGCGATACTACAATGAAGATAATAAAATCGTCAAATCCGCTCAAATAACGCTTCTATATTTAAAATCTATAGATCTCTATCAATATTTGGAACTGTCAATTCAAAAATAATTTCCGAAAACAAAAATAGATCGAGGCGTTTTCTTTTCATCAATTTTTCGAAACTCGTTAAATCGATTATCCGGACAAATTGAGCGTGACCGCCGGGTACACATTCAGAAATTATTATTTTTTTTCCGTATTGCTTTCCCGGGTTTTCGCATATTTTTCTCGTCTTTTCATCGCGAAACCTTTTTTAATTGTGATATTGAATTCGACGAAAAAAAGCAATTTCGGGCCAGAATCGAACCGGCGATTATATCGCGTCAAAAGTAACGAAACCATTTTCGCTTTTAATTAATTCACCATAAAGCCGTCCTTTCATGCGTTTCGTTAACATTTTAAATAAGATATTTCTTTTAAATTTATTACACGTAAATTACAAGGACCGACCTTAATACGTGTATACGTCGTCGTAAATTGAGCCAATATAACGAAACATATCCATTTTTCGTGGAAGCTTTATTTTCTTTACATTTTTCCATTAATTGGAACCTTCAAAAAGCGGACGGCAATTTCCTTTTGTTTGTATATATTATATAATACTTATATATGAAGATTGTGTTTGTTACTGTCAAAGTCTGAAAATCATAAGTTGAAGGTCTCAAAAAAAAATCTTTTATAAAATTTACTTTTATCTTCTATCAACATAACAATTGAATTCATATTTCAAATTATTATTATTATTATTGTTATTATTATTATTATTTGCATAAATTAAAATTATTATATTTTTAAGTCTGAAATAATAAAATTCACATCTTTTTCGAAGTTTTATTATTTCATTATGGTAAATATTAACATTTACCGAGAAATCTAAGAATTATCAATCTTTGAATATTCACAGTAACATATTGATCTTTTTTGATCGTGTAATCCGTCGGCAGTGGGCTGAAGAACAATTTTTAGATCTATATCAAAAATAGCAATACACAGAAGGATAATATTCCACGTTTGGCTGTGCGACACGTGCGAAAATCGCTCGGGATCACGACGAGACGCTTTGTTCCACAAAAAGGAGGCTCTTTCTCATTGTCGAAAGGAAAAATCGACATCATTTTTTTGCAGACTTCCTCATTATCGCCGCGTCCTTGGCTGTGGAGTGCTGAAAATAATTTTACAAGACGTGTACAAAGTCAAAGTGACATTCTCGGAAATTTTGTACAATTCGTTCTTTGAATTAAACCCATTTTTTTTCACTATGATAATTTGATCGGGTTAATCGTGAATGTATATTATCTTTGAGATATTATGAATTTTAAAATTGAATAATTCATTATTTTACTATGAAAAAAATTTATCGTTACCTAGTCAGTATCAATTTTTTTTTTAAGATAATATTTTTCTTCCAAAAAGAATTTTTAATTTTTCCGCCATTCAACAAGGATTATTATCATTTTTCAACGAAGCTTGGAAAAAAATCTGAATTTCATAAAAATATTAATATAATTATTCATGAACTTATGCTGAAATTTTAGAATATTCCAAAGTATTTTAAGCGTGAAAAGAAAACTTTATTCGTTTTACTATAAACGTGGAAGTTTCAAACGTTATACCGCACAAACTTTGAATTGATTCACTTCTTACTTTTTGTAAGAACATGCACCCAATTCTATTCTCTCATAATACAGTTTTAAAAATTAAATTATGACTTTATAAAGGCACAACTAACTTTTGTTTACAGTATTAACGCTCGCTAAAAGGAAATTCGTTTCAAGAATCTACGTGGAATTTAAAACTCGACAAAGCTTTCATTCAAACAATGTTCCTAAATATAAATAGCATTCAATTTTTATTCATTTATATAAAACACAAAGACGATAAGTCCTTCTTTGATTTACATGCCAACAAAGATCAAAATATAATAATAACGTATAAACTGATTTTAATCGAAAAACGTTAATGAAATACTCTTTTAAAGAAACTCGATTATACGAGTATTCAAAAAAAAACTTGAATTGTTAATATAAAAGAAATCAAAAACCTCTCAAGAGCAATCACCAACCATCGAATATACAAAAAAATCCCGAAAACGAACCCCAAACCGACTCTTACAGATTCGAAAATTTGCAAATTCGCAATATGCGCCAAAAAAAGTAGCCACTCGGTGATTTCGCGATGCGTCAGCCACTTTTCTGCGAAGACGAAAAGTCTCTCGAGTGTCGAATTTTCCGACCTGCGGCCGGAGTTTTCCGACCCATTTTCCTCGAACGAGACTCTCGCTTTCATAATTGATTTATTCGCCAAACGAATTTCGTTTTAAACCCAGCCCGCAGAACAATGGGGATTTCTCGGAATTGAACGGAGACCGCTCAAATTGAATCCGAAAGCGAATAGATATTGTGTTTTTGCGAAATAGCACCTCGCCCTCGCGCCATACTTAATCGCGAATTGATCGCGTTCCGGTATAATGTATGTTATTTGGTCGATCATTTATTTATAATCTCTTGGAGTAAGTTTGTATGATTCCCGAAAAAACGATTGAAAAATTGATGAAAAAAACTTTTCCGATGCCATTGATAGTTAGAATTGTTTTCCTTTCAATTTGTATTCATTATTCGGTGACAAGAGAAAGTTTACTCTTTAAAAAGTTGAGTTATGTTTATGGACTGCAAACTGGTGCTTTTATCGGTGAAACTAGTCATTTGAAGTTGTTAATTAAGTTGACAAAGCATTGCAATTGCTAACTACTAAAAATGAAACAAACGATAAAAAGTAAATATCATAAATTCTTGAAAACTTTACATTTTTGCAATTACGGCAATTTATTATTGAGTTAACAACCATCAATCACTTCTCTAAATAATAAATGATTAAAACCAATCCATTTAAAATATCATTGAACAATTAACAACCAATTATTTAGTGCACATCACACAACATCCAACCAATCAACCAAAATCGAAAATTTCCCAACAAGCTCACCGCCGAACAATCAATTAATTATTTATCATTGAATTCGCACAAAAAGCCGCTCGCTCGACGAAAGCGATTTCGAACAAATGTCAAAGCCTCAAATTCAAACGTCGAATCTGTCGAGTCTCGTCGATGTTTGTGTTCGATGTTGATTATCAATAGCATAGTTGTCCATTGTAATTCAGGTGAGTGTCTGGCAAACAGACCAAACCGGTGATATTCGCATTGCGCATTTTGTATGCGCAAAATTGTGTACGGAGGCATTCAAAATATTCTAGGAATTTTGCGTTTAGATATAGTTTTGGGACGGGATTTAATTTAATTTTAGTATAGTCGCTCTATGTGTTTTTGACTTCAAAGTGATTTTTTTAATTTTTTTTTTATATAACAATGGGTTCTTTGTATATTCTCAAATTTATTTAATAGTATTTTGAATGCGATCTTTGAAATGAAAACTTGTTGTCTTACGATTGTGAATATTTGTTCGGTCGTCAATGTATACATATTTGAAATATTTTTGTTTACGTTTTTTACGTTAGCGATAATTGAAAACGTATTACCTTAAAAAAAGCTTTTTTTCTTGTGCGTTTCTCCATCGCTTTATTTTACCAGCACAATATTTATATATAGAAATTTAATTTATGTATGACAAATCGAAAAAAAAATACCAAGCATATCCAAACATGTCGAAAATGAAAAAAAAAAAAGCTAATAAAAAACAAAATGTTTACAATGCGAATGATTCTGAGAGCACTACGCAACATTTCCGATACAAATGAACAACAAATGTATTTTTATACATTCCCTATTCTTAGAAATGCAATATAATTACAAATTAATTAATACAGATACACGCGTCATGTAAAAATCCGATAGAATCCTCCACAAAGACACACCAAACCATCGCAACCTTCAAAAAATTTTTAATATTAAAATATCGCTAAGCAAACACGATTTTATATTCACGTTTTCCAAGAACTTTGTAAACATCACCGAAGCACGAAATGCCCTTAGTGAGGAACAAATTGTCTCGTCGCTCTCCTGGGAAGGCTTTCTTCATTTCATCGACGATATTCGACGTAACAATACATAACAATACGGAATATACAAATTTCCGTAGAGTTTTTCACCCTTCGATAAATTAGCGGAGATTTTGCTAGGCGTTTTACGACGGTTGTGATTTTGCGCTGAATCCGTCGAAGCCTTTCTTTTGTATATTGGAGCTTTATAGGTTGTTTGGAAGCAACAGGTTTTGTCCGATTCCATTGGAACGAATGTTCTTTGTTCTCCGTGACGATACTTTAATTATGTCAGAATAAATAATGGTGGAAAAAGGATTTGGATGTCGCTTTTTTTCAAGCTTTTTATTATTCTTCTATTTCTGGTGGTTTTTTTATCGTTGAAAATTTAATCTTTGAGCTTTTTATATTTAAAGCGGTTTATTATGGGATGGAATAAAAATGCTTTAGAATGTCGTTATTTAAATATTTATGCTAAAAACAAATTCGTTTTAATTGTTGTATTTAAGAAATGATCTATATTTCAAATGAAATATTTTCTTTGCATTGAATTTTATCGAGATTTATGTATTCAAATAACATTTATCCGAGTTTTTTCATTGTATATCATAATATTATCCATAATATTTGTATTACATATTATACATACATTTTACATACCAATATAATTAACAAAATTAAATACCTCATATGATAATCATTTATTATAACAATATATTATCATAATACAACCCCAAGCTATGTTTATTATGTCAAAATTATCATATTAAAACACACACATATAATACGAAACATAACCGATCTAGGTATGCTAAATAGATAATAAACAAAGTACGAAATACAATATAACAATGTGTGCCTATTTACACGTTTTTGCGCTAATTTCGCCTGATTCATCGTGACATTCGTTTTAATGAAAATAATAGAAAATGATATATTCGCCACACGAACAGTCCGACTGAATATATCGTATTTATTTGCCATATTCCTAAATTAAACGCACAAAGGTCATCGTCCTGTGGAGAGTCTAATTAAACATAATGCACGCTCGGTATAAACTAGTATTAAATACCGCAATTATAATCCCTTTCCGTTTTATCTACAAACCACAGATGCGACTTAGCAGAAAATAGGGCACGTTAGATAGTGATTTTGAGACTTTACGAGAAAATTGATGATACTCTGTGTAGTTAATTGGAAAAATTATATTTTGTGTAAGATTTTCCAAGACATATTCTGCTTGTGTATCATTTCTAATAAGGAATACTTAAAAGATGATTGATACATGATAATGTCTTCTCAAAAAACCAACTCTCATTATTTTTGTACATACCCTCATATATACGTCAAAACTCTAGCAAAATCCATAAATAACACACTATCAAAACGAAAATGAAAAAAAAATTGATACATTCACGACACACGTGCCCGTACTTGTTATTATTCACGACAATATTTTCCCAGGCAACGACATCGTTTTCAGTATATTTCAGGATACCTTATCATATTTTCATCGTTCGACATAAACGACATCGCATGATCGATGAATCGAATCAACGAAAACTAAACATTATTCTTTACACAGTCGTATGGGGAAAATGAGGTGTTTTTACGTTCATGACCTTATTTTAATCTGTCGATCTAGAATCGATTATTTCTCAACTGCCAATTTTGTTCTAGAAATACGTTTTACTAAATTTTATATAATATAGTTTGGAGTATGAATCGAATTATATGGTTAGTGTGATATATGAGGAAATTATTGAAATGAGATTTTCAAATTATTTCTATATTTAACAAATAAAAAGTCGCCTTGATTATTTCAAAAGCCATAAAAATTTAATTTGATTGCTGAGTTTATAGGTTTCTTTTATTTTTGAAATGATGTTTGATTAACAAAGAAAATTTTATATTCAAATATCTCCATTAATATATCGATCTTATCGTTAATAATAATCGTATAATGAGCATATTACTATTAATATATGAATACTCTATTATTATTAATTAATAGTATACATAAACTACGATATAATATTACATCATGTGTGGAAGCATCTAAACCTTGATAAGGATCCATTGTAAACGCAACCGTTTATTGCCTGTCACGAACAATCGTCTAACTTTACGCGAAATTCATCATCACGATCTAAATAATAATTTTTTTCAGATCCTTAGGGCTTTCGTTATTATGGGAGCATGCCCCAAAAAAATTCCATAAAAATATATAATAAAAATGAAAATAAAACGAAAATACAACCCCGGATATTTACTCGAGGTCCGAGCGTCCGAATTTCTTCTTCTATTTCTAAGCATATACCGAGAAAAGGTTTGATCTCGTTAAAACGAGAAAAAAAAGGTCATTATAATGAGGTTAAATCGTTGGCATCGCGTGTTTTATTAAGAAAATTGCTCACATTAAGTTTTCATGGTAATTTCTTTATGTGTCTTCTGGGAAATTTTCGTATACACGTCTCAAACAATTTTCGTAAAAATTTCCAAATGTTCGGACAGCGTTTAAATACGTTTTCCGTATAATGAAGTCTTTAAATCAATGTTTGATTTCTAAATGTAAAATTTATCCTCATGCACTTTTAATCAAATTTTCTTATAAAGAAAAACTAAATTTTGCAAACATCAAAATTCTCCGAAGCACCCCGCCGAAACATACATCACATCACGCACGAAGGAACTACATCAAACATGCATATTGTCAAATTTAATTCCGAATATGAAACTACACGGATCACATCGCCGATTTACATAAGGAACAATGGCGGTGGAATATAGATTAGTGAATTTGTGAACCTCTCACAACTTAGCGGACCCCACGGATTGGGTTTGTATCGACCTCGATCCAATTAACTATGGAAAAAAAACCGGTGAAGCCTTCTGTGTGGGTGTAATTTGATACGTTGTCAGCTCTGTATTCAAACGAGACAATTTTCTGGCGGACCAATCGTGTTGATGCTCAACCAGTGTAAATAATACTGATATTTACGTATAATTCGATACTGTGCGTATTAAAGATACATATTGTTTATTATATAAACAACGTATAAATTCGATATCTTGGTGAATAATAGTCTTAGTATAAACGTATTGTATATACGTATATAGTTTCGAATTTTATTTTTGTAAGAATGCAAAATGTATGTATGTTATATTATATTATATATAATATACAAAACCCTTTCTGATAATATACGCAGGTGTTTCTATAGAAAATAAAAGTTATACAGTGACGAATAGTGGAGATAAATAAGGATAAGAGGAAAAGAACGTTTCAGCGTAATACTCAGCGTATTCACTGTCAAATTAATCTTACTTGCAAATAAAACACTTTTTCTGTGTAAAACACGAGCGTTTTATTTATTCGTGTCTAGTTAAAAAAGATCTTCGATGAAAATAATTGAAAATAAACAAGCGTACACGATCGAGTCGAATTCCTATAAATGCCTTCGTTTGACGACAAAAATCCTTATATTGTGCTATCGAAACATTTTATGTGCAAACTTTTTAAATTGGCGTCCTTTCAGTTGGAAAAAAAATATATTGAAATACTATTTAGAGTTGTTCAACCGTGATCGGAACGATGAACTCGAAAATCAAAATGCAATTCGAAATTTATAAGTGCTTCAAATTCGCTTATTATATTTATAATAATTTTTTTTTGAGTCCATAGAAATAAATTCATATTTCAACGATATTATACTTAAATATGATAATAATACATTTCAATCAACTCCACGTGGATGAATATGAACTCCATAAATAACAACGCCTCGCGAAAATGTAAATTTGACGTACTTGACCTAGAATCTAATATGAGCATATATTTTATTTAAGCATCATGAAGAAAGTTTATATATTTATTATCTTACTGCAAAAGTCTGAAAATTGGTAGATTGGCATGTTTCGGTAGGTTGGTAGGTTGACGTATTAAATCCTGGTGATATGATAAAAGTTCTTTACCGATTGATATCGAGTCTTAACGAAATCCCACCCAAAAAAATAAAAATAAAGACACTTTTTAATTTATAATAATCCATTATGTCAAACATTAGGATTTTAAAATTCTTGAACGATACAAAAGTTAATATGACGGGATTATAAAATGGAAAAATTCAGCATCGCATTCACAAAAGATTCAAATGCTAACGTCGCAAAAATTTTCGAGTGAAAACGAAAATTATAAATATGAAAGAAAAAAAGATGAAGCATGTGTCCAAAAAATGAGCGTAATTTGGATAACGCAAGACCCTCTTTCATGACGTATGTCGAAATTACTCTGTTAAATTTGAAGGTACCAAATAATGGCGCGATTCAATCCAATTGAGAGTTTCCTCTTATTCAAAACGCTGATTACGCTCGTCGATTTTCCCGATTTCCACGGTTGGTTTTTACCAAATATCCACATTACACACTTTTATATTTGATTTATTAAAATAAATAAAAAAAACCATATGAACATTCCACATATAAGACGTGATAGATATAATCCACATTTATACTAGAAACGGTTCGGATTTTTCCACAAATTTCATATTATACAAATATACGAGTATATCGTATTTATTGATTGCGAATTTCGAATCTGTACATCTTATATGTGATATGTGCTCGATATTAAATTTATGCGAATTGTACAGGATGAGAAAATACGTCCATAAGGTATTTCAACATACCATTGTGTATGTACAGCTCGAACAAAGGATTCGTCGATCGATTCAATTGCATAAAATATGGAACGATTTTGAATATTAATGTCTCTTCGTTTTTTTTAATTATCGCATTATATATGATACACGTGGAGTCGTGTTCGTTTTGATATTGTGAAAAATTCTTTTAGGGTTTTATTTTAGAAACTGACATTTGGGGATTTGAATTTCGTAGTGAAAGTAATTTAAAACAGGACGTATATTTTGCATTGTTAAGCGGTTTACATAAATTATAAATTTTGTGTTGGAAAGGTCAGAGCAATTGTTTATTTAGGAGAATATTATCCGAAAATTGGCATATTATTTTATGGAATTAAGCAACATGTCAAAATATTTATAGAGGTCAAAATGAAATACGATCATTAAACATTTCTATAAGCAAAATGAATTTTATTTTGACAGTAAATTCAGAAAATAGTAAATTTTAATTTTAAAGACACTCACAACAGAACAATTGGAAAATCAAATAAACTTCGAACGTCCAAAGGGTTATATAATGGATGCAATTTAGTTCTTTCTCGCCGCGTTTCCACTACAAAAGACGTCGTATACACCTGAGTATTGAAACACAATGGAAAATCTATTCACTTTATAGTTTGCGCATATAAATTTTCCTCTCTCGGTCAGGACGTACGTGTCTGACGATGAAAAGGTCTTTAATAGTATTCTATTACAAAATCCCATGCTCTCTATTGAATGAACCCTTATATTTAACTACACGCAATATTGTATCGTTTCGAAATTTAGTTTATCGTTTAGAAACATAGTTTCCATAAACCGATAAGACTGTTATTGAAATATTCCGATATTTCATTCTATCAAACTTTTAAAAGTTAAATATTCAAAATCGGTCGATTTATATAAAAATTTCATGTTGGTTGTATAATGAAGTATATCTATAATAAGAATTTCAATTATTTTTATTTGTATTGTTTTGAATTCTAAAATTTGTACTTTTTAGATAGTCCTAAGACTATGTTACCTAATAGATAGTCTTTAGACTATAAACTTTAACACAATCCCATCTATCTACTGACCATCGTTGAATTTCAATAATGGATGATGTGTTCGATTGATATTCTAAATTTTCAAAAGCATTTGTTTACGTATTTTTAATAAAATTTGAGTTTTTACGTGAAGCATAAGTTAAAGTTTATTTTTATGACAACAGTATAATCTGAAAAAAAAATTGTTATAAATTCTAATTATGTACATACATATAACTATAGGTATAAAACATATTTTTTTCATATATATAAAACTTTTTATTCCGATGTAGTGTAAATTCGCTTGAACATCATAAATAATGAAAAACGTTTTTTCTATTTTTTTTTTCAAAATGATTATTATTATACCATGAAAAGAGCTTTTACCAAAACAGCAGGATTAATCTTTTTTTATAAATATTCCATTTATAAATAGAATATAATAATATCAAAACAAAAGAGCACCGAACATGTCTAAACGTTTCAAGAAACTAATAAACCACCGAAAACCTAACACGGAAATTCCACTCACTACTGAGAGTGCTAAATATTTTTTTTTCCACCCAAGAAAAACCACGTCCACATTCACTACATCTCATAAATCAAGAACGACCACAACACTTACGAGACCGGACATGTACCTAACCAAATTTACGACGCGAATTTATCTTTATACCCTCGCACATACACACATAAAATTTCCCGAAGCGTTATGCGAACATTCAACAGGCTGACATTCGCGACCGACTCCGACATAAGGGGTAGCGAAAGAAAACGCTAACAGGCTCTCGAGGAAAACTTCTTTTATTTTCAGCTGCGTAAGAAATGGAACCCGCTTTTGTGTCGCGCTCGAGAAACAGACAGCTTTTATTAAACAAAAGGAGGGAAAGCGAAAAAAGGCTGTGTACATAATACGGGTGACATGGAAAATGCCGCTTCGTGCTCGTAGAGAATATTCAATTTGAAAAATGTAATGTTCGCGCGAATACGTTCGGAGGTTTTGCGATGCGTTGGGAATTTTATAGGTTTTTTTTTTGTAGTTCTGTACAATGAAAGTTGATTAGTGGTCGTGTATTGATATGGTTAGTTTATGGAGTGATTTTAATGAAATAAAAATGTACGTGGGTGTATTCGAAAGTAATGAGAATTCGATTTGAAAAAAATTGTGGGAATATTTTTTTGATTACTCATTCTATTCTGAAAATTAAATATAATATTTCTTCTGGGTTTTTCGAAATGATGTCTTTTATTGTTTCTATCGCTTTTTCGCAACCATTTCGAAATATTTTCTTTCATATTTTCTCTTTTTATTTGAGTGACAGGAAACAGTAAAAGGAAAACGCCATTATGTAAAAAAAAATCATGTTTTTGAAAATCACTTGTAATATTGAATAATTGTGTGTACATACTCTCCTTTAAAACACTATTTGAAACATTTTAATAGTTTCTGTTCTAGTTTTTCCTAAAAACAGGCAAAATTTTTTGCACATTCTTTATCCTACCTATGTATGTTTTACTAAAAAAAACATCGCTTGAGCTAGAAAATACTATCCCAAAAAAATGAAAATCTTGCAACAACAAATCTCACTCAAATAACATTATAAAAAATTAAATTAGAGTTTTAGTGAAAAAATTGGTAAAACATATAACTTATCCTTCACATTCAATTTTTTTTAACCACATATTTTATATACATTATACATATTTATATATTTTACGAGCGGTAGGCCCGATGTTATAACATCGCACGCGTAATTTGAGGAAAAATTTTGAAAATACAATATAATGACAGTATATTTACCCGTTGAATATAGTTGAAAATATGAAATGTTTATTTAATTTATTATATAAAATATTATAGAATATTTTGTAGATATTACAATATTTATTTTAATTTAATATTAATTTATCTAATAAAGCATAGATTTCCACATCACCCAGGAGGCACTATGCTAGATGCTTTACATTTTTTTTAATGTGGGAAAATTGCCGAATTAAATTTCGAAGTTCAAAATCATCTTCCTTGTTCACCAGATCTCGCGCCATCAGATTTTTATTTGTTTATGTTCTTGGAGCATTCACTAAGGGAAAAAAAGTCAACAGGGTGAAAAATTTAGAAAACCATTTAAATTCATATTTTGCATCAAAGCCATATTTTAGAAAAAAGGGATCGAAAAGCTGCCTAATAGATGGCAGACAGTCCTAAATAATGATGGCGATTATATTGTATAATTACTATATGCCCGTAAATATATATGAATAAATTTTTATTATGTTTAAAAAAAATGGAATTTTTTTCCGATACCCCTAATATAAATTTTTATTATGTTTAAAAAAAATGGATTTTTTTCCGGTACACCTAATATAATAATAAAAATAAAAATTACTTAAATTCAAATGTAAAAAAAATATTTATAATTCAAATTCAAATATTATAATTCAAATTCAAATAAAAAACAAAAATTTACAATTTCGAATAGTGCATAATTTTTAGCGTGAAAATGTGAACGCTGAAATAGTCCTTAACGCACATTGACAAAGGATCTAATTCAGTGCATAATTTCTAGCGTGACCCCACACAGACAGACAGACAGAATAGCGCTATTATTATATGGAGGATGTATTTTTTGCATTTTTTATATATTTATATAATATGAAACAATATGATATATGTATCTACAAAAATTTCAATTAAGTATTATAATATCCAATATTTATAAATTAAATTAATTTTCACATTAAACAATATTTAAAACAACACTCGCCCAAAAGGATGAGCGAACCCGAAACGCTCCTTCTTCATTTTAACTGACGACAGCCTCAAATAGATTACGCAAAATAATAACGCGTTTTCATCCCGTAACAAGAGTGGATAGACGATGGAAAATTAACGTCTCAACTCCATTTTCTTCCGCATTTTTCGTTCCACATTTATTCTTGACATGAAAGAAAGAAAAACGCACACACTTCGGAGCTTTTCGTCGAAGCTTTGATCCCGTCACGTCTTCGCGAAAATTTCGCACATTTCCATGTTTTCGCGATTTATTTATATGTCTGGAATAAATATTTTTCTGTTACGTCTACTCGGGTGAATGTCGAATCATTGACCTGTGAACCGGTGCGTAAGAGCGAAAGTCAATGCGTTAAAAATACGACGTCGAGTTCTTCGGTTCGGATTCAATGTAAATATTTTTGAATGAGTAATTAATAACTTCTGATCGATTCTCCTCCTTGGGGGTATAAGTAAATCAATAATATAAACAGTACGTAAACAAATAACCTAGGGCTGTTCGTCTGCTGGGATACGAAGTTCCGTTATTGTTGCGTTGTTTGGAAGTTCAAGTCGAACTTAACACTTTCTGCATTATCATACATATCGATATTAACTCTTGTTAGTTTTGACAAGATAATATTCCGAAATTTTGTATAGATCCCTTCTCATCAAAACAACATCATAAAGGTTTCAAATTAAACTTAAAAAAAATTGAATATCATTAATTTTGCCACCGCATATCTATTGTAATAAAATTTTCAATAAATTATTTTTTAGATGTTATCAAAATTATTTGCATACACTAATATTATTTTTGTTTAATTTTCAGATTTTTAAAGCGCACGCTGATGTTATTAAAGCCATTTAACGACCTATAAAATATTACGAAATTTTGAATACATTTAAAGAAAAACGATTTGATGAAAAGAACAATCCAAAGCGATTCAAATTTATTATTTTTATATTTATTTCCAATTTTTGTATTGTGTGAAAAATGATGGCCACATCGTCCTTTCGACACCCTCACCATTACGACCCTAGAGCCACCCCAGGTACAGTTTTGTGTCCTTCCTCGTTCCCGGACTCGTTCAAGGACTTTTTCACGACTTTAAACGAAGACGAAGATGGCGTAGACATATTCACTACAATGTTGGAAGACAAGTTGATCCCACGATGCTCAGACACGAGCAGTGAATCAGGACAAAGTAAAGACTACGAAACCTTCAGAAAGACGCCTTGCAGGAGAGTTATGTCTGCGAGGACTTTTCAAAGAAGGGCCTCAGAGGTCCATTATAGAAGCAGGCGTAGGGTGAGTTGTTCGCAAGGGATGCCCAATTACCAGGGAAGGTGTGATAGGGATATCGTTGAAAAAAATGAACAATCATCTCCTGGAGAATCTCCAGAACGAGTCAGAAGAAGGTCATCTTCTTTAGCTGTGACTAGGGCTCCTCCTGATATTAATAGGTTTCTACAAGCTGAACCTCCTCGATCTGAACCTAGAAGTCCTGGAGTATCACCGGCCAGGTCTCCGAGACCCAGGAGTAGAACTGCTTCGATGCCTCTACAAAGGGTGAGTAATTCAATATAATATTCCATTACGAAATTTAATTAGGGTTATTTATATATATTTAACAATATATTTATATTATATAATTAAATTTATATTGACTTTCGGCATTTTGCGGTACTTCTGATAATTTGTACATGTGCTTATATGGTTCATGTGTGCGGGCATGTTGTATAATTAATTTTAAATCCGTTTCGATGGTCGATTTGCGTTTTAATTATTGTTCCTCGCGTGCATGCTTCGGGTTTATTATCCTTTGAAAGTTTGGTCGTTATTTAAATTTACAAATCAATTCACTGATGAAAGTGTATTGGAAAACGTTGAATATTTTTACATGTTATTAATAGAAAATTAACTTTTTATCTCGGAAAAAAATAGGAAGCAAAAATACTAAAATATTTCTCGTACATTTCGATTAATGTATTTTCGGATAAAACCGAATAATATGAATATATTTTGCTCAAATCTACTGTATAACCTCTTTAAATATTTTGTTTCGATAACCTCTATACGCGTATATGTAAGTACACATATCCTGGAAAACAATGTTTATTCGATTCGGAAAAATATTTATGCAAACAAACATGGAAAGCAATATATATTATTGTGTTGCTTTAGGACAGAACAGAAACAGATCGACACCATTCACAAACACCTACCTATATTAAGGTGACCAGATATAAATATAATAAAGAGAATGTATCGCATAATAAAAAAAATATTATTATTTTAGCGGGCTTTTTATGAGTCTTTAGAGACTAACAAAATTATATTTCAAGTGACCTTTAATAAAAAAAATTAATTTAATGTGTACGCTCTATCGGTATTGATGATATTCCCAGATGTTTTCACATTAAATATTAACAATAATTTTTGAAATATTTTATATAATATGAAACATAACATTTCTGGACATCTTAATTTACATATTAATTATGTAACTAATCCCACACGATTTTCGATTCTTATATCAAACAAACATGTGAAATTATCACGTATGCAATGTTTATCCTGCAAATTTGCGGCTACTTTATCTAATTTGTACCCTTTCGTGGCAAAACCTCATTATCGCAAAGTTTTACTGAACGTAAGGATTTGTCGAAACGAGAACGCTTCCGATATTGGTCAAACTTCGAACTTCAAACCAGTTCATTCGAATGTTCAATATAAACTAGAGCTATACGATAAACTAACATTAATTTTATCTCATCAATATCTTCTTTATAATGCTCTTAATTTGCATTTATAAAATTAAATCTTAATATTATTTATATGCACAAAAATAAATGGAATTAATATAACAGGTAAAACAGTGGACTTTTTATGCAAAATATTTAAAATTTAATTTAATATGAATTCAAATGTTCTTTAATAATCGAAATACAATCGGTTCTTCTACATCAATTTTAAGCCATTTAGATAGTACTGTTCTGTTCTAGATTGAAATAGTGTGTTCGTCTTGTAAAACGGATCCGTGCAGCACAAATTAATTATTCACGATCCGGCAAAGGTCAACGGGTGAAAACTCGAAACAGTTTTCCGAGCCGGAAAATCGGGGTCGATGAATTTCCCTAAGCTGGGTTTTCTGCGTCGATAAGTGTTCGCATCTTGTTATTGTTGTTTTTCAATTTAAAACACACAAGAGGAGCGATACGACTCTAAAAACACATCAGAAGCAAAAGATGCTTCCGTCAACTTCAGCTCTTTGCATTTATACGACTATTTTTTTTCATGATAATGAAATACATCTAAATGTATGTATTAAGATATTTAAATTTCAAAAATTTTTGATATAAAATTTAATTAATTTCTTTCTAGTATAATAATAAAACAATTTCAAATATTTATTTAATATATTATATAAAGCTTTTTTATAAAAAAAAATTAAATAGTTGTTATTCCGGCAAAGTATTTCTATAATAACAGAGTACTTACGACTTATTGCATGACATTTTTTTTATTTCTGTTTCAAAGAAAGGCTCGATTAAATTTTACAAAAACAGTTCACTGTTAAGCGCACTAACAGAGCGTTAGAAAAAGGCTTTCATAAAAATATAACCGAGACATTTGCCATTTTGTATATTTTGCTAAAAGCCGCACTCGAAGGTCTCACATTAGGTGCTCAAAATAAGGACACCTTCGTGGAAACCATATCCGTATCGTCACACCTTAATGGACTCCATGACCTTCGTGCATGGGGTTGTTTAAATGGGCAATTCACTCGAACGACTCAATTGTGATAAAATGGCTGGGATGTGAATCTACACAAAAACATCTATTACTAGTGATTAGATTGAAAGATAATTTAATTCGTTTGGATTGTAGATTGATGGTAATTAAAAAATATCGTGTGGCGTTCTCGCATGTTAGAAATAAAAAAAATTGTATGGTTTCATAAAAACTTGAATAAACTTTGTGTTTTTTTACATTGCTATATTTAAATAAAATTTCTATAAATGTATGAATGTTATAAAATAATATAATGATGAAAATTATCATACTATTTGGTCACAAGAAGGTCATACAAAATTGTTTTCATTATTTTTTTTTAATTCAGTAACAACAATTATCACTGTTGCGAAAAAATAATGAAAGAGAGTCGAAAGCTTTTCACATTTTCGATGACGCTCGAATAAATTTGCACTTCCACCACGTAATTTATATTTCAAAAAGCATTCATGAAATATTGTATAAATCATAAAATTTTCGAAGAGTTAGTTATTAATTTAATAAAAAAAAGATGAAATTTTTAGAATATCATATTAAGAAAATTTTCAAAAACTATTTTATGATTTAAAAACAATAAAAATCATTCAAATTTTCGCAACAATCGTTCTAATTTTACTACATATGTTACCAAAACGGCACTTTTTCAACAATCAAAGGAATCTAAATCAACACAAGAAGTTTCCACCCCGAAAAACTTCCTCTACATTCATTCCTAACGAACACACACGAAAACGACCAGCATGAACAATCATTCGAAAAAACAAACACAAAAAAAATCCGAAATAATATTACACAGCCTCTATCCCTTATTCTTCGTAAGTATACATACATATTTGCACTATTACTTTGATCGAATGCTCGTCGAAGTGTACGTGCGTGAGCTCGCTTAATTCGTTTGAACTCCACTCTCCTTCGAGCACTCGTTCGTCCGAGAAATCGAAAAAGGACGCCTAGTTGGGGTCCTGCGAAGCCTTCGAGGACCTCGTCGCTGACGGGGCCATTCTTCGTGGCCAAGTAACACGAGAACTTTGCCTAATTAGGTGGAGACGTGGGAGTGTTTCGTGCCACCGAGGGCGATATGCGCTAAAGATAAATTTTGGTATATTCAGGGTTTTTTTGAACAGAAAAATTAGCAAAAGATGTATTTGATACGTTATGTGTTTTGATTTTCGATATTTAGATTTTTAATATTTTTTAATTAACTATATTAAATATTTATCGAACTATAATCTATTTATTCGCATCGTTTGGTAAAAATATTGAATTTTGATTATATTAAAATAATACAAAACTTTTATTAAGTCGTTTAGACAGATTTTAATAATTAAAAGATCAAACTTTAATCTTCTCATAGTAATTTTAAATTTTGAAATGCATTAAATCGGATTTGAAAATTTTGTTTAAATCGAAAGTATTTTGTTACGGTTTTCGACATGAAAGTGAATTTGATATTTTTTCAAATTCAGTAATACTCAAAACAGTCGAAAGAATTTCTGAAAATGATTGTCAATATAAAACATTTTCTACGATGCGTTCAATTTCACAAAGTGCACGGATAGATTGAGTTACTATTTGCCAATTTCGAAACAGAAATATTTATTTTTACCCGAGTATTTTTATCTAAATGTATGCAATTACGCAAAAAGCGCAATTAATTATAGTCATCCATGAAATTACCATACATTAACATACACCGCTATTATTAGACAGCGAATTTAAAGAATGTCTCGAGTGACGAAAAGCAAATATTTGTCTGAAGAATTTTCGCGGCTAATTTGATTTTGTCCCTATCCTCAGACGAGACGACCCCGACCCTGAACAAACACTTACATTCGTACAGCATAATCTATATGATAAAATAATATAATTAAACGTAAAGCGAAGCGGTGACCTTATCGAGTAGATTACATCCCGTTAATTGAATCAGCGCTTAAATCCGCACTAAAACAAATGGACGAATGAGTGGTCTATAAAATGAAGTATGAGTGTTTTATTTTTATAAGGTAATGAATAAGTAAATTTGAAATATGGCAGATTTATGAATATTTCTTTTATCGATCGTCCATAAAGTATAAAGTTGATAATTCAATGTTTATTGCAGGATAAAACTTTTCTGATATGACATCAAAAGTTTTAGCGTTTTTCTTACTTCTCATTGAATTTGAATACTAAAATATAACATTATTTTCTCAATAGTCTCAAAGCGATAGAATGAAAACATATCTATTTATCTGTTTATTGAGGGAATCAACATGTTTGATGAGGCTTAATGATTAACAATTTGAATATGATAATATGATAAATCCTAAATCAATGGTAAACTCTTATCGAATGCGATGGTTTCTAATGTAATGTTATCAAAGTTGAGCAACATTTAACATAGTCAATTGATGGATATAATCATGCATATTTTGTATGTTAACACGAGATGATTTAACAAAGATGGTTTCAGTATTGGGTTTCTTGAAAGTTCACAATGAAAATAAAAAAAATATCTAAACATTTTTAATAATACCTACTGAATCTTTTCAAAAATTTTCGGAAATCATACTTAAAAAATAATAACTTTACAGAAATGAAAATATTTTTCATTTACATAGGAATCGATAATAATAAGAACCAGTAACATTGTACATGTTACACAATTGACTTTTTATATTAAAAAAAATTCAAATACATTCTCGAATTCTGCTTCGATTCGACAAAAAAAAATCAAAAATTTCCCACGCAAAACCGACATCGGAAATTCCAATCGGAGTTTATACACAAAATACACTCCTCCCACCGACCACCCTATACATGCAAACACGAAACCGAACAGGTGTGTGTATAATAATTCCACGTCATTGAATTCGATCAAAGTACCACGTATACAAGTTACACACATAAAATACACGAAAGGTTCGCGTTTAATTATATTTGCCGACGGTTTCGTCACCGAGTGTTTGTCGCGAAAATCCAAAGACTCGCGAAAGTTTTCCCCGCAAAAAATACAGGACGCCTCAGGATATTCTTTTTTAATGCGACGCGTTTCTTGTTTACGAGACAAAATACGTTTTATAAGAGCCTTTAATCTGCCCGATAGAATCGTATAAGTTGGCGATTAAGCGATGTTTTAAGTTGATTAAAAGGGCCGGTGAAAGTGACGCTCGTTCTGATTTTGATGGAATGGTTTTTGCCTGTTTGGGGAAAATTGTGAAAATGAAATATGAACGGAGGAGGAGACCGTACAGGGAATTGGGCTCGAGTAATAAATATTCGTTCCGCTTTCGGAAAATTGGGGCAGTGATTCTCAAATTTTCAGCTGTGGAGTCGTGAAGAATGTAGTTGAAATTAAATCGTATTAATTAAAACGTAAATGTTGATTAATGACCTGGTTTTCGAAATGAAAAATTAATTTGATACGATTTTACAAATTTGGTGTTGTTTATGTATTTTTCTAAATATTGTTATTAAAAAAGATTTCTATAAACGTTTTACTGCCGCATGGATTATTTTTATTATCATAATATCGTTTTTATAACTTTTATATACGAAAATTTAATTTAAATATGGCAAAGCAAAGAGAATTAAGTGTTTTTAGGCTTTTCTTGTAACAAAAGGCTTAAATAATACTAAAAAAAAATATTATATGACAGTTACACTTCCAACGTATAAGAATATCACACGATATTTTTTATCTAAATAAAACTTTATACATACATATGTATGTATGTATAATTTTAGCATTACTCTGAACTTAACCCACCTTTTCAATTGAAGCACGAATAAAACTTTAAGCTCATATCAGACTCAATGTTAACGAGTTTTCTTCGAAACTCTTTTCTTAAGCTGATGAAAATTTCACTACTACATAAAACACATAAAACACATAAAATCAGAAACTTTGAACGAGATTACATACTTTTATTAAGAGAAAACGGAGAAAAGACATCGACGTGAAAGAATTAAAATTTTTCGCTCGACAATATACGACGCACGAACCTCAAACTTTTACAATACTAAACCCTTTAATATAGACAACCAGTGTATGTTTCCCATACAATACACTAGGGATGGGAATGTATTTATGTGTCAGTGCGACCTTTAGGGTTCAGTGGCTTCCGTGACATTAGCCATTGTGCTAATTCCGAAACATTAGCGCTCAAGTTCGCGAAAACTTCAAAGAAAACGCTAAGCGCTTCGACCTCGTAGTGTCAAATTTTGTGATTATTATTACCGCGTATTGTGTACGTGTCTAGGTCAGTGCTTTTCAACCTTTTATCTTTCTGAGACTCCCTCGAGATTGGGTTAATATTTGATGAGACTTTTAGTATTTGAAATGGGTGAGAAATTCTAAAATATATTTATTTTTGTTAGTGAATCATATATGTATGTATGTATGTATGTATGTATGTATGTATGTATGTATGTGCTACTGTTTAAATATTAATATCGGTAAATTTTAGATTTTACTTGTAATTTTTATTATTCATTATAATTAAGTGATAAAATTTCTAAAAATATTGGTAAAGGTTTTTATTTTGGATTTTCTCCGAATATGATGTGATGTGTTACAAGCGATTTTAATTACAAATATGGGACTATCAGATATTATATAAAAATGTTGTTTCATAAAATAATATGATATTTCACATAGTCGATAGTTCGATAGTCCGAAATGGAGTTGTACTCATACACAGTACTTTTATCATTTATGTTAAATTTTAGTATTTACTGATAAAATCTAAAATTTACCGAACTTAATATTTATACATATTATAGTATAACAATTATACTATACAAAACCGACTAAATATAAAATATTATATTTTTACAACGCATAAATTTTTATCAAAAGCGTTCCATAATTATAATTTTATACTGCAACACAAATAAGTAATTAATTTTTCAAACCAATTTCCACGCTCAAAAAATTTCCCCGTAACGCTAATTACTTCCTGGGAAACCGCCGCAAATCCTCCATTCTCCCAAAAAAGACCATACCGATAAACAAATCAAAAAACGAACCGAGACACAGCAAAATCTTGTATATCTTTATACATCTAGCCTTTTTTACGATCGCCAATAGACTGAGGTTGTTGACAGCGTCTTCGAAATCGATATGGCGCACCTGTCGGGTACTAGATAAAACACATACACTTTATGGGTAGAATACAGCCATCGATGGCTCTCGAAATGCCCTACATTGATTTCGACAGGCTGCCGAAACGTAATGTCAATCAGGGAAAACTCGATCGGGAAATGGTCAATCGCGAACGTGCTGTTTGAGTTGTTCGGCGTTCCGCTTTGCATAATGGTTTTTGCAATTCGAGTTATTTGTTTGAGTTGTGTGTGTGTGTGTGTGTTTGATGGTTCGTTTTGTTGTTTGGGAATAGATTAATTTATCGATTTGTGCATTGAATGTTTTGGGTGGATATTGAAAGGTTCGTTCAAAAAAACATTGTGTTGTAATTACGTTGTTTTTAAAAAAAATTAATTTCATGTTGTCAAATAATATCAAAAACGAAAAATTCATCGAAATTTTGTAAATTCGGTCTACTTAAATGATTGAAAATATTTTTTTATTCGAAGCTCAAGATGTGAAAGGATGTAGAACAAACTTCTCAAAGAAAAGTTCGCTCCTTCATCATTATTCTAAATTGTTCGTCGTAAATCAAAATGGAACATACAAAATTCGCTGAAGCAGTTATTTGATAAAATTTTATGGAAATAACAAAACTTTGTAAATGTATTGCGTTCAAAATGTACGTGATTACTTTGAACATACGAAATTTAATTAAACCGAATGAAAATATGCAAAAAAAAAATACAATACACACAAAAAAACAGACTCTGCATAATAAATATCGTTCATTGACATGAACGTGAATTGAATTTTCGCATGAATAATTCATGCGTGTGCAAAATTTTCCAGGAAAAACACTATTTATGTAATAATATAATATTTTATAATCAAATGAGCCAACTTTAAACTCAATTTGGTTATGAGTTGTTTTCAGCATGCAGCGTCACGCGTCAACTCCTCAAACACTAATTACTCAACTTCACGTATCATGAATGTATAACGATTCAACGGAAACCATTAACGATTATAAAAATTTCAATTAGTACAAACTCAATGCCTATAATTTGTATTCGACGGCTCGATTTAATTAAGTACAATTCGCAATTTCATTTAATCGGATTTCGTTAAAGCTCGCAATTATCTATTCGATTCATTTCCGAGAGATATTATATAATGTACATTATGTAATATGTTAAAAATAATTACGTAAATGCGGCGACACGGAAGGGCTTTGGGGTCAAAGTTCTCGTGCTGAATATCAATTAAGTTATTAAAAAAAATTCGGTCGTATATAAACCGACGCATAATCACATTATTTTATTTTCGGATAGTGTTATATCACATATCAGATGGCTTTCAGCAATTTTCCACTCGAGCTGAAATAGAAAAAAATCTGCGGTTACCTAGGAGACCTAAACGCCGCGGGAAAATAGACGCTTTTCCACGCCGAATTTCCCTTTTTCTATTTGCAATGGAAAACTCGAGTTTGATTCGAAAGCTTTCTTCGGTTTCTTTTACGACGCACTTTTTTTCGCGTGAAAAACACCGCAGAGAAATGCAACGATTTTTCCGAAACATATACATATATAAACTTATATAATATGATTTATATAATAAAAATAGTAAAACTGTAAAAATATTAATAATTGGGCGGAAAGTATGAATTTCTCCGAATATTAGATATCATGGGAATACGCGAGTATTAAGTTTCGGAAAAAATCGCTTTTCCTGAAAAACCTTTCCACAATAATCATTCTGAGGTTTTTGCAAAAAAACCAAAAAGAAAACCCTCGTCTTTTTCGAGACAGTTTTCCCGGTCCCGCTTCCATCCTTGACGATAAACCGTTCCAACCAGCAGGTTTCTCAAATGTTGTATAACATATTATTTAAGATAAATAATAAAATGTCTCAGTCTCGACCTTTTGACCTCCGTCTTTAATCTAGGCAATATTGAAACGGATTATGGTTACTTTCGTTTGCCTTCACTTCCTGGAAGATATTAATAATAAACATATGTATATAGTATTCGACAATTTTGTTTAATATGAATATTTTCGTTTTCAGCCGATGCTGGGTAGTACAAGACGTGCTGCTTTACATGGTGGTTCTGATGCTGGTCTCGATATTGAATACTACCGATTGAGGAGTTTCAGCATCACTGCCCATGGTGTTAATAATCTAGGAGATTCTTTAAGGAGTAGACGTAGTCGAAGTATTAGTTCTGTAACTAGTTCTGGTTCAGCTACTAGTGCCAGAGATCGACTGGATAGGTAATTACGAGTTCGGTTAATATTTGGATTTTTGTTATGATTGAAATCTATATGTTCATCGAATATTTAATACGGGTTTATTAAGGTCTTAATTTATTATTGTGTTAGAAACCCTTTCGACCTTCGAATTAAATGGGTATCTATTACAATTACGTTTCATATAAATTTCTCTCAATATTCAAATTAAAATGTATTACATACATACATATATATATTTCCATTTTTATATATGAAAAATTCAATTTTTAGAAATATAGTTTTGAAGACACTTACGTACAGAGATTAAATCGGTTATAAGAGTGACTAAAAATAGTTTTCTATCTCCTCAAGACTTTGTATAACTCCTTTTTATACTTTCTCCTTGTTTTTATAAAATCTAGCAGCAACATTTGATCGTCCTTGTGAAATATTTCGTGCCATTTGCAGTTACAATATGTCGTTGAGTCGGCAACAACTATGTATATATTGTTTGACAAATGAAAAAACTTTATCTTGTAGTACACGTTACATAAATTACACATAAATAACCTACAACATTGTAAATCTAATGAATTAATTAAATTTCAGCACCGAATCGCAGCCCGCACAAACGGCACAAGGTCCATACAGAGTTGCCATGTTAGGAGCATCCGGTGTAGGAAAAACGGCCCTAACATGTCAATTCACAACCAGCGAATACATCTGCGCATACGACGCTTCACTAGGTAAATACTCCAATCCGAAAGATTTAATATTTATCCACAACATATTACTAAATATTGTTCCAACCTCTGTTTACACAATTATCCGTACTGATGACTCAAGCTCCTGTAAAAAGGGGAAAAACAAAAGGCATTTCTATTTTCTCCGCACTTTATAAAGGTAGACAAGATGTAAAAGAAAGAAAGCATTTTGCGATAAAAGTAAAATTGTGTAAACACAGCGCGGAACGAATCGCAGACAGTTCGACGTTTCATCGTCGACTTAGCAACGAACGATTCCGCTTCGGGGTTTTTATCTGAACATATCGTGATTTAAAAAATAATAATAATGTTTTTTTATTTATATACAATGTATAAAAAAATGGGAAATGTTAAACATGGAGGTTTTTTTCGATACACGTATTATTTATTTATGTATTTCGTGAGGTATTCCGCGATCGAATCTTGTTTGTTGAGTGTGTAGTTACAGATTTCGGATGATTTATATTTAAATAAATGTATATTTTGAAATTTTTTTTGTATTTAGCCAGTTCGCATAGAATACGAAAATTGTTAAAATTTTATTTTTGGGAAAGTATTGAAGTCAACTCTGCTGTATTCTAATTCATACCCAAAACCTACACGTTTCTTTCAACTGTCAGAATTTTATACATTTCGCACTTTTTTTTATATAGAAATGTAAAATCGCGAAATTCGTTTTGTCAAATAAACAGAATGGCTTCTTTTTCAAGCTTTTTTTTATTTACATCTCTAAAGAGTTCCTTTCGTTCGATGGCTCTCTCGACATCCACTTGATGCTTATGAAACGATAAGACACGAACAGGAGGCTTTCGCTTTTAATCAATTTTCGACTCGAAAAAATAATTGGACGTCCGCGTAACACCGTCTTCATAATACACACTTGTATATTCACGAATGATATCACAACACGTATCGAAGAGGACACGGTCGAATGAAACCTGAATCGAATTTTGCACAATATTACAAATAGACAAACTACCGGGAAGCTTCGCGGAAAGAGGTTGCGAATCAATTTAAAAACTTTTCGATAGTACTCAATATTTTCAATATTGAGTATTATATATCCTGTGGAAAATTCTGTTTACGGAAAATATCTACAGAATATTTTTAGTTCGTGAAAATGTTACGTGTACGATTTAGAAAGAAGGAAACCAATTGTTGCGGAAAAATTATATTTTTAGATACGTTCCGCAATTAGCGAATGTTATAAAATATCTCCAAGGCTCGTAGATTATTTTTCATCTTAACTGAGCAAATGTTACATTCATTTTTTTTTTTCATATAATTGCAGACGAAGAATACGGGCAGAAAAACGTCTCAGTTTTGTTAGATGGCCAGGAGACGGAATTAGAAATAATAGATCATCCAGCTTCAGAGATGTCTGTGAGTATATAAAGAAGCCTTTTATATAATATAATTTTATTGTGTAATAAAGATTTTTCAGGACACGAACGCAATATATAATTTGTAATCGTTTATTTTCCGGCTAAAAGCCTGTCATCTCTCATACGTGTACGTACAGAAACGACCGCCGAAATAAATTATTTGAAACGAAATAATATCGATTCTCTTGAGTCTTTACACGTGTTTAACACTTGAAATGTTTCGCTGAAAGCAAGTCTTGTATGAAATATGGAGTTTATGGAGACCTGCATCGGCTTTTCGTGTGCATTTTCCGCGTCAGATCTTAATGGTTTGAAAATAGAACTGCCTCGGGGGAAAATCTCGCATAATACACTTTAATATATTGAGAAATTAATAATTATTTTCTTTTCGATATAATTATAAACTCAAACAATAAAATTGCTTAATTGAAAGTCGATGCTGACATTCGAGTCTTCTTTAATTGCGTCGATTCGATTTGATTGTGTTCGGGGAATTGAACGAATCAAATATTTAATTTGAAAAAAAACGTTTATTGAAATTGTATATCCGAAATTGAGTCTTCTTGAATAAAATTGGTTTCGTACCGAAGCTAAATAATAAATGCTAAGGATAGAAGATAATTATAATCGCGTATTATTAATCTGAAACTATTTGAAAATTATTATTTCTATTATACAAATCTTTTAAACTACTTTATCCATATTATAACGAGAAACTTTAAATTAAAAATCTTATCTTACAATAAATATTATTTATGTTGATGATGATTCATAATAAAATTTAAAATCCAATTTCGCAGGTGGAAAGTTTTTGCGCCACATACAACGCCGACGTTTTCGTGGTAGTATATTCAGTAGAAGACAGACAATCATTAAAAGCAGCTGAAGACATCCTTCTATACTTATGGAAAGGCGACTATATGTTAACAAGAGGTGTTATCCTAGTAGCGAACAAAGCAGACCTGGAACGCAAAAGAGAAGTGCCTATGGTTGGTAAGTACGAAAAGGATTAACGACTATTCTCATACACACATCACTATATTTTTCATATATGAATCTTCGTTTCAAGTCGGCAGAAGGCTCGCAAACAACTACGGCTGCAAATTCATCGAAGCCTCCAGCGGAATCGCCCACAACGTGGACGAACTCCTCGTCGGGATCCTGGCTCAAGTTCAGCTCAATCCTCAGAGGGCTTCTTCGCAGAGGAGGAAGAATAAACGAGGTTTAGGAGGTGGTGTTCGTCTGCCGACTGCTCCAAGACTGTTGGCTAGACTCTTGGGAATCAGACGTAGAGCGAAGTCATGTGAAAATTTGTTTGTGATTTAAGTTTAAACTATTATAATATATGAGCCAAATATTGTATGCGATTTCGACCAAGTTTTCTTTTATATGGCCTATTTTATAAATTGTATATAGATTATCTCAAGTTTTATTGACTATTTTTGTATATAATGGTTCATCGGTTTATTTTGTGTTTGAATAAAATAATTGGGTTTTGTTTAATGTTTTAATTGTTAAATTTAATGTGAAAACCGATATTAATATTTTACAAATCGCTTATTAGTTGCCGAATGTGGGAGTTACATATTTTCGATCTATTGATTAAGATTATATATTAGACAATTATTTTCATTGAGATGATAACCCGTCACTTTTTTTCGTGTGGAATGATAGGATTTAAAAAATAATAATGGTATAAAAATTTTACTTCTAATGCGCAAGGATACCATATTGTTTTTCATTTACAATTAGTGCTAGTTTATTGCCTTCTGTACACACACTTCATATATTTCATGTGAACTAGATGAGAAAATTGTTTTTATCCTATTTGAAATGAAACTGACGACTCGTTGTTGGGCATTCTTTCTGTGCAACATGGGTTGACTTGCAAATTATTATAAATATGTATTTATATTCTGTGTTTTAACTTTCAACTAACATATATTATGATGGCCCAAGATTTTACATAAAATTCCAATAAAAGTATTGTGCCTGAGTGGATGTATTATGTAATTATTTATAGATGGAAAGAGTATGAAAAATTAAAATATAATTATACTCCAATTTTGAATTATACAAATGCTATTTTATATATTATATCTATAAAAATTGATTTAAGCGAAATATTTATATAATTAAAAACCTATTTGAAATTAAGAATTAAAATTTTAACTAAAATTCTATGATTTTCCAAGTGTTCAGTTAATTTTTGAAGGAAATTTTGAAAATGTAATTTCAATAGTATTTCCTCTAGCACAAATAATCATTGCTGTGTAATATCTTATCGATTTCGGAAAATCGTTGAAACAATATCAGCAGCTATAAAGTGTACAAAATATTGATCATAACAGAAGTATATGATTATAAATAAATATTATATAAACTTACATTATTTTGATTTGTTAAATGAAAAATTTAATTTATACATTTTAAGACTTTGTACCTTTGCAATACATAACTTTGCTATCGAAAAGTTGTGGTGACACTTTTCAACAAATGACTTATGAATATTCCATGAGTGTATTATATTTATATAATCTTAATTAATTAAGTTTTTTCAATATAAATGTATATATTATATTAATAATAATATTAAATATTAACAAACATTATGACCAACCAATAAACGTATTTCAAAATTGCAATTAGTGTATATTATTATCATAAACTTTCATTTTATTTATTAATAATAACAAATAATGATGATGGATCTACAGCACAATCTTTTCTTATTGCAAAAATTATGCGATAAATTAATAAAATGCTTGAATGATAGTCATTAGATGGATTCTATCAAATGCAACAAACTACATAATATGTATCTATCTATGTATATCTAATATGTATATATAGGTAATATGTATCTATCAAATGCAACAAACTACATAATATGTATCATATTATGATGATAATGAGAAATGAGTAAAAGAAAATAATAAATAAAAAAATAGTACTTATAACTTTTCTAAATTAGTAAAAAATATTATACATACATGTTTCAATTTGAAAAATATACAATAAATGAAAATAAACATGAATTACGCAATCATATGTGAGCTAACATTTTTTTAAAATAAAATTGATCAAGGGATGAATTTTTTATTAACTCTTTAAGAGTTATAAAGCTTCAAATAGTATTATGAAAGAATTTTCCGGGATTGATGTTATGTAGAGTGCATATATCGCAGTATTCGCAGTCTAAGCAATTCAGTCCATATATGTACATATATGAACTGGGATTTCCGTCCAAGTATATATAGGTAATAACGATAATAAATAACATTAATTGATAAAAAATTAACCATAAAAATGTTGAAACACAAGATGAAATAATAGTTCGTATAATTTTATTTTAAGCACATATATTATTTCAAATTATTAAAAAGTATTGTGTAAATATAACATTAAAGAATTAAAGAATGTACAATAATCAAATGTATAAACTTTAATATAATTTAAATTTGATATTAATCATAAATACAATCAAGAGTTTATGTTTTCGAAAACAAAATTGTAAGGACCTTTTAAAAGATTAATAATAGTTGAAGTTTTTTTAGGTGGTGGACCATTCCAAGATACTTTAAAATGTCTCATGAAATTAATTATAGCTATTTCCGTCTCAAGCTCAGCAAATCTTCTCCCAACACATGATCTGGATCCAAATCCAAAAGGCATTGTGCAAAATGGATGAGCTTTTGTATATAACATATCTGAATTGATATTATTTCTTAACCATCTTTCGGGAACGAATTCATTTGGTCTAGGGAAGTATTTTTCATTGTTCGATGCATGAATATGAATAAAAAAGATTTTAGTCTGTTAAAAATTAAAAATATTGGTATAAGCATTACATATTGTAAAAATATTATTAAATGAATGAATAAGTCATACATACCCCTTTAGGTACTCTATATCCCAAAAGTACAGCATCTTTAGTGAGATTTCGAAGAACTCCTGGAACAATTGGATACAATCTCGCCGCTTCTTTGGTACATGCTTTCAAATATTTCATCGCATTAAGGGTGTCAACTGTTAACACAGATTCCTTATTGGGAAGAAAGTTCAAAATTTCATTTTGCAAAATCTCTTGTTTTGATGGATTAATTGCTAAATTATAAAGAATATTTGTGACAGCCGTTGACGTCTAAAAGAGAAATGAAAGTTGTAATATAATTTCTATAATTTGATATCACTTATGTAAAATTCATTTATAAATGTTATACTTACTGTGTCGACTCCAGCTAATAACATATCTAAAGACATCACAACAGCAAACCTTTCGTCAATTTTTAAAAGCTTTTCTAAAACACTCTTCTCTGATTGTTCATTAACATCATTATTATTTTTCTTTTGGTTAATTTCATCAAAAGCTTGTTTTATCAAATTTTCACACATTCTGAGAAAAATTCATATAAATTATATATATGTATATCATGTAGTAAAGTGTATTATATTATATGTATATTTTAAAACTAACGTTGTCTGTTCATCATAAACTTTCATAGCTTTTTTAAATGTCGGTGTAGATATATATTTCCAAATACTCGGCTCAAAGTCGAGTTTACCGCTGTAAATAAAAACTTCTTCAACAATTCGTATCATTTGTGCTGGAATAGAATCTTCCAACAAGTCACCATGAAGACATCCCAAACGTTTATTCAAAGCCAGATAAGCTATGCTTTCCAAGGCCCATTTATTTAATTCTTTTTGAAAGTCAGTATTTATTTTATTATCATTCCCACTAATTGATTTTATTCTGAAAAATTATATCGTTTATATTACTCAAAATAATGAAACCTGTTTTGTTATTTATTACCTTTCCATTAATTGTCTAGCAATATCATTAACTGGATCAATATATTTTTTAACTATTGCAGGTTGCATCATAATAGAATTCACTTTGCTTCGAAAATTATGCCAGTCATTACCATTGCTGAAATTAAGTATTTCTTAATAATAAATAAAAATAATAAATATAATTTAGAACCTATTGTGAAATATACGAATTGATCAAGCCCTTGGCATTTTTAAAAATATCTTGTCTCATATTTGCTCTGTAATATGACAAACTAGGCATAAAATCCTTTTCTGGTAGAACTCCTTCTAATCTGTATACCTGAAAAATGATTCATGTGATTTTTGTAATTTTAATCAATTTTTCAAGGATTAATTTACCATCTCAATATCAACAGGATTATATAGATAAGGAGTTCCGGGCGGGCTGCCGTTGCGTACGCATCGCTTGCAGGACGCTCCTTGCCATTCGGGATTTTTTCATTACATACTCGCTTTTTTACATCCGATTTTTTAGTAGTGCCTCCGTAGTTGCTTACTTTTAATTTAGTGTTTAAAAATTCCTTGTCTAACCAGTGTTTCGATCGAAAATCGCGTTTTTAAATTTCAAATCTATATAACTTCAGTGCAGAATCACGAAATCAACGCTCTCCCTCTCGTTTTTTTACCTAAACCCGACAAAATACCGTTGGTTGCTGCAGTTTTTTTTGCATAGGCGAGAAACCCAAGTAACACACGTGTGCGAGCTAAGCTGCATCTTCGAGCCAACACGCATCAACCGACCGATAAGTAGACGTGAATTTAACTAACCTACTAATTCACTAATCATTATTATTATTGTTATTATTATTCGAAAAATCCCGCGCGAAGTCGTCTTCCCGGACGTCAACATCTGCTATCGATTGGCACATTCCTGAATCGTTTGACGAGGCCCTTTGTGCTTATTTTTTCCACAGTTTCCCCAACTTTTCATCCCCTTCAAAATATTTCTCAAAATCTTTAACATTCACATGTGACCTACCGCCCGCAAAAGTTAATATTCCAATTAAAAGCGAATTCGCGCGCCGCGATAAATAAAAAAAAAAAAAAAAAAAAAAAAAAAAAAAAAAAAAAAAAAAAAAAAAAAAAAAAGAAGTGCACGTGCTCCTGCTACGCAAGTTTAAAAAAGTACACCTCGTAAAAACGGAATCACCTCACCTCAAAGACGGTAACTCTTAATTTTTAATCCGCAATTTCGTCATAATTAGAAATCAACAAAACACTAAAATCAACATATAAAATTGGATACATTTTTTAGATTATTATTTCAAAATCTTTTATATCATTTCCAATAATAGTTCGACTTTTATCTGCATCTATGCCCAATCCAAAGTAACACTATATTGTATCCCTTATCTAGAAAAATGTCATCAATGCCATTTATAAGCCCTTTTAACGTAACTATATCCCAAGTAGAATATTATATAGAATACTTAATATACTCGTACATTAGTAGCACATAACCTATAACCTTATATTTTATAACCCTAAACAATTGTATAATACTAACCATCATAGGACTACAGTAATCATTCAACCCTGATCCTATTGTAAAGTAAGGAAGGGTACACTTAATACAAACTAACTTAATAACCATTTAAAGTAGCGAACCGGCCGTAGATTTAACTAAAATCGTAAATGGTCCTCCACTTATTTTGGGTCGACTAATATCAACTAACATATTTGGTTAATATCATGCCTTAAGTCAAACTAATAAAAACTAACCACGCGCTCTTCTTGATTAACCTAAAATTAAATTATTGCGACATAAATAATAATCAGCTAACAACAACTAACTCACTTGCGAAAGACATATAGAGATACACCTAGTGGAAATAACGCATGAACAAATTAAGAAAGAGAATAACTTGCATGTCATATTTAGTTAATTCAAAAATTCTTTGGTAATGGTAAAGGCCAATGACGTGTGTTCTACCGAGGTCCGAACCATGTAGGACCAACGGTCTCGCCTCGTCTATCAAACTGGTGATCATTACGATCGCAAAGTGGGCAGCGAGGGCGCAGTCTGCTTAGTCTCTAACTCGTCTGTCCCGCTGGTGGTCATTGCGATCCGCCCAGAAGACAGCGATCACAGAGTCTAGCACATAGACACGCGTATCGTTGGTCTGAGAACCTCCTTCGCTGGCATGGGCGGACTGGTTCTTATGGTACATGTCCCTCACCGAAATACGACTTGGGCTAGCGCGGTGAGGTATAGCCTAGACTGCCGCATTTGTCTGGTAAGGCCTTGTCCTGCAGTGGATAACTTATAGGCTGCTAATGATGATGATGATATAGATAAAGAGCTCGATCCAAGCCTGTGATTTTTTCCAAACGAACTATTTCACCATATTTTGCATACAGACTTTCGAATATTCCAGTTGAATTTTCTTTGGTGTTACCATACTCACCTGGGAGTTTTTTAATTATTATTTATTTATTTTTATTTTATTTTATAAAAATTGAATAACATAATTCAAAAAAATACCAATGCCACGCATGAATCTTAGTGTGTTCCCTAAAATCGGAATTGGTTTTGGTCCAGGTATACTTTCGAATGGTTTTGCATTTTTCCATTCCTCGGAAGGACAGTGCGAACTGTTGATATCCATTTCGATCACAGGACATTTTTCTTCATTTCCAAATGCAATTTTCCGATTTTCAGTCAACGAAACATTTAATAAACTAAAAAGGAAAATATTATATTGTCTTGGAAAGAAATTCCATTCATGTACATCCAGGAAACATAATTTTTACCTTCTATTTTTGTTACAAACTCGAGTAATATTTTTTATTCTGAACATATTTATAGACCCAATGAATAATTAATTAATGTAGACAGCAAATTATTTCACTGATTGTCTTCGACTGTTGCGATACCGAAATATTATTACAACTCTTAACACTTTACCGACCGGAAGTAATGGCTGCTGGATTTATCTTAACGACCGCACGTTTTTACAAAAAATTTCCTTTTTTGCGCAATTTACTTAAATTGTTGTAACTTTTTTATCAATTTATTGATTTTTACGAAACTTTCAGAAATTATTCATTGTGAATGTGTTTACGTGTAAATGAAAAAAAACAACAATTTTTTTTAAATTAATTGAATATAGAAATACGTTCAAATTATTACATGGAAAATAATAATAAAAAATGTTTAGAATCACTGGCACAGCACTCATATTCGTTTTATATTTTGGTTATGAGTGTCGCTAACAAACTACAATATCATTTTGCATAAATAAACGTTGAAAAAATACATATAAATATTCGTAATATATACGCAATCAATCGATGCGGTGTCAATCGATTTCGTAGTATCGTAAATTTTATTAATTTTGTTTAACTAATCTCAGTTACAAAATAAGTAATACATACAATAAAATACATAAACACAATAAAATACATAATAATTAAAAGTTTTCCTTCAGATGAAAATCTGAAAAGCATTTTCCAATGTGTAATGGGATTTTACATCCTTTACACATAAATGATGTGTCTTTGTGAGAGATACACACTTTACATTACACTTGACGGATCACGACAAACTAATCAAAATCTTTTAGGATAATACAAAGAAAGCAGTATTATTATTATTATTTGGATATCCACGAAAAAAAACAAATCATGTTTAGATCAGTGCTTCCTAAATTTACGAAAATATTCAGTAGAAAGTACAAATATTCATTTACGAATATTTTTCCACATAACATATTTAAGGAATGTAAAATTCTTTGGGAGTTAGCATTTCTGACATTGAACCCGATATCGATTTGTTATGTAAAAACTTAATTGTTTCATGTGTATAATTTTTATTTAAAAAGAAAAAGCAAGTTCCTATATTTTTGTGCTAAATATGTGTATTATAATTGTAATAATTATAAATTATTATAATTGTAATAAAAATTGTAAATAATTGTAATAAAAAAATTATTTTTGGGGTGGTCGGGAATTAATTATTTCAGATTTGAAATGAAAATAATTGGGAAGAACCGGTTTAAATGAGGTCAAGACGCGCGTTCAAGGACAAAAAAACGCATAAATCACGAGCGTAAACAAACAACAGTGGGTCGAAAAGTGACATATTTTTATTATTATTATTTTGTATGATTATTACAATTTACAAAAATAAAAACATCACATAGTTTTAATTCAAGATTAATTCATCAATTAGATTTTAAAAGTTTCGATGCTTAAGTAAAAAATCATGGTTTTTTCGAACAGCAAAGTTGGGCGTATCCGAGGACGAGACATTCACGCTGCGGTCGTTTGAACGAAAAAAAAAAATACAAGTACGTCTCGTCTGCGGTCGGTAATGTGTGTCTTATCTTACTTTTTGATTTTTTTGTTTATTTCATATTTTTTACATCTAAAAATGTGACAAGAATAATATCAACAAACGTATTTTTGTTAGTGTTACTTATGAAATTCAGTGTAAAAAATAAAATGTAAAAAAAGTAAATAAGTAAGTACGTATACAAAATTATTATTGATTTCAGGTTAATTTTACAAGCTTTTATTACTTTGAATACTGTTTATTTCATACAAAAAATTTGCTTATTTCTTAATACTAAATAACATAAAATACATGAGTATACATATAATACTATATTTATAAGAAAGTATATTAATTTTATTACAAAATTTTCAATAATTTTATCAATGTCACTTTTTGGCATTTTCAAAAATAAAATTATAAGGTCCTACTAAATAGTTAATGCTGGTTGTTTTTCGGGGAGGTCTTTGACCTTCCCATGACAAATCAAAGTATCTCATAAAATTAATAACCGCTACTTCTAGTTCAAGTTCAGCAAATCGTCGTCCTACGCATGATCTAGGACCAAATCCAAAGTGCATTGTACAAAATGGGTGAGCCTTTTTATATGATATGTCTGAATCCAGATTACCTCTCAACCAACGTTCTGGAATATATTCATTTGGATCAGAAAAATTTTGATCCTTCAATGAAATATGTTGATGCATAAACATCACCTGGGTCTATTAAACAACATCAAAAATAGAATTTACAGTATTCTTATATACCGAATATATTATTATAATTATTCATCAATAATATTTCTATATGGTTTTACCCCCTTTGGTACTTGATATCCTGACAGGACAGCATCTTTTGTGAGATATCGCATAGTTCCTGGAGTTACTGGATACAATCGAGCTGCTTCTTTAATACAAGCCTTCAAATATGGCATGGAATTAAGGATATCAATAGTCAACATTGAATCGTCATTAGGAAGAAGTTCCAATATTTCTTTTTTTAAAACATCTTGCTTTGATTTGTTCGATGCCAAATAGTAAAGGACATTTAGCAAAGCTGAGGATGTCTATGAAAATCAAAATAATACTATACATATATTACACAATAAATGTCTAATTGAAAGTATAAACATTTAATTTGTTTGAAATATTACAGTGTCAACTCCAGCTCCTACCATATCTATAGACATAACAATAGCAACTTTCTCATTTACTTTTAAAAGTTTCTCTAAAACACTTGGTTCTTCGTTTGTATCAACTTTGTCTTGTCTTTCATTAATTTTTTTAATGGCATCTTTAACTAAACTTTCAATCATTCTAAAAAAAAAAGTGTGTAATTTATACTATTATAAGTATGAATTATAAAATGATAATTGTATATAATATTATAAATAATATACGTTGTTTGTTCGTCATATAATTTCATGGTTTTTTTAAAAGTAGGGGTAGCAATATATTTCCATAGACTTGGTTTAAAATCCAGTTTTGCACTGTAAGTGAAAACATCTTCAGCTAAACAAATCATCTTGGCCGGAGTAGAATCATGAGACAAATTTCCTTGAAGACAACCTAGCCTTCTGTTGAGTGCTAAATATGCTATGCTTTCCAAGGCCCATTTGTTAAGTTCTTTCGAAAAATTTTCAGATATTTTGTTGTCTTTACCTCGAATCGATTTTATTCTGTAATTTTATATATCTAAAATATATAAATAAATGAAACCCTCAAAAATAATTGTAAAAATAATTATCACCTTTCCATAAACTCTTTGGCAATATTATCCACAGGGCTAACATATTGTTTAATTATTTTAGGTTGCATCATTATAGTATTAACTTTGTTTCGAAATTCATACCAATCGTTACCCTGACTGAAAATGAAAATTGCAAATGGATAACAAATTTGACACACACATAAATTTATTTATTAAAAAATAACAACAAAAACTAACGATGTCAACAAGCCTTTATTATCTTTAAAAAGATCTTGTCTCATGTTTTCTCTGTAATATGAAACACTTGGTAAAATGTCTCTTTTTGGTATGACACCTTCTAATTTGTATACCTTTATATTAAAAATTATAAAAATGAGCACATTTTGATAAATTCAAATTATACATCAATTTCTCAAACCTTTTCAATTTCAGCTGGATTATGAAGATGAATAGATCTCTTGAAACCGATTACCTTTTCTAAACGAATGATTTCACCGTACTGATCATTCATCATCTTGATCATTAAATTAATGTTATTGGTTAAAGCTTTTCCATATTCTCCTACATTCCAAAAATTGTTTCAGACAAGTAACAATAATTTATACTTTATAATTTCCTTAGAAGATAAACGCATAGGTACATATTAGTATTACCTATGCCTGGAATAAACCGCCATGTATTTCCAATTATTGGCAACGGTTTAGGACCTGGAATATCTTTGAACGGTTTAGCATTCGCCCATTCTTCAGGAGTACAATGGGACTCATTTTGATCTTGACCATATTGCTTGCCATTCATTGGACATTCTTCCTTATTAGTTTTTGTTGAAGCGGTTTGATAATTCATTGAACAAGACGTATTCAATAATCTGAAATAAACAATTCACAGTGTAATACATAAATTTGTTTTATTATAATGATCCCATTTTATTGGATACCAAAGCTTGATACCTGACTAATCCTCCTCCAAATTGATTAAAGTTTGACCTTGGCAAAATTAATGTAGATTTACTAATTCTGACGATCGACATTTTGAAATAATATGAATAGAAAATTCAACTGAATCAGTTTTGACAATCTGTATGTGAAGTAATGTCAGTATCTAATGCGAAAATGTTCTGCCATATGTTGTTTTCCCACTTGTCAGACAAAGACAGACTGATGTTTGATATTTATATCTCTATCTTATAGATTAGTTTTTGATGAAGACGTCCTTCAAATTATTTACGATTACGAATTATAACGTGTGAATCATTCGATTAACAACTTGTTTTCTAACTGCTTGGTTGTTATGTCGTAATTCAAAAAGTAAACTAATAATAAGTACCTACTTACTTATATACAGATGTATCATCGTAAATTTTGACAAATTGGACACACAAAATCGTTAATAAAAAGTGAAAATAACATTTATCTAACACTGAAAACAGAATATCCTACGAATAAAAGTTATTTTATCTTTTTTGTAGGAATGCTTTTAAGGTACAAATTTGATTTTTAATATTTTTCTGTAAAAGTGATAGTTAACAGATATTCACAGAAAACCGTTTTTGTCAACCTTTGACCCCTTGCAAAATTTTATGCTGACCTCAAATCGATACAAACTTTTGATATTCTGTTTAAAAATCATAATATTAAGCTTCATACCAAAATTCGGCTTTGCTGTGGTTTTAAGGAAGCAAATATCTTTATTCCATGGACTAACACGACAATTGTTTAGTGCGTATTTCAGTTTCGTTTTCGTACCCCAGTTTTTGAATTTGGTTAAATATCTACATTTTTAATACGTCAATTGAAAGGGCTTTAGGCAGAGATGTTTTTACAAATATTTGAAATCTTTCAGCTACGTTTTTTTTTAAACAAGAAATATAAAAAAACACCGGTTTTCCTTTACTTCAACAAGTTTTCGATAAGTAATCGTGTATTTTAAATAGTTATGTGTAGATATAGATGTTTGTATTCATATTTTATGGACGAAATACACTGTAAACAAACAAAAAAAAGCTTGAAAAATAAGAATTGTCTACCATATTATCTTTCATTTGGGAATTATCAGTGCACAAGTGCGAGATTTTGGATTTTTTCTTAGAAATCGAAAAAATATCAATAACTCAAAAACTATAATACTTTGGACTGAGGTATATTTACTTTAAAATATCCCAAATGATATGACCTAGATAGGTCATATCATTTGGAATAGGGAGATCCCTTTAAAAGCTTTGCACTCCGTTGCAAAACACCTGTATATATAACAATAAAAGCAAATAAAAAGGTAAAAGAATATTTATATTTATTTTGATCTTAATTACATCAATTATAATACAAATTATACAGAACTTTAAATAATGTACATCTATACCCCATAAGTCGTCCATATCAAAATAGGAAGTTTTAGTACTTTTTTCAAGCTTTTTATTATTATTCTTTCTATACAATAAAATAAGGGGAGATAATTTACAAAATTTAAATATTACAAACCATATCTCCCAAAAGGTTTCAAGCCAACAGTACATGATTATAACCTTTAGCTGATTTTTTTACTTATTTTATAACTTCAATGATTGCTGAGAACTGATATTTTAGACACGGCATTGATTTTTATTATATGTATATAAAAAAATATGAATTTATATTAGAATTTATAAATATAAAAATATTCAAAATAAATATATTACATAAATTGAAATATGAATATAATTACAATAATAAAGTTTAATCACATTATTGAAATTATGTATAAAAAGACATTTTATATAACTTACAATTCTTTTATTTATTAGCATCTTCAAATATAAAATGATATGGGCCTAGTAAATAATTTATGGAAGTGATCGCTTGACGAGGAGGAGGACCTTTCCATGATATATTGAAATTTCTTATAAAATTAATAACAGCTACTTCCAATTCAAGTTCAGCGAATCTTCGACCAATACACGATCTAGAACCGAACCCGAATGGCATTGAACAAAATGGATGAGCCTTTTTATAAGACAGTTCAGAATCTTCATTATTTCTTAGCCATCTCTCGGGTATATATTCATTTACTTTTGGAAACTGTTTTTCGTCCACAGACATATACATGTGCGGAAACATTATTTCAGTCTATAATAAATAAATATATTGAATAATTTGTTATACATTAATAATTTATTAGTAATATTAAAATATATGTTTACCCCTTTTGGCACTTGATAACCTAATAGTACTGCATCTTTAGTAAGAACTCGCATTGTTCCGGGAGTAACTGGATACAATCGAGCTGCTTCTTTAATACAAGCTTTCAAGTATGGCATAGAATTAAGAGTTTCAGTGGTTAGGACAATATTATCATTGGAGAAAAGTTGAATAAGTTCCTTTCTCAAAATTTCTTGTTTTGGTTTATTTATTGCTAAATAATAAAGAATGTTTAACAAAGCGGTAGAAGTCTGAAATAATAAAATTAACTCATGTTAAAATTGATTTATATGAATGAGTTCTTAACTTTGAAAAATATTACAGTATCAACTCCAGCTAGTAACATATCTAACGTCATAACAATGGCAATTTTTTCATCTATTTTCAAAAGTTTCTCTAAAACGCTTGGTTCTGAAGATTCTTCATTCGCATTAATTTCTTTTTTCCTTTCACTAATTTCTTTCATTGCCTGTTTTATTAAAGCTTCACTCATTCTAAAAAAGCAATAATATTTAAATAACGTGATTTAAAACAAAATGATATAACGAAATATATAAGTATATATGTTTAAGACAAACGTTGTTTGTTCGTTATATATTTTCATGGTTTTTATGTATGTTGGGGTAGTTATATATTTCCAAGGGCTTGGTTCGAAATCGAGTTTTGCAGCATAAGTGAAAACATCTTCAGCTATACGAATCATTTTAGCTGGAGTTGAATCTTCAGGCAAATCTCCTTTGAGACAGCCTAGTTTTCTGTTAAGTGCTAAATAAGTTGTACTCTCCAAAGCCCATTTGTTAAGTTCTTTCCAAAAATCTACAGATATTTTATTGTCTTCATTTCGGACCGACTTTATCCTATAATTTTAAATAATAAGTTATTTAAAAATGTAAACAAGAAGTGACGTAAAAATAATTATTACCTTTCTACAAATTCTTTGGCAATATTATCAATTGGGCTTATGTATTGTTTGATTACTTTAGGTTGCATCATTATAGCATTTACTTTATTTCGAAAAACATACCAATCTTCACCTTGACTGAAAATGCATAGGCCAAATGCATAATTTTGAATAAAAATACATACTTATTCATTAAAATATTTATCACAACAAAAATTTACGATGTTAACAAGCCTCTAGCATTTTTGAATAGATCTTGTCTCATGTTTTTTCTAAAATATGACAAGCTGGGTAAAATATCTCTTTCTGGTATGATGCCTTCTAGTTTGTATACCTTTATATGAAACATTATGTAAATTAGTAAATTACAATACCTTTAAAAGTTTAAATTATGTTTTTATTCTTCAAACCTTTTCAATTTCAGCAGGATTATAAAGTTGAACGCCATTAGGTAAACCAAGAATCTTTTCTATTCGCACTATTTCACCAAATGTGTTGTTCATTATTTCAAAGAACCCATACAAGTTGCTAGTGAATGAACCATATTCACCTAAAATTCCATAAATGACAAAATCAAAGAATACATACTCATACAACGTATTCATTCACAATTGTATGTACTTTTCTAGTACACATTACCAATGCCAGGAATGAATCTCCACGTATTTCCCAAAATTGGTAAAGGTTTCGGTCCAGGAATATCTTTGAAAGGTTTAGCATTTGACCATTCCTCAGGAGTACAATGCAACTCATTTGGATCTCTGTCAAAGGTTTTAATATTGATGGGATATTTAACCTTTGATTCAACTGAATCAGTTTTATTATTTGCACAGCATGTTGTGTTTAATAATCTAGAATTTAAATTTTCGCATAGAAATTTGTTAGTTAAACATATTCATATAATTATTTGATTGTATACTTGAAACCATTTCCAGCTTGATATAAATTCTGAGTTTTTAAGGTCTTCAATAAAAAGGGGGCGTTTTTCATGGATAACATTTTATTGATTGGAGCAAATCTTTAAAAACAGAAAAACAAATCGTTTACTGAGAAATCAGCTGATGACCAATGAAACAATGTCGAACTTGTGCCGCCTTGACATACGTTTTCAATGGCGTCCGACAAAGATAGACGATGTTTTAGAAGGCTATCTCTGTCTATAAAATGGGAACATTTAGGAAAAATAGTACATGTGTATGTGTATAACAGGGCCGAATCAGATTCTGATATTTTTATTTAATAGTGACGGCTGTCAAACCAGAAATTTTTTTTAAATTTATTTTTAGTATTGTATGTTTTTATCAAATTCAGCTGAGCAACCTTGAAAAATTTTGATACATGTTAAAATCATAAGGAATAACCTCTACGTTTAATTTTGCTTTCTTTGTAAGCTTATTGTTAGATCTGCACAGCTGTGAATTCTGAGAAATTTTTGATATAAGTATGTACAAGTAATATGTTATGTAAGTACATATTATTATTGAATTTGTGTCTTTTTCTATTTTATGATAATTTCAAACTGATAAACTATAAAAAAACCAGTGTATGTATCGAATACGGAATAACGTTATCAATAATATTGATAATACAAGTCTCAAAAATTTTAAGATATGATTATAGATTATGTATATTTACGTACTTATATACTTAAATAATATCTAAAAATTTATGGTTTCCCGATATAAAAGTCGGTATTAGAACATTTTTACTAATATTTCACAGTTAATGTTTTTCCAATGGTCCATCAAACTTTTGCCGGTTCTGATCATACAAATTAATTTTCGAAACTACTATACCATATATTTAGCATGGTGACTGAAAATGGTTGCTGAAAAAAAAAACAATAAGGTAAACACATTGATAAAATTAAATAATGTTATCAATGTTATTGATTAGCATTATTAATTCTGTCATAGATTGTTTTCAATTTTTTTCTTATTTTGCTTGAAATAAGTACTTCATATCAATTAAATCGATAAAATAAAACAATTTTTTTAATATTTATATTTATGAAAATTAATTTATATATTATAAATTTGCATATAAAAAATATTTTATTTACATATTTTGTGAATGTACATAGTATCTCTAAAATATAAATATAAAAAATCTAATTATCAAAACATTAGAAGAAATTCTCAAAATAAAATGTTTCTCAATGTCACTTTTTGGCATTTTCGAAAATGAAATTAAAAGGTCCTACTAAATAGTTTATACTTGTAGTTTTTCGACGAGGACTTTGGCCCTCCCATGACAAATTGAAATGTCTCATAAAATTAATGACTGCCACTTCTAACTCAAGTTCGGCAAATCTTCGCCCTATACATGATCTGGAACCAAATCCAAAATGCATTGTAGAAAATGGATGAACTTTTTTGTATGATATATCTGAATCTACATTGTTTCTTAACCAACGTTCTGGAATATATTCCTTTGGTCTTAGATAATGTTTTTCATTATTTGAAATATAATAATGCATAAACAACACCCAGGTCTGTAAAAAAATGTTAAAAAAAAAAATTAAATAGAATTCACAGTATAATTGCATTATTCAACAAAAATATTTCTATATGGTTTTACCCCTTTTGGTACTTGATATCCTGACAGGACAGCATCTTTTGTGAGATATCTCATAGTTCCTGGAGTTACTGGATACATTCGAGCTGCTTCTTTAATACAAGCTTTTAAATATGGCATAGAATTAAGCATATCAGCATTCAGAACAGAATTATCATCAGGAAGAAGTTCCAATATTTCTTTTTTCAAAATTTCTTGTTTAGATTTATTCGATGCTAAATAGTAAAGAACATTTAATAAAGCTGTAGATGTCTGCAATAAGAAAATCAAATTATTACATAATAAATGCTGAATATTTGACATTTAGTTTCTTTAAAATTTTACAGTATCAACTCCAGCAACCAACATATCTAAAGCCATAACAATGGCGACCTTTTCATCTATTTTTAAAAGTTTCTCTAATACACTCGGTTCTGAAAATTCATCATTTAGGTCATTTTTACTTTTTTTTTCATTGATCTCTTTCAGTGCTAGTTTTATCAACTCTTCACACAATCTACAAAAGAAATAAATAGGTATATGATTTAATAAAATAATAGAAATAATAATTACTTATATAACACAACAAACGTTGTTTGTTCATTATATATTTTCATTGCTTTTCTAAATGCTGGGGTAGAAATATATTTCCAAGGACTTGGCTCAAAATCTAGTTTTGCACTATAAGTGAAAACATCTTCAGCTATTTGAATCATTTTAGCTGGAATAGAATTATCAGGTAAATTTCCTTGAAGACAACCCAGCCTTCTGTTAACTGCTAAACATGCGATACTTTCCAGGGCCCATTTATTTAGTTCTTTCCAAAAATCTTCAGATATTTTATTGTCTTCACCCCTGATTGATTTAATCCTATAATTTTAAATTTTCATTTGAATTTTAAATTATTTAATTAGCAAGTAAAAGTGGAGATACAATATAATCATTACCTTTCTATTAATTCATAGGCAATGTTATCAATAGGGCTAATGTATTGTTTAATTATTTTTGGTTGCATCATTATAGTATTCACTTTATTTCGAAAATTATACCAATCTTTACCATGACTAAAAATGTGAAAAAAATAATGATTAATTCATTTAAATATGTTATAACTTAAATGTATAATAAATAACTTACGATGTTAACAATCCTTTAGCATCTTGGAACAGATCTTGTCTCATGTTTTGTCTATAATATGACATACTTGGTAAAATATCTCTTTCTGGTATAATACCCTCTAGTTTATACACCTAAAAGTTAAACATAATAATAAAAATAAGTTCATTGTAAAATTATTGAATTATATTCTCATACCTTTTCAATTTCAGCTGGGTCATAGAGGAAAACAGAATCACGCAAACCAACAATTTTTCGTAAGCGAATTATTTCTCCAAATCGACTAATAAACATTTTGTTCATTTTAGATAGGTTACTCCTAACTTTACCATATTCGCCTGTAAATTTTAAAAATTCTTTTAATATTTCAACAAAAATTTAAATTTCATATTCTACATACGTGATGAATACAATTACCTATGCCTGGCAAAAATCGCCAAGTGTTTCCAATTATTGGTAATGGTTTTGGACCTGGAATATCATCGAATGGTTTGGCATTTGCCCACTCCTCAGGAGTACAATGCAACTCGTTTGGATCTCGGCCATATTGTTTAGAAGCCATAGGACATTCTTCTTTAGTTTTTGTAGATGAGATTTGATGATTTACTGAACATGACGTATTTAATAATCTGAGAAAATAATTAAAATTTAACATGGAATTTTTATGCAATGATAACATAAAATTTTTGTGCACCTATTTAAGCCTCCTTTAATTTGATTAAAGTTCGACCTTGTTAAACTCAAAGTAGATTTACTACTTCTGATGATAGACATTTTGAAATAATATGAATAGAATATTCAACTGATCGAGAGCGTACTAAATAGATACCAACAATCCATACGTAAAACTATGTCAGCAGCCAATATAGGAATAACAGTTCTGTTGTCTGTTTTCACACTTGTGATAGACAGAGAGAGTTGATAAGCAAACTTGTTTCTCTGTCTGATCAACAACGTAATCACCAAAAATTAGACGTAAGTATGTATTGTAAAATTCGAGCGTGTAATTGTAGAAATTGTGAAAAAAATTGTAGAGCGTGTAATTGTGAAATTAATGACTATTTTCGATAGTGGACTTCTTTCAAATATTTCCAATTTGTTGATCATTCGTGTTACGAAATATTCGATGCGGACTACGGTATCTTTCGTTGCCACACCAGAAAATGTTACCAAAAATAGACATTTTATTTTTAAATCTTATAAAAGTTCAAAAAAGACTGAACATTAGGGTTCCCAGATGTTTGCCCAAACGACAGCAGAACGTATTGTCGTTTGGGTAAACGTCTGGTTACCGAATATTGAAAAAAAATTCCGTAAAATAAAATAATTAATATATCAGATTTTGTTTCTTCGAATTTAAAATTTGTTCCCGAACGATTTATATCGGACGGAATTTTTATTAAATATAATATTATCCAGTACGTTATTGATAGTTTTCGAAATAATTACACAGATATGCAAAATTGAACTTTTTGAAAATAGTTTGTTTAAAAGGTACCTTTATTAGGTAACTTTTGAGCGCTAAATTCGAATATGGTATTTATTTTTTTCTATCACGTAAAGTTTTCTAGATAAGGAAAATAAAAAAATCCTCTTTTATCGAAATTTTGAGTTTAAAAAAATTATAACTTATGAATATGGCACCCAATCAAAAAATCCTTCGATTGTGTCTTACAATTAGATAATATTATAAGGAAAATGTTTTGTAAATTTTAACAAAATCGGTTGCGTAGATCTTGAGATATCTTGTACACCAGATTTTCAAAAGAGAGTCCTATTTAATGCCTCATATCTTCGTCATTTTTTAATTTTTTTTATTCGTTATTATTTTTAATTATCCATAAAACTAGTATGTATTTGTATAAAATAAAAATTATTTTTTATACGTAAAGCTGCGTCAAAAAAAATGTTTTTTAAACTTATTTTTCCGATTAAGAAGGTGATGTAACACCTTTTACTATGTAAGATTGGCAGCTTGGTGGGTAGCATTTATTAAAATTTCTAAAAAACCGTACGTGATGATTTTTAAAATTATTTTTCCGTTAATTTGCACCTCAAAATCTATAAGTAGGGTGACCATATTTCCCAAGACCCAAAACGGGACAAAAAATAAATGGCGTGTATTTTTCGGGTGAGAATTTTAATACGTTTTGGTCAGAATTTTTAATTCATTTATCAGAATATTTATTACATTGGTCAGAATTTATATTATATTGGTCAGAATACATGGGTCAGACTTTTGTGGTCAGAATAAATATAAAAATAAGCTGAAATGGTCGGAATTCAAATTGGATAGGTCAAAATTTTAACTGGATTAGTCATAAAGACGCGTTTCCACTATACTGTTAGCGACTTGCGGCATGATCCGAATATAAATTGTTATTTTTTAGTTGACTTAAGTGTCATTTCTTTTTCTTTTGAAGATTGGTACAATTGATCAATCCATCGATACCATCACACAGCCATTAGAAATCACCTTTAACAGGATAAAAACGATCTTATTATAGGTTACTCCAAATACATTTTACCTAACCTAACCTAATTTATAAGAGATTAACTTTAATGATTATTGGTGATTTAAATGAATTCATTTTTATTTTTAAAATTCATTTTTGATAGAATATTAATAGTGTTTTTAATAAGAAAAATAAAATTCCTGCGCGCCATCTACCTTTCCACATTTTGACCATTTATCGACTATCACATTCTGACCATTTAACATTTATTCTGACCGTTTACTCATTTTTATTCAGACCATTAAATAATTTTATTCTGACCAACAGCATTATTATTCTGACCAAAGTTCGATTATTATTCTGACCAAAATTCGGTTTTTATTCTGAAAAAACTATGAATTAAATTTTGACCAAACTATGAATTAAATTCTGACCAAATAATTTGTTGCCAAAATAAATGTCCCCTCCCTATATAAAAAAAATTGTTGCACGTTCAAAAATTTTCCCTCAATTAATATCGTTAAGGAAATACACTTCCGACAAAATATATTTACCCAGCCATATTTTTTCCGATATCATACATTTATTAACGAATTTATCACTCGAAATAACTTTTAAATAACACAAGTATGCAATTTTTTGTTTGAAAGGTATCTATATTAGATCATTTTGGGGTGCTGAATCCAATTAAATTCTTGAGCAAAAAAGATCAAAGGAAAATGTATTAAAAAATATTATTAATTTAAAAAAATTCAGTCATCTTATGTCCATCAAAATATGTGAACCGGCAAAACGGGACAAATCAAACAATTTTACAAAAACGACGGGACGAACGTAAGACACAACAAAAACGGGACTGTCCCGGCGAAAACGGGACGTATGGTCAGCCTATCTATAAGAAATCATTATTCAATTTCAGAATATTTTGCCCATACATACCTGTGTTATTGATCGCATTATTGCGCTCGCGTATGAATAACATTTTCAATAGTAATAAGTTAATAAAAAGCTTTAAAAATACGAATTCAAAAATCGATTTCTTTTTCGATTTTGTTTCAATAAATGATATTAAAATAATAAATATTTTCAAAATGCGCTTTTTCGATAAAAACTTTTTTTTTTAAATAGATTACATCATTTATTTCTAGATCTCAATATTAGTGAGCTGGTACGTAAGGTGGGCCCGACGTAAGGTAGTGCCCGTACGTAAGGTGGGCCAATGGGGGAAGGCCCGAAGAGCCCACGAAACGAGGCCCGTAGGGCTGAGTCGGTAGGCCTGAAGGGCCCACCAGCCTATCCTTCATAAAACAATTGATTGGTTTCGCTTTTTCAGTTTACATTTATCTGTCATCATGACTTTTCAAGAAAAAAAACAACTAGAAAAACCCGGTCGGGTACTACCGCTAGTATTTTATAATTTGTTCCAAAAAAATTACAAATAATAATATCATAAAATGTATTGAATACTACTAACAATCAGCACCGCAACCAATTTTTTTTTTATATGTAATTAAATAAATTAAATATAAACTATTAAAAAAATGTATTTTTCTAAAGTACAATAAAATTTAAAATTCAATTTTATTAAAATTTTAAAGTGTGAAATTATTCGATTATGTATGCATTTTTTAATGTCGCTTCAAACTGACTTCTGAATAAAAACTTTTTTTGCAATATTCGCAATTGTGCAGTCAGTTATGGATGTGGATTTTCATGTGCATCATCAGTACATGTTTTCTTGAATACGATTGACCGCATACTTTACATTTGAAATTTTTCTCAGCTAAAACACAAAAATTTTACGAAAACATACAACCTTCAAAATAACAATAAAATAATAAAAAGTAAATTTAAATTACCTGTATGCAACACAAAGTGCATATCCAAACTGCTCTTTTTGGAAAACTTTTTATTGCACCACGGTACATTCGAAATTTTTCTCACCTAAAAGACAAAAGTTTTACGAAAACATACAATCTTCGAAATACCAGTAAAACAATAAAAAGTAAATTTAATTTACCTGTATGCAACACTAAGTGCTTATTCAAATCGCTCTTTCTGGAAAACTTTTTATTGCACACGGTACATTCGAAATTTTTCTCACCTAAAACACAAAAGTTTTACGAAAACATACAACCTTCGAAATACCAGTAAAACAATAAAAAGTAAATTTAATTTACCTGTATGTAACACAAAGTGCTTATTCAAATATCTCTTTCTGGAAAACTTTTTATTGCACACGATACATTCGAAATTTTTCTCACCTAAAACACCAAAGTTTTACGACAACATACAACCTTCGAAATACCAATAAAAAATATAAAGTAAATTTCATTTACCTGTATGCAACACAAAGTGCCTATTCAAATTGCTCTTACTGGAAAACTTTTTATTGCACACGGTACATTCGAATTTTTTCTCACCTGAAACACAAAAGTTTTACGAAACATACAACCTTCGAAATACCAGTAACACAATAAAAAGTATATTTAATTTACCTGTATGCAACACTAAGTGCATATCCAAATTGTTCTTTCTGAGAAACTTTTTATTGCACACGGTACATTCGAAATTTTTCTCTCCTAAAAAACAAAAGTTTTACGAAAATATACAACCTTCGAAATACCAGTAAAACAATAAAAAGTAAATTTAATTTACCTGTATGCAACACTAAGTGCTTATTCAAATCGCTCTTTCTGGAAAACTTTTTATTGCACACGGTACATTCGAAATTTTTCTCACCTAAAAGACAAAAGTTTTACGAAAACATATATAACCTTCGAAATATCAATATAATTATATAAAGTAAATTTGATTTACCTGTATGCATTACAAAGTGACTAACCAAATCCGGTTTTCTGAAAAACTTTTTATTGCACACGGTACATTCGAAATTTTTCTCACCTGAAACACGAAAGTTTTACGAAAACATACAATCTTCGAAATACCAGTAAAACAATAAAAAGTAAATTTCATTTACCTGTATGCAACACAAAGTGCTTATTCAAATTGCTCTTATTGGAAAACTTTTTATTGCACACAGTACATTCGAATTTTTTCTCACCTAAAACACAAAAGTTTTACGAAACATACAACCTTCGAAATACCAGTAACACAATAAACATAAATATATAAAAAAAATAAAATATCAAAAAATTGTAAAATAAAATGTATTGAAAAACATAAAATAAATTTAATATCAAAATGTGTTAAAGAAAATATTAAAAATAATGCTGTAAGGAAATAAATTTAATATCGGCGTGAATGGCGTGAATGATGAAAATTCGGTTCGTAAAATTCAAACATTTGGAAACGGTTGAGATGGTCCTTTTGTCGAAAAAGGTTGTGCACCGTTGATAAATGCTTAAACGTAAAAGCAAATTCAAGAGAATACATATCAACGGTGCACAACCTTTTTTGGCAAAAGGACCATCTCAACCGTTTCCAAATGTTTGAATTTTACGAACCGAATTTTCATCATTCACGCCATTCACGCCGATATTAAATTTATTTCCTTACAGCATTATTTTTAATATTTTCTTTAACACATTTTAACATTATTAACATTTTCTTTCACACATTTTGATATTAAATTTATTTTATGTTTTTCAATACATTTTATTTTACAATTTTTTGATATTTTTTTTTTTTTATATATTTATTTATTTATTTATATATTTATTTATATATTTTATTTTTTTATGTTTTTTATATTATATTTTATTTTGTTTTTTAGATTTTTTTTTAAATGAAATAACACACCGAAAAAGGTTGTTTTAAAAACTTTTTTTCTATTTAATATATAATTTTTTATATATTATATTTTTTTTTATTTTTTATTATATATATATTTTTTTATATTATATATTATATATGGAGTTCAATTCGGGACGTCAACGGTTACACACGCGCGAATCGTGATCTAAAACGATAAGACGATATCGAATTAAATTCTGACCTTTCCCCCCGGTTTCCACCCCCAAACTAACTGCCATTAACTTATAAAAATAATAATACAACAAATAATAACCAATAGTGAGTGCATCGAATAATTATCAAAAGTGTGCGCGAAACAATAAACTGCTAACTTAATATTAATATCCGTCAACAGAAACCCCTAAAAAACCACTAACGAAAGCCGATAACGAGACGTACGCGATTAAATCCCCAATATAATAAATTAATACATAAAAATCAAACACATCTGGGTCCGAAAACTCGGAAGACGTAAATTTCCCGCAACGATCGCCAAACCTACTTGTCATACAAAAGCGAAACAACCGAACCGACACTTTTTTTTCGTCTCCGATTCCGAAAAATCTCCTTTGCACTGTGCCGTGCCCTTTTCTATATTCAAGGAAACACTCAACTTCAAAACAGGGCACGCACAGCGAATCTAGCGCGTATAAATTAAACTAAATCAAAAATAACTGATCGATTCGCGATAATTATCTGTTTGTGCACCGTCCGGGGAGGAAACACACATACAGACGCACGCGCACCTCGGTGCCCCCGAGCGCACGTCCCAAAACCAAGCCCTGAACGGCCGCGAGCGACGCCCGCCCCCCAAAAAAAAAAAAAAAACCGCCAAGCGCGACGCGAGTACGAGCTACCGCGAATACAAACAATTTCGTTAAATAAATAAATAAATAAATAAATAAATAAATAAATAAATAAATAAAAAATAAATAAATAAATAAAAACCGAAAAAGCGTCATTTAAACTTTCGCGTTGGGATACTGACTACATAACACCCCTCATAAGTTTTGCATTATCTGTCTTGCTCTACCTGGGACAAGGAAAGAATGCGGAATAAATTGGATGAATGTAGCTGAGAATAGGGAAAAATGGCTAGAACTAAAAGAACCCTTCGTACAAAAATGGGTAAATAAATACACGGAAAAACAACACTAAACTAAAAATATTTATGAGAAGTAAATTCAAATCCATCACTCGAACTACCGAAGTTCCAACCCTACCTAAACCATAGTCGATCCTAAATCTATCCATAAATAATAACCAACAACAGACTCCGAATAGCATGCATAATACTTCAGAGGAAGGACTGCCTGAGTAAAATACCAAATAACTAACCGCATGACCAGATAGTAATGCTAAAACAAAAACAAAAACAAAAATCTTTGGTAAAGGCGAAGACCAATGAGGTGTGCTGTACTGAGGTCTGAACCATGTAGGGCCATCGGGCTAGCCTCAGACGCCAGCTGGAGACCACGCGATCAAAAGCAGGCAGAGAGGACGCAATCTGCTCAGTCTCTGCCTCGTCTGCCTCACTGACTATCATTGCGATATGCTCACTGAGCAGCGACCGGATTCAAGCACATAGATACGCGTTCCGATGGCCCGAGAGCCTTCTCTGCTGGCATGGGGAGGAGTTGGCTCTTATGTTCCCTGCCCCTTATCAATGCGTGGTGGGCACACGTGATAAGGTACCGCCCAAACTGACAACGCAAGTTGCCAAGACTTCATCCTGCATTGGATGTCTATGTTGATAATGATGATGATGATGATATATTATATATTATATCATCATTGTCGACCGGTTTTGTGCCCACTGCAGGACAAGGTCTCCCCATCAAATATTGGGGGTCTAGATACGTTTTATTTTAGAATTTTTTGATATTTTATTTTTTTTATATATTTATTTATTTATTTATATATTTATTTTATATTTTATTTTTTTATGTTTTTTATATTATATTTTATTTTGTTTTTTTAGATTTTTTTTTTAAAATGAAATAACACACCGAAAAAGGTTGTTTTAAAAACTTTTTTCTATTTAATATATAATTTTTTATATATTATATATTTTTTTTATTTTTTATTATATATATTTTTTTTTATATTATATATATGTATTATACCAGATGTTTTAATTAGCGAAGTCGAAAACGCAATCAAATCTTCGAAAAGTGGTAAACTCCCGGGGGACGACTGTATATCAATAGATCTGTTGAAATGTGGAGGCCCTCCTCTATTTAATATTTTAGCTAAATTATTCTCAAAATGTATCCGGGAACAAAACATTCCAGCCGCATGGAATAACGCGTCTATCATTCTGATCTTTAAAAAAGGCAATATAGACGATATCAAAAACTATCGTCCGATAAGCTTACTCTCGGTAATTTACAAAACTTTTACTAAAATAATCGCGGGAAGGATCAACAAAGACTTAGACTCCAATCAGCCGCCTGAACAAGCAGGTTTTCGCAATAATTTCAGCACAATGGACCATCTACAGACAATTAACGAATTAATCGAGCGCGCTAACGAATATCGTACCCCATTGTGCTTCGGGTTTGTAGATTTTGAAAAAAGCATTCGACTCGGTATGTCAAAAGAAAGTATGGAACGCTCTACTAGAACAGGGTGTCGATAAACATTATGTAAGCTTATTAGCCAATATGTATAAAAAAAAGCAACAGCATCGGTAACCGTGGGTGAACCATCGAAAAATTTGCCATCGAAAAGGCGTTCGCCAGGGAGATACGATCTCGCCTAAACTCTTTAACGCGGTATTAGAATATGTATTCAGACGATTAGATTGGGAAAATCAGGGCATAAATATCAACGGAAGATACTTAAATCACTTAAGATTCGCGGACGACATAGTAATAATAGCAACCAACGTAATAGATCTAGAATCTAAACTCAACGAGCTTAACCTTGAAAGTAACAAAGTAGGACTGTCGATGAATTTAAATAAAACTAAATGTATGTTTAATGACTTCTGCATGCCGGGGGATGTAAGGTTAGGAATCGTACCATTAGAAATAGTTAAAGAATATTTGTATCTGGGACAGTTACTATGTATGGAAGGAGGAAAAGAAAGAGAAATATTTAGACGCATGAAATTAGGATGGAGCGCTTTTGGTAAAATGCATTTAGTTTTAAGACAAAAAATCCCCATATGCCTGAAAAGAAGAGCGTTTAATCAATGCATTCTGCCAGTAATGACTTATGGCTGCGAAACATGGACGTTGAACGAAAGACTGATTAGAAAATTAAAATGTACCCAAAGAAGTATGGAGAGATGTATGCTAGGAATATCCAGGAAAGATAGACAAAAGGAATACATGGGTGAGAAGAATGACAGGAGTGACTAATATATTAGAAAAAAGTGATGAGACGAAGATGGGAGTGGGCGGGACATGTGGCCAGACGCACAGATAAGAGATGGACGAAAGAAATAATGGAATGGTACCCAAGGGAATGTATAAGAAGAAGGGGAGACCGAAAGGAAGATGGGTGGATGAAATAAGAAGAATGTGTGGTATTAACTGGATGAATGTTGCTCAAGATAAAAAAAAAAAAAAAAAAAAAAAAAAAAAGAGCCCTTTGTCCAAAAAATGGATTACTAGTGGATCCTGAAGAAAATATCTACGAAGAATCATTCACACGAATTGATCTTGACGAATATGCATATTTGATCTCCCCATTTAACCCATCGAATTACCTCGTTTTATGTACCTAACCATCGACGATAACTGATGCTCAAGCCCCTCTCAAGGAAAAATTTCAACTCTCATATGCTTATATATCTCTTAAGAGAACTATATCCCATAGTAGAATATTACATAACATATTTTATATACAATAGTAACACCTAACACATAACCCATAAATAATGGACCAACTGTGAATCCGACTAAAATCATAGATATCCTCACTTATTTTAAATTAACTAATATCTAGTAAAATATTTGGTTAATGCCATGCCCGATGTCATACTAATTAAAATTAACCGCATGCTCTTGTAATTAGTCTAAACTGAAACAACTGAGACATAAATATTAATCAACTAACAATATCTAACTCACTTTCGAACAATATACAGAGATACACCTAATGAGATGAAGGCATGAAAAAAAAAAAAGAATAACTTGCATGATCATTTAATTAATTAACAAACAAAACTCTTTGGTAATGGTAAAGACCAATGACGTGTGTTCTACCGAGGTCTGAACCATGTAGGACCAACGGTCTCGCCTCGTCTATCAAACTGGTGATCATTACGATCGCAAAGTGGGCAGCGAGGGCGCAGTCTGCTCAGTCTTTAACTCGTCTGTCCCGCTGGGGGTCATTGCGACCCGCTCAGAAGACAGCGACCACAGAGTCTAGCACATAGACACGCGTATCGTTGGTCTGAGAACCTCCTTCGCTGGCATGGGCGGACTGGTTCTTATGGTACATGTCCCTCACCTAAATACGACTTGGGCTAGCGCGGTGAGGTATAGCCTAGACTGCCGCATTTGTCTGGTAAGGCCTTGTCCTGCAGTGGATAACTTATAGGCTGCTAATGATGATGATGATATGTATTATATATTTTTTTTATTTTTTTATTATATATATATATTTTTATATTATATATTATATCATCATTGTCGACCGGTTTTTTTTTTGATAGGACAAGGTCTCCCCATCAAATATTGGGGGTATGGACCTTATCCGAGAGCCAACCTCGTAGCAATATATTATATATATTTTTTTAAATTAAATATAACACCGAAAACCTTGTTTTAAAAAACTTTTTTCTATTTTATATATACATATATATTTTTAAATATTATATTTTATTTTATGTAGGCGTTTTTTAGAGATTTTTTTAAATTAAATAATTTGAATAACAAACAACCAAACGCCACCTCAAACACGTTAATAAAAAAGTTTAAAAACGATATATGCCTGATTTGACGATGATTTATAGTTAATCGATCGCAGAATGGACAATGATAACGCATTTTCAAGCTTACAAAACATGGTCGGTTACAAGCTGTCAGGTTAAGCGGTATATGATGATTTGCGCTGTATCGATATACCAACCATATTTGCGTAAATTGATACGACATCATTTTAAATATAAATTCATTATAAAATTTTCGATGATAAAAAACGTTTAAAACAGAATTTTAAAGATTACTTAATACTTATACGTCGACATCGATCATTTGATCAATTTTATTTTTTTTTCCTGAAAGTAATTGCACTAAAGCGTTTAAATAAGGTGACTTGGCTGTTAATTTGTTTAATTTTGATATGATAAATGTTAAAAAAAAAAAGAAGTATATGAACACAATTGCAATCACTTTAACTCTTTCCCATCGATTAGAATAAAATTTAGTATTCAATTATATTAACATTTTAAAGTAATGATTCGATTATGTATGCATTTTGAGATGTCGCTATAAATTGCAGTTTTGAAGAAAATTCAATTCGAAGATTCACATTTGTGCAGTCCGGTAGTAGTGTGGATTTTCATGTGGTTTGTAAGTGTAGCTTTTCGAGCAAACAATTTACCACAAACTGCACATTCGAAAATTTTCTCACCTAAAACACAAAAGTTTTATGAAAACATACAACCTTCAATTTACCAATAAAATAATAAAAAGGAAATTTGATTTACCTGTATGCATTACAAAGTGGCTATCCAAATTTCTCTTTCTGGAAAACTTTTTATTGCACACGGTACATTCGAAATTTTTCTCACCTAAAACACAAAAGTTTTAGGAAAACAAACAACCTTCGAAATATCAATAAAATAATATAAAGTAAATTTGATTTACCTGTATGTATTACAAAGTGATAATTCAAACTGCTCTTTGTGATAAATTTTTTATTGCAAATGGTACATTCGAATTTTTTCTCACCTAAACACAAGAATATTACGAAAACATGCAACATTCAAAATATTAATAAAACAATATAAAGTAAATTTGATTTACCTGTATGCATTACAAAGTGGTTATTTGAAGAAAATTTGATTTACCTTTATGGACTGCAAAGTGACAATTCAAATCCCCTTTCTGAAAAACTTTTTATTGCACACAGTACATGTGAAATTTTTCTCACCTAAAACACAAAAGTGTTACGAAAATATATAACTTTCGATATATCAATAAAATAATAATATAAAGTAAATTTGATTTACCTGTATGCATTACAAAGTGGCTATCCAAATTTGAAGATTCACATTTGTGCAGTCCGGTAGTAGTGTGGATTTTCATGTGGTTTGTAAGTGTAGCTTTTCGAGCAAACAATTTACCACAAACTGCACATTCGAAAATTTTCTCACCTAAAACACAAAAGTTTTATGAAAATATACAACCTTCAATATACCAATAAAAAAACATAAAGTAAATTTGATTTACCTGTATGGACTGCAAAGTGACAATTCAAATCCACCTTTCTGAAAAACTTTTTATTGCACATAGTACATGCGTAATTTAAGATTTTCTGATGAATCTTCTTGATATGAAAGGACAGCCCATTCGATGTACTATAAGATTTTCCGCAGCTAGAACATATGTATGTTGTTGCCAGTATTCCGTGATCTTCATGATTTTCATGATGTCGTTTTAAAGTGTGTTTCGATAAATGCTTTATCAGGCTGGTTTTGTTTACATGCGCATCTTCGCAAACGTCGCATATGTAATTAAGGTTGTGATTCGGATAGTGTTGCAATAACAAAGTATGGGAATTAAATTCTTCTTTACAAACAGGACAAACGAAAACCAATAGCTCTATAATGGAGATGAAACTGTTAGAAATTTCAAAGGGAAATTTTATGGCATAATGAATTGTGTTACTTTTTTCATCAGGATTTTCTGTTTTAGAATCAAATTTATCAATTTGAAAATCGATCGAAGCACTTGATATTGTGTTTTTATCACTTTTGAAACCGGGAATATTTGATTTCAATTTACTACTTTCGAAATCAATTAAAATATTTGATTTTGGGTTCTTATCACTTTCAAAATCTGATTCTGACCCAAAAGAATTTAAATCGTTACAGTCATCAATCAGACATTCGTTTTTGACGACAAATGCTAATTTAAGATTGGAATAATCACTGCTACAATTTTCTTCGTATACTTTTTCAGCTGAAATGAAGAATGAAATCAGTAAAAAAAAACAAATGAAAATGGAAAATATAGCTGTGACCACTGACTGATGCTGAAAGTATTTCAGAATATATGTACTGGCATATCTGCATGATAAATTTTGAGTGACTACTGAAATAGTGATGAGCAAGGAATTGGTATGAAAAATACGCGCATCATACTGAATTCAGTACTATCGCGGTATACCTTCTCACAACAAGTGATCGGTATCGCAGAAGGGTGGGTCGTGGATAGCAGCGTGTTCTACGTACGACGGTCGGCAGCGGAATCCTTTTCGTCCCGCCCTCGGCAGGAGAACCGTTGTCTTTTCAGGGCTGCCACCCCCGCATGGGGTGGCATGCCCTAACAGGGGTACCAATGGGAAAAGGGGTCGCGTTACAGTACTTGATTTATATGCAAATGAAAGTGACAATAATCCTGCTCATGTCTGAGAGTTTCTAACGATATATTTATATACCGAGCCAGTGGTCATGTTCTAAGGCATGTGTAATAAATATAAAACAAAACAGATTGTCAATGTCAAGATAGAGGATAGTCGACTTATTTGTTTAGTTATAAATAGTTTTGAATTATGTTTCATATACCAAGAGTCCTTTACTTTGAAAATTTTGAAAACACAAATGTATCAAATGATAATGCTTACTTGATTGTTTGGAAATGATAAAACAATCCAACTTGTGCTTAAACTCGAGCGCCTCGCTCAATTTTTCCATGCATATTTCACATATTTTTAAATCTTCACAAACTCTTTTTATCTAGAAAATAATATAGTTGATACATTAAATTGCTGATGGCACAAAAAAATTAACTATACGTTAACTGTAACTGTAATTCTTTGTTACATGTATATTGAAGCATTTCACTATCATAGTAGAATATTTTGAAGTGTTTTCATTTTTTTCGAATATGAATTTTAAGTTTCTTTTCCCTAAGCAAAATGCACAGTTGACAAAAAGGAAACATTCAGATTTTTCACGTTTTATTTCCATCAGAGGAACTTAACTTTCGTTGCTAACTGTAAAAGGAAAATAATGTCAGAATAAAAATTAATAGAAAGTCAACAATTTAAAATAATAACAGTTAAATCATTGAAATTATTGACGAAAACAAGAAATAATATAGAAAAATTAGAATTTAAGAATTATTAAATCAAAATGTTGAGAAAATCGGTCGAAAATAATATTAGCTATTTACAATTAACTTTTTTGAATGGAGCGAACGACAGCGTCAATGCGGTACAGACAGAAATACCAACCCTTGTTTTGACACAGCCATACCAACATTGATTCACAAGGTTCCCAAATCTAGGCGCATATGAACCAAACGCACATGACCCAAGTGCACATGTTTTCGAAATTTTCAATTATTATTATTAGACAATTTTTTACAGGCCATCATTTGGCTTATTGTTGATTTATGATATAATTTTTCAATCATTGTGAAAAAGAAACAGAACTTTGATAAGCATAGTCGCTTGATCGGTGGAAGAATAACGAATCAAAGGTATATCAAAATGAATAAACATTATTATTTTCACAAAATTGTCTTTTATTTAAAGTTCGACAAGTTATAAAAATATATTTATTTACAAAATTCGAAATTAACGAGATTTGGTTCTAAATAATTAATTTTCGTCTAAACGACGTTTCTTATTTGTCGCAGGAGTTTCATTGCCGCCTCTTTTGCGTTTAACTGGTGGCCCTGCAGCTCTAGAAGCAGGACGAGGTGGTCTAGTCAAACGAGATAATGTAGGAGTTTGCGCAGCAGCATGTGCCTGCGCCTGGAGTAAAAGATTTATTTCTGAAATTGCACTTTGAATTGTTTCACTCGCCATAGCATACACTCGATGATCAGTTCTATTATACATCAAAGCATTTGTCAGCATCAAAAGCACATCTCTTTGGAATTCTTGTGTAGTTCTGTATCAATAAAAATATTTTTAATATAAAATATCGAATATATATAATAATGATCGATTTCTAATCTGCATACTTTATCACACCGAGATCGATATTTCGTCTTATTGTTGAAAGATCCATTGGTTTTTTTATAGCGAGACTATATCCTGGTGCTTGGTCATCGGTGATCGGCCGTAAGAATAATGAAGCATTTTTAAGGGCAAACAACCTTAAAAGTAATGAAGGGATTTAGATAAAATATCTTTTGCATAGTATAAGTAAGAAAATTCGTAATGTACCTATTGAGAGCAAGAGTGACCGATTTTTTCCATATTCTATAGTCTTTATCTTGTTCAGAAATAGAATGTGATGCATTATGAGATGTATTAGAAGGTGGTGTGGCGGGAGCCGGACTATTTGGTAAAGAGTCAGTTGGCGTTGCGGGACTTTCAGATCGGGAACCACCTACTGAAAAAAAAGTAATTTTAATATAGAAATACAAAACCTTTAAAATATGTGCGAAAGAAGCTTACATTCGTTTTTGAATTTTCTACTCAATATTTTTTTGTCAGAAGATTCTTGAGAATTATCTGAACCGTCTTCATTATATTCCATTTTTATAGCTACGTTTTCAATTTCTCTAACAGGACTGTGTCTTTCTTCCTTGTCAGCTTTCCTTCTTGAGTAATCCCTTTTTTTACCCGGTTTGTCTTCTTTAATAACTTCCATAGGTGCGTCATCGTAAATTTCTACATTTGAATCCATTTGTTGCTCATTTGGTTTTGTTGCAGCATTTTCACTATTACTCACATTTGATTTATCCTTTGATATGAAAATGATATTATTATCGATTGCCAGAATAAAAATAAAATCAATAATTATAAAAGTGAAAGTTGTACCTTTTCACTAGAAACAACGCTAGTTTCATCGACTGCAACTTCTTGTTGTTCAGACGCAGTCAAATCATTATCTTCAGTTGAATTATCTCCTGTTTTTTTGGCATCTAAATCTTTTTTCAACGCTGACACACTTTGATTCATTTCGCTATCACTATCTTCATCCTCGGGATTTGTAACTCCAGTAGATTCGAGCTTTTCGATTTTAACTTCGATAGTATCGATTTTATCTGATTCCAAAGTATTGTTTTCCTCCGTTTTCGACGATTCTTCTATATTTTTACTAAAATTTCACACAACGAATAAAATAATCAACATGCATTATCGAAACCAAAACGAAAACATAATCGAAAATAAACCTCTCAATATTTTCACTTTCGACTTGAGAAACATCAGTTTTTTTCGCATCCGTGTCCTTCGAAGACTCGTTTTCACCCGAGACATGCACAGCTTCGGAAGAACTTCCCGCATTATCAGTCACAGCTCCGATTTGCAAATCTTCCATGCTTTCTTGTTCGACGGCGGCAACTTCGTCTACACCTGCAGAATTAGGAGTGAGATCTCTTTTGTTAAACAAATTCTTTTCAGAAATCTGTCTACCCATTGGAGTCTTGTGGATCGAAGAGACCGGCGGTATATCAATATCTATATCTGAGAATGCGTAAACGTCTTCGGCCTTGATTTCGATATCGTCTATTTCAACTTTTTCGGGCGTTTTCATCGGCTCCACTTTGCTCGACCATTTCAGCAAGGGTTGGTCTTTCATCGTGGACAACTCGGGAGTCGTGACGGAGTGCAGCACGTTCAGCATTGAATCCGGATCCGAATTGGAACTAGCAATGAAGTTTTGTTCGATTTTTTGCAGTTCCGATTTGATCTGTTCAATTTTCTGTAGTTCGTGATAGGGCACTTTATCGACGGAAGGATGAATTTCTTCAGCGCTCGAAGGCAATTCCGATATAGTTTTTTCGGCGGTTGGAGGCAGAAGAGTCGATGCGTGCGATAAAGTGTCTACAAAATAAAATACGATTAATATATATAAATCAAAAGTATATAATAAAAAATAAAGATTTACCCGCTATCGCGATTTGATTGGCTGCCGAAGAATTTTGTAAAAGCGAAGTGAGCAAAGGAGACGAATGGGGAGCGTCCGAATCGGAACGTCTCCAGCCGCGTTCGGCTCGGCGATCTTCTCGTTCTCTGAGCCATTGCGCTTGCTTGGCCGTTTCCCTCTGTCTCTGTCGCTGCTCGTTTTCGAAAGCGTTCGCTATGACTCTGATCCGCGCCTCGCTTGTTTCGTTTGACTTTAACTCCTTGACTTCGGCCTGTAATGAAACAAATCGTCAGTAATTCTGAAGTTTAGACGTGTAAGCTATTTATTGAAAAATTTTAATTTTGACAGGAATTATGTCAAATAATATAGTATAGTATGTGTGATAATATAATATGATTCATTATGTATTTCATGTATTAGGTAATCCTGCACATTAGGTGCGTAAATTATTTATCAACAAATTTGTATTTTAATGAATTAAACAGCATTAAAATTGGTTAAATTAAGTTTCTTATTGTATTTCGTCGGTAATTTATGGATAAAAAGTCTGTAAATTAGGTGTCTTAATAATTTTCATGCATAATTTGTACATGTTGTAAGGAAATTATATGTACATCTCCTGCAGCAATGTTCTGGCAGTCGCAGGGGCTTCCTGATGCACGGAGGTGGGTTTTAATCAGTTAAGATCTGACACTACTCTTTGGTATATCAAACCAAAAGGTGTTTTTTGAAGAATTCCCACCTCCACTTAAAGAAAAAGGGTAATATTTGTCAGTTTTTGTAAAAAAAACTGACAAATATTAACTTAAGTTATTTGTAAATAACTTTCTCTTCATCATCATTAGCAGCCTATAAGTTATCCACTGCAGGACAAGGCCTTACCAGACAAATGCGGCAGACTAGGCTATACCTTACCACCCTAGCCCAAGTCGTATTTCAACTTTACGTTAAACCTTATAAATTAGCAAATAATTCCGTCACAAAAAAGCGCTCCTGTACACAACACGTAAAGCCAAAATCATCAAAATATCATTAAATAACCAACAAACATAATCTTCAAACTCGAAATTCATTAAACAAAACTAACGCACTTAAAATGCAAAAGACAGAATCGACCAAATTACCGAAAGCTTAACGAACATGTGCGCCTCCTCGGCCAACTGCTTCTTCAGCTCGGCCACGCGGTCTTGGGTGAGCCGCTTCAGTATAGTCTGCTGGGGGGTCTCGCTGGGCGGGGGGGGGGGCGGGGTGGAAGCGGAGCCGGAGCCCGAGCCGGAGCCGGAGCCCGAGCCGGAGCAGTCGGAGCCGCGCTTCTTCCGGCGGGGGGCCTCGGCCCGCTCGAGCAGCGTCCCGTACTGGGCGGCGCAGCTCCTCTGGCCGAACCAGTCGGCGGGGCGCGCGCCCTCGGCGGCCAGGGGGCGGAGCGCCCGCGACACGCTCACCCAGTTCTGGTCGCCGCTGCGGGCGACGGCCGACACGAGCCACAGCAGCTCGCGGGTGTTCCAGGGGTCCAGGGGAGGACGCTTCACCTGCACCCGCTCTTGGAGCGCCATTTGTTTTGTGTAAACGTCAAAATTGCTAGTTGGCTTTGCTAAACAACCGGCACGATTGTGACAGTGACAGACGCGACAGGGTGACCAATTGTCGGTTTTGTGATTTTGACAGGAGGGCGTCAAAATCGGGAGTATGTCGTGCATGAAAAGGTTGGGGGAAGTAAACTCACACGAAGCAAACGCTCACAACGTAAATTCACAGGAAGCAAGCTCACAGGAAGCAAGCTCACAGGAAGCAAGCTCACAGGATGCAAACTCACACGAAGCAAGCTCAAACGACGCAAACTCACATGACCCAAGCTCACACGAAGTAAGCTTACATGCTTTCGAAAAATTTCAAATTAAAGTGAAAAACTTTTAACACGAAACTGAAAGCACCAAAACAAGAGTTTATCAAAATGATCATAATGATATTACAGCGGAAATCGCTTAACGAGAGAAATCCGGTTAACAAGAAATATTACTTTGGTACTGACAAAATATTATGGACGTAGGTATACTATTACGTCTAACGGGATATTATTTTAACACAAAAACGCATTTTAGTGCTTTCAATTTCGTGTTAAACGTTTTTCACTTTAATTTGAAAATTTTTGAAAGCATTTGAGCTTGCTTCGTGTGAGCTTGCTTTCTGTGGGCTTGCCTCGTTTGAGCTCGCTTCGTGTGAGCTCGCTTCGTGTGAGCTTGCTTCCTGTGAGTTTACTTTGTGTGCGTTTGCTTTGTGTGAGTTAGCTTCTGGCAACCGCATAAATATAGTTTTTACGATTTTCATTTTGAAATATTTTTTCAATACTGCAATGCTAGGGTGATCAGACGTTTTCCTAAATGATACTAAAATACGTGATTCTATAATATACGATACTAGAACATACGACAATAGAGCACGCCGAGGATAGAACAATCTGTAAAAAATTTCGAAACGGTATGATTAAAATAAATTATAAAACATTCTCTAGCATTGTTTGGGCAAACGTTGGGTCACGATCAGGGATGTAGTGCTAAAAAAAATAGTGCCGGAACGCTCAATTCCTACACCCCTCACACAAATTAATTTTAAGGTTTTTTTTTTCAAAGCTAAAAATGATTTTTTTTTAGATGTCGAAAAAAATAAGGGTTTTTTTGTAACATGTCATTTTTATAATATTTTCATATATGTATGTATAAATCCAACAGCAAGAAACAAAATTATTATTATTATATGCTTATACGCAGATTTTATTTTTGAAAAACGTTCAAATTATTAGATTTAAAATTTTGTATTACGTAAAACAAGCCAAAAAGGCGCCGCAGGTGAAATTTTTTTTCCAAATGTTTTACATAATTAAACTGTATCACCAAAAACAATTTGCTTAATTTCTACCATCAGTCTTTTTTCTTTGGTTAATCAAACTGCATCTCCATAAACTTATTTTCTAATATTTTCTCAAAAAAATTTCACATATTTAGAAAAAAATACCGAAACGCGTTCCGGCTAAGAAAAAAAGTGCCGGAACAATGTTCCGGCCCCACTACACCACTGGTCACGATAGATATTTACATTAGATTTACTACTTAATATTTATTATCTAACAATTTTTAGGTGTTGACACAATGACTCGATGAAAAAAAAGTAACATGTTTAAAACGTTTTGTTTATTTTTTCATGTTTGGTAAAGTTATCTACAAATTTAAATACAAAAAAAATCAATATATTAAGAAAATATATTGCAATTTCGACTGGAGAGGTTTGCAAATTTTTCACTACATGTCCGCATTAAATTTTTCAGAATTGTAAATTTTTCAAAACCGTCTTCTAGTAATTTTCTAGAAAAAAAAAAATGAGATTCAAAATTTAACATTAAAACTTTTTTCACTAAAATTAATCTTAATTGAAATGAACTGTGGAACTAACCTGTGCTTGGTACTAAAATTAAACAACTGTACGTTATCAAAATTTGGTCTGTTACGATTCATTCCTTGAATAGTATCAATTAAAACTTGATAAAATGAATCGATAGCTTTGTTTGCTTCACATTTCATATATTCTGGCGAATTTTCGTCAACAGAATTGCTCATTAACGTTCTGAAATATCGACAAATCAAATTTATTTATTGAATTAATATCAAGTAAAATTTATCCAAATTAGTATCAAATACCTTGACATGTTTTCGATTAGCAAATTTATTTGATTTGCCACAGAATCAGCTTGCGTTATTAACAAATCAAGATTACTTTTCGAAATTTTATCCTCGAAACAATGTTCAACGTCCAAACTATTCGCAAGAAGCGAACTAAAAAAATTCATACATATCAATGAAAAATTTAAAATCAATTTGCGTATTTTATATAATCATAATGTTTACCAATAATTACTCAAACTTCTCCATATAAATTGGAACATATCGAAAATTTCAATTTCCACAAATGAGTAATTTGTATTTGAGTTAGTAAAACTGAAAATTTGATCGACATTACTTTCAGTGCAATCCATTATGTACTCTGATTTTTCATCCGGTTCAGAATTTTCAAGTTCTTCGCTAAGTTTAGGTTTTTCATTTCTAACATTGGGTTCGAATTTTTTATCTGTTTCATCGGATACAAATTTGTAGCTACAATTTGGAGCAGTTTCAATATCGATTAATTTATTTAAGGAAACACAGCAATTATCAACTAATTTAGAGTACTCTCTTTTGAATTTGGTTTTTAATGGCTGAAGAAACTTCACACAAGACGATATGAATAACTTCATATCACTGTCTGTTAATTGTTTATCTGAAATGTGATTGTGTAAGTAAAAATTATAGAAAATAATGAAAGAATTCAACAATAAAAATTATATACTTGAACGTCTTCTCGGAAAATGAAATTTTAGCTCTTTAGCTGTATCTAACGCATTTCTCATGAAAACATCTGAGAATACAGCAATCCAATGTCTCAAAATGCAATCGAATATATCTTGGATAGACCAAGGAGGTTTATGTAAAATTATTCTTTCCCATAATTCTTCGTAGTGAAATTTCATTTCTTCCTAAAAACATAAAATATTGTGAAGACGAATTGAATGGAAAAATATACATCAATTTGACAACTTTCTCACTTCTAATACAACAGAAAGAAAATCTTTCAATATAACTCCAGCATTGGATAGTTTTAGATTGACAGAAGAAACTTTTGATTCTTTCTCGATAGAAGGTTTACTGACTGGAGTATTATTGATACTTTTGGATTTATTGAGTGTATCAGTCTTTGCAGAGTCACAACTTGATAAATAAGACCTAATTGTACTGTGGGAGCATGACTTAATATTATTCGCTAAGGCTTTGTTACAAAGGTTCTTGTCGTTAGATAGTAAAAGCTTGAATTGAAAAATATACAATCAGTATTTAGTTAATCGAATATATTCAAATTGTATTGAAAACTTACAACATTATCATTCGAGCTGCTAACTTGTAAGCAACAATTCAATATTTCGTCATCCGGGATATTGCAAGGATATAAATGATGGTATGCTTCTTTCAAAGACTGACCTGAAATAAAAAAATTAAATACACTGAATAAACAAAATATTTAATTCAAAACAACACTAAATCAAAATTAAAACCTAGCAATCTAGGATTTTTTGGTAAATTCTCGTGGAGGTAAGAAACAGCTTTCCTAGCTAAATGTCCAAGTTCAATGTTATTATCTACAACTTTCTTATTGTTTTTTAAGCTATCTAATTCACCTAGTACTCTCCAAGGAATCATAACAGCAACATTTAATGTGTCTATAAAATAATTTAAAATTATAATTCATCCACTGTCTTGTACAGATTGATATTTAATCAAATATACATACGTGAGTGATAATTAGATATTTCATCTATCATCGAAATATGAGACAAAAGTATATTTGTGTCAACAACTACAATTAAGTCCACATCAGAATTTTGATCTTGAGAAAAAGAAAAATGGTGGGATACGATCGATTCTGCAGTATTATTAATTTTGTAGCCATCGTTAAACCGAGCCTAAATTTGAAGTGTTTTAATTGGAAAGTTTGAAAACTTTTAAGGAATTAATTAAAAATGAATTGAGAACCTGATTGATTTCGTCAACAATAACATCAACTTCCATATTTTGACTAGGTATGTCTTTTTTGGCTGAAATGGGAATGACTACTCAATTTTTATGATTTATAATAAATTATTTAATTATTAAAATGAAAACAAACTTCTAGGTCGCTTTAATGGTGGATATTTATCAGTAGAATCGTCTTGAACTGTTTCCATTTTATTTGGGTTGACTTCATCTTCAATTTCATCAGAAAGTCTTTTTCTTAAAACCTTCAGTCTTTTTTCAGCATCTAATTTAAATGATTAAAATAAATTGAATAAAATTCAGGTATTAGTTAGTTTTGAAGTTTATAAAGAATATTTTTTTGTGAACATTAAAACTATGAAATTATAATTATAATGAAAATAATGAAAATGAAAAATAAAAATATAAATACTATTTGGTTTCTTGGGATAGCCTAAGAATAAAAAGAAGAATTAAATTACATATAGAAAAAAAAATTTTTTAAACTGTAACAAGAAAAACTTCTTACTGTTGCTTTTTTTAGGCGATTTGCTGGTTTTTTCTAATCTTTCTTGACGTTTTTTCAATACTAATTATGGATAGTAAAAAAAATATAGTAGATAAAAATCACAACAAATAAAAGATAACTAATGTGTAATGTGATTCAGAAAAATAATAAATATACCTTCTTTTTGATAAGCATTCAACACATTGGTAGAAGACGGGACTTTGTTACTTGCTATGGAAAACGAGATTTTTGAATTTCTCGGTTGCAATTTAGTTCCCTTCGATGTATTCGAAGAATCCGCATTTCCAATATTTATTTTAGGTTGAAATTTCTTATTCAACGCCTCAATCTTTTCTTTAGCCTTGACAATGTTTCTCTGCGGTCTTTTAAAACTCGCAGCGTTAGCGTCGTTGGGCTTCGTTTCATTTTTAGAATTATCAATTTCATTATTATTAACGGTCTTGTTGTGTTCCCTTTTGCGTCGGGCTCTTTTAAATTTCCTAGCCTCCTAAAACAACACATTTTGAATGTTAAAATACGAATTTGAAGGAAAATTACATTAAGTATTAATATTTACCGATGAAGAATCCATAAAAATAACAGATCACAAAGTAAACGTAGATGAAATGTGTGATTTTCACTGAATATTTCACGAAGATAAAAATCAACACAACTGTCAAACGTAAAATGCAAAAGTCGCAACAGATGTTCTGTCACTTGATTCCGTTTTACCAACATAAATATAATACGGCTAATTTCGTGATAATATGATAAAACATCAATATTAGATATATTGCAGAAAAACTCAATTGCTGTTTTGAATTCATGTGATTAAATCGATTGAATTTTATAAACTATATGACAACGAAACAATTTTACGATTATTTTTCGATAATCTGATTGTGAATTAAAAATTTATGAAAAATATTACTTAACAAAGGCAAATTCGTTGATTTCATTAAAATTTCACTTTGCAAACATGAGAATTTTATATGAAAAGAGAAATTTGTTATCACATAAAGTGATTCTGTAACTATAGTAACAAAAAAATTAAACAAACCGATGTCAGTTTTTTAATAGTGAATATCTGTTAAAATATTATTAAAACCTTTATAAATTTCATATAAAATTAAAATTCATCATTAATTACTATAATTTATCATTTAAAATTGATACAGTACTCGTGAATATATTTGAACTCTAATACAGTATTATAAAATACTATAAACAAAATGATTCAGCCAACGTTTATGTTAGAGTTAAATCACAAAATAATGCCAGGCATAGTAACTATAGGAAAATACGATGGAGTTCATTCTTGCTTAACTGCTGCAACAACTGCAGATAAGGTGATAACTTCTAATTTCCAGTATTTGTTTGTTTGTTTGTAATTTAAATCCTATTAAAATTTAATTTACAAAGGTCATAATCCACAATCCGTACAAAAATAGTAATCTAAGCTCTGGTAGAATTCAATGGTCAGAATCTCACAAAGAAGTTGCAATTCTAAATATGAGTCAATCGATTACGGCTTTAGAAGCAGGACAGTTAAATATCCAAAAAGAAAGAGATATACTTTTAATAGGATCACCCACACAATTGCTTGGTATAAGTTTAATCTTTTAAAGAATAAATTGAAATTGCATTAACATTTACAAGATTTGTTTGTAAATTTTTTTAAAAGCTTACGACGTGCAGGAAAATTTTGATATGTTTTATAAAGATATGCCAAATGGTGTGAGCAAAATAGTAGTAGGAAAATTTGGGAAAGCAAACCAATTGATGTGTATTGTTGGAGGATCTTGTTCAATACATGGTTTGGACTATCACGGAAACGAACTTTTTTGGAATGTTTTAGGAAATGAAGTAAAATCGTTGATATTAATGGACTATGATAAAGATGGTTCAAATGAGGTAATAATATAAATAAAGTAAAATAAATATACATCAATTTATTATTCATTGAATGATTAAAATTACAGCTCATTGTTGGTTCAAATGATTTTACAATAAAAGTATTCAAAGAAGACCACATTTTGGTAGAAATATCTGAGACAGATGCAGTGATTGGATTAGCAATTATGCAAGAAGTACGATTCGCTTACAGTTTATTAAATGGAACAGTGGGTATATATGAAGAAGGAATACGATTGTGGCGTGTCAAAGTAAATTTATTTCTTTTAAATATTGTTTGAACATTCAGGTTTTCTTGTAAAATAACACAAATTTTTCAGTCAAAAAATACACCAATTTCTGTATATTGCTATGATTTATTGGGAAGTGGAAACAATCAGTTGATTACTGGATGGACTAATGGTAAAATTGATTGTAGAGATATCAAAACTGGGGAAGTTTTATTCAAAGATAATCTAGGACATTCAATAGCTGGAATTGTTGAAGGAGACTACCGAGGAACAGGAAAACTAGATCTTATATGTGTCACAATTGAGGGTGAAGGTATTTGATGAATTTTAGAGATTTTCTTCATGTTCATCAACATAAATATAGTAATTGTTTGATAAATTGAAATAAATTGCAGTGAAGGGTTTTACAACATCTTCTGACCATGGGGCTACTATAAATATGAAAATGGACCAAGAATCGTTGCGTGATTTGTTCTCAAGAAAACAAGCACTCTTGTTAGAATTGAAACACTATGATAGTAATACAAAATTTAATGAACACTATGACAGGAACAGAGAAGTTCCGGAAACTTCAAATTCGATGGGCATAATACCAGCAAATACAAGATTGCAAATTGGTTTGGCAACGAATTCAGGAAATTCTGAAAAAAAAGTTGGCGCAGCTCCTCATTTTCCTAGTTTATTTATATTTTAATTGGGTCAATGATTCATATTTTATTGACACATTACAGGCACATGTAGAGGTATCGGTTTCAACGAACAATTATACAATCATAAAAGCAGTTATGATATTTGCTGAAGGAATTTTCGAAGGAGAAACACTGATAGAACATCCTGATCCAGGTGAATTGAGCAATAATATGGACATAGCTTTAAATCCACCGCGAGATGTACCAATCGATATACACATTAAAGTAATAGACCTAACATGAAATAAAATTTTCAAAACATACTTATATGATTCCAATATGAAAAAACTTTTAGGCATTTGTCGGATATGCAGATAGTCAACAATTCCATGTATTTGAACTGACTCGACAACTTCCAAGATTTTCAATGTATAGTATGCCTGATGAAAACTCTGCACCTGTCGAAAAAGATTTGAGCTCTGTTGAAATTCCACCAAGTTATGTAATTTTCACTATCAATGAGCGAATGCAGCGTATTTGCATTTGGGTAAACCAAAACTTTCTTCTTCCCGACGAGATGAATGTTAGTTCAAACAGTCAAGAATTACACATTTTACTTCACTGCTTGAGGGATGGTACAAATTTGTTGATGGATTTTGAATCAAATGGAGATGTTAAGTTTAACACATCTAATATGGAGTTAGCAGGAGATCTGATCCAGAGTTTAGGTAATTTTTTGAACCTAGACAATCTTCAGGTAAATATAGATTCTTGTTTATATTTGAATATTATTTGATAGCTATTAATTTATAGAATGTTTCAGTCTAAAGCTCACTTTCCAAAAGACGAAGAGATTTTACGAGATTTAGTCAACAGTTTGGATGATATTCAAGAGACTCGTATGAGATTAGACACGGATGTAGCAGAACAGCTTCAAAATATCAGACATTTGATAACAATAGCAGAAGAAAAACGATCATACGATTTGTGAGTATAAAATTGAATTCCATAATAGCTCATTGAATACATATTGTAAAATTCAGGGCAGATATGATGAATTGCTATGGCGAAATAATGGGGATTAATAATGATCTAATTCGAGGAAACAACATAAGGATGAACAATCACCAAGAAGGAGCTAGTGCATTGAAGCAGATTAATAACATGATTCAACGAGGCTCACGATTGAGAAGTTCGTATAAAATATTTTAATATGAATGTTTGTGTAATTGAATAACTTTATACATATATTTTATTGTTAGTAGGGAAACATGCAACAGCTATGGTGAATAACTGCAGGGTGTCCATCAAAGATAAAAATGTAGATGGATTGATAAAAACTATCAGAACAGGAATTATCTAAATATATTTAGAGGTTTGAATGAATAAAATATTTTTAATGGTCTTAAATATTTATGTAAATAAACGTTAAATAAAAAATACATTTATAATTTTATAATTTGTAAAAAAAAAATACATCGATTTATAAAAAATAAATAAGTAAAAAGAATAAGTCACTTAGCACAGAAGTTTTTGAGTAGAGTAATGAACATCGTCTGTGCTAACGTTTAATAAAATTTTCTGATGGATATCATTCCTAGAATTGTCAGTGATTATGAGACGAGATGAACTAAGGCGACAACAAATCGATAAGGCATTGGTAATAGTAGGAGTTTTTAAAGTTATGAATGCACATATTGTTTCCAATTGCTTATAGATCATACTGAAATTGCATTCTTCTATTCCAGTACGCTGAACCTGAAAAAAAATTTATTTTATAAATAACAAAAAAAAAATTGTTACGAATATATACAAAAATACTAAACACGTTTACGAATATATATACAAATTAACAAACCTCAGCTGCGGTAGCTTGCAGAAAAAGTTGTTCCATTTTAGAGCAACTTTTGATTGCTTGAACTTTAGGATTGGCTATCATTTCGTTGAGAGCTTGATTGACATGAGACAAGGACACTTGTTCAACAGTACCATTAGTTTTCTCACTCAACTCTGCTAATTCTACCGATCTTCTGCAAATATCTAACGCTCGACGTGCATCACCAGAAACAGCTGCTACTTTTCTGTAAAGACGAAAATTGTTTCTAAATATTGTTAAGATTTTTAAACTATTACATTAAGATTCAAAGTGTGAACAAACCTTGCTACTAATTGAACTGCATCAGGATTAAATGCACCGGTATCAGAAAGTCTCGCTGTGACGATGCTTTCCAATTGCATGAAAGTGTATGGTTGAAATGTAAGTCTGTAAATTAATTTTATCATATTAAACAAAAAGTTCCACATATGATAAAATAGTATTTAGTCTGAAAAACAACCTAGTGAGTCCCAAACGGCTAGCAACTCTTCCCATTAATAATCGTTCAGGTAAATCCATAGTGTTAGCAATGGCTACAACAACTAAATGGGCGACGGATTTTGATGGCCAGTCTAAAAGATTATATAAAACATCTTGTCGTCTATTACACAACACATCCAACTGAAAAATTATTCAAACACATTGTTAAATAAGAAAAAAACTAATGGCAAACATAATTTTTATTTAAAGTACCTCGTCAACTAATAATACTGTTGTACATCTTTTAGGTGCAGGTTTTGTAAAACGAGCTTCCAAAAGTTTGCAGGCTTGTTCCCATGCAACTGTTTTACCTGAAAATATGTTTTAACTTTAAGAATTTTCTCGAATGAATATTAGAAGAATGAAACGAAATCGAAACATACCAGTTAATTGTTTATATATTTGGACGTATGCTTGTCGAGGTTCTGTAAGTCTCATACCGTTAATTTCAATAAAGTCAAATTTAGGTAATTCGTCGAGCGTTACTTGCTTTTTCAAACAACGAATTATTTCCATAACTGTAGCAGTTTTTCCAGTACCAGGAACACCAGATATATACATACAACTAAAAATTGAATTTTGTGAGATTTGAATTTTGAATAATAAATTATTTTACCAATAAAAACCTACCCTCCGTCATTTTCAGAAATTTTCCTATTTAAAAATGTATAAATATTATTAAATTCTTCTTCCCTGCAAGGCAAACTCAATGGAATTGCAGAAACGTGTAAGCTTTCTCTCGCAATTTGCAATGCCCCTTCTGTTAATATAATTTACTTAACAATTGTTGATCATGTTTATAAATTACAAAATAAAAATGATATATGTACCTTTCATTTTCACAGCAGTCTTACGACGAGCTATTGACGGAGTCGCTTCATCTTTAAATAAGGACTTCCTACTTTTCTTCGGTGTCTTCAAGAGAAAATCGTCCTCACTATCGCTAAACTTTGCAGGAGTATTGCGTCTTTTCGGAGACCTCTTCTGTCCACTTTTAGGCGATTCGATATTTTCATTACAAATTTTACGATATCTGCGTTTAGAAGGAGTGCATAGAGCATTCGACTTATCAGAATATTTACGTTTAACGGACTCATCATCAAAATTTAAATGTTCAATATTGTTTTCAATATGTTCTAAATCGATATTAATACTGTTAGTAATATCTCTCATGAGAGTTACTTTCGATGAATCGGCTGTTTTAATTTTCCACGATTCACTATTTTTAGTTGAAGGAGTGAATTTCGTTTTTGTCGGTGTCGCCGAGCAACTTTCGATTTTTTTTTTCGGTGTTTTCAGAATATTCAGATTTATTTCAAAATCTTTTCTTTCGTCGGCCAATACTGGTACGAGGACACATTTTCTTTTAGACAGTACCATTAATTGATATCTGCAGTAAAACACTGGTTCTGTTGATGATTGAGCTTTAGTGAATTGTGAAACAACAGCCGTAGTAGGCATTTTGATGACATTACATTTTTTGAAAAAAGTTTCTATGGAAACATCGCGATCATATGGTCGTAAATCTTCGATGACCTTAAAAAAATAAAACAATATTCAAGACTCTTGGAATTGAAAAAATAACTATAAATGTCCCTTGTTTAACACGGTATTATAGATTACCTTGTAAAATTAATTTGTATTAAAGGAGTTATATAATTGTATGAAAAATAGGATTTTTTTAGAAAAATTAAAGAAATATATGTGCCAGTTTCTGTGGAAATTGTATTGGAGCTTTCATTATCATTTTATATTTCACTTATGACTGATAATTTGTTGAAAATGTATGATTCACAGGAAGACTTTAAGGGACTAAACGTTTACATATTGTTTTTTGTTAAATAGACAAAAAGGGCATAGATGCATCATAAACGTAAATCGCTTTATGTAGCTCAGTATAACAAAATTTCATCGAAAAAACAATTTTTTTTCGACAAAAACAGAATCAATGTTAAACGAGTAATGTATTAAGCAAGGGATACCCGTAATAAATACCTCATTGACATTGTCGATGTTCACATCCGCACCAGCCATAGACTGTTTCGGGACATCGTGCGATTTACAAAACCATTGAACGTGAGCTCGGAACCTATCTTCCAAATCTTTATCGTGGCTCTGATACAGTTTCACAATTTGAGCCACATCGCAGCCTTCGACAGTATCAGGCTCTGCAGCGTCTGCGTTCGATATCAGCACATAGTCGCCGATTTCGGCTACGATGTTTTTGAATTGGAACTTTCTGTGAACGGTTAAAATAACTATACAGTATGTTATGGAATATGATAGTCTAATAAATGGTTAAAAGTTAGTTACGTGTAAAAATCGGCGATTTTGTATGTGAAATCTGGATCGTTTGCTTGTTGCCAATCAATTTTGTCGCTCAACCATTGAACCGGTAGCAGCATGTTGGTGTTTCGATTTCAAAAGCACACAGTCGACTGACGGACGATCAACAGATAAGTCAGTGCTTGGCGGGAATATGTGAGGTAGGTATAAAGACGAAAATATACGATCATTATTATTTTTTAGAAAATCAACGTATATTCAACGGTGAGGGTATGGTGAATGCTTGCGTTATCCATAACTAAGTACATACACGTTAATCTAAATACAGGCAAGGAAATAATTATTGAGTATTAAAAAAATGGTGATATTGATGACATTTTCCGGTGATTTCCGAACAAAAACACACTTTACAGCTTTCAGATTCGTGTTAAACGTTTTTCACTTTAATTTGAAAAACTAACGCTTCCATCGCATGCGCTAGCGTCATTTGGGCAAACGTCACCGAGCCACAATCCGATTGAGGCTGAGCGCAGACGTAACACCTTTTGTCGTACAATAATCTGATCGGTTCCCAATCAAATTATAACGACTCATTATAATTTGCGCACTCGCATACATCTCCACACTGATTAAAAATCCGATCAGATAATCGTACGACAAAAAATATCTCGTCTGCGCTCACTCAGCCTAATCTATATTTTTTTCATCATCATCATCATCATTGTCAACCAGTTTTGTGCCCACTGCAGGACAAGGTCTCCCCATCAAATATTGGAGGTCTACATATATTTTTTTTTCATCATCATCATTGTCGACCGGTTTAGTGCCCACTGCAGGACAAGGTCTCCCCATCAAATATTGGGGTTCTAGGCTATATACCTTATCCGAGAGCCAACCTCGTAGCATATATATATTTTTTTAATGCAGTCAAATCGCATCCATTTGAAGCATATTTGAGCGCGGGTGGTAAACAGTCCGAGTTGTCATCGATCGCCGTTCCCAGTTCAAAAGTTATAACGGCAAGATGTCAGTGAAAGGGGGCGGAGGCGTACCGTGGCCCGCGCCCTTAAGAATGTGTCAGCTGCAGACCGAGCTGCAGCAGCTGCAGAAGAACCACGTGGCCGACGAGCCAGCTGTCGAAGATGCCAAAGGCAGCCCCGAGGAGCCGTGGGAGCGCGAGGACTCGCTGATAGCGGCCTCCAAGGAACTCTCCCAGCACTCTTTGGCCTCGCAGCAGTCGTGGAGGCGCCTGGTGGGGCCCAGCCCCCAGGCGACCACTTCCCACACTCACCCGAAGCCCCCGTCTTATAGGGTGCCGTTCAAGACGGCCACTCCTAGGTCTTCGCACAAGAAGAGCACTCCGCTCAAGATGAGGCCGAAGCTTTCGACTTTGAAAAAGACGCCGAATTCTCGGAAGCCTTGTTTCAGTCAGTGTATTAGTATATTTCTTGTTTTGTTTGAAATGTATACTGAGTTTCTTTTTTGTACAGACTATCTTATAAAAAAAAGTATGGTGATCTTATAAACATTGGAGATAGTTTCCATCAGTATATTTGGATGGAATTCCATCCTATTAAATTTTATAAAAAAAATGTTCAATGTGGCAAAATTTGCTATGTAAAATCATCAAAATCGTAAATTTTCATTTAATGATTGTAATTGCATACTAGTCTTGTCTGGATTTACTATTAGGGAATAATAACACATATTTTTTTTTTAGATTTTTAAATCATGTTACGGTGAAAAAATAATCAGTAATTTTCATGAACATTGTAAAATGAGTTTTGTGTGTGTATATGTATCTTCTCATTTTTAATTTCTTCAAAACGTCAGTCATATTTCATAAATTTATTTTTCTTTTACAGAACCGTTATTTACGCCTGAAAAAAATAATTCTCATCTGCACAGTTCGATCACAAATCACTCTTCAGAAAAATCAAGCAAAAGAGAAATCATATTTGCCGCTCCGTACCTGAAAACTTCTAATATAAACGCGAATTGCAATGATAAATTGAACCGAGATTTGAATTCTATCGATACTTTGATGGACAAATTGAATCTGTCCAACAACTCAAGTTTAGTCACTCACAACCAAAGCAAAATATCGACACCACAAAGCAGTCACATTTCCTCTAATTCCATTCTCAGGGAATGTCGAGACAACATCGTGACCCCTTATAAATATTCCGATAATGAAAAAAAATATGAAACTCCCATGCAGCCTTCCAATGTTTCCGTCAACAAAACGAGAACGCCTCTGTGGCCAATGAAAGAAATTCCACCGTTCGGATCGAATTATAGATCTGTCTCAAAAGCGAGCCATCATCTATTTTCAGTGAAGGAAAAAGAGAATTCTCCTTTACATCCGAAACTTAACAATAAACTGTTTGAAAATAGTATCGAGAATAGTATGGCTGATTTAGAAACGTCTAGTCAGACAAAAGGCTCTAATAAATCGGACGAATCTTCGAGTTTATTAAGTCAAATTACAACTTATGAAAATAAACCTAATAAAATAAAGGAGCTCACTCCACCATCTATTATTAAAACAGCAGACAGTCAAAATATTGAAATCGATAAAGAAAAAATTATGAATTCATCATCCAGTCAAAATTATACTAAACCTAAAAGTGTGGAAATGCTTCAGATGCCGCATATTTTGAGTCCTGAAATTTTCAACAGACCCATAAGTTGCAAAAAACCAACAAATAATTATGCACCGACTAACGAAAACAGAAAAGATATTCATTGTATTCAGAACGATAATGTTCGTCCTTCAAACATTATTCAGCAGCAAAAACCCACAAAAATTGTCGAAAACGAAGCTAATATTCGTTCAAACATAGAAAGTTCTCCAAAATGTGATCTAACCGATATTCTATTAAACGTCGAAGTTTCCGAAAAGAAAACGATCCATCAATTTAAAACATTAACGATAAAAGGAAAAAGCTATACGATTCTCGGGAAATTAGGCAGCGGAGGATCCAGCGAAGTGTTAAAGGTAATGGACACAGAAGACTCGTCAATGTATGCAGTTAAATGCGTCAATTTAGCCGTACATCAATCTATTGCAGAAAGTTACATCAACGAAATAAAATTATTGCAACGATTACAAGGATCAGATCGAGTTATCACAATGCACAATTTGTATGTTACATTATTATGTTTAATAAGATATTATGACTTGTATTTAACTATCGATTTAATATTTTAGCGAATTCGTGAAACACCAAAAGATTCTTCATGTGCTTTTAGAAATGGGGGACGTGGATCTTTCTAGTCTTCTCAAATCGTATAGGCAACGAGAAAAATCAATACCTTATCCCATATTGATTGGTTATTGGACGGAAATGTTAACGGCAGTGAATCACATCCATAAAAACGGTTTGAAAAATTGTTTAAGACGAATTTCAATCAAATTTTCCGATTGAAATTTCATGAATTTATATTTTCAGGAATCATTCATTCGGATCTTAAGCCCGCTAATTTTATATTAGTGCATGGACGTTTGAAATTGATTGATTTCGGAATAGCTTCATCGCTGAATGTCGATGCTACTAGTATAATGAAAGATTCTACGATGGGAACGTTTAACTATTTGAGTCCCGAAGCTATTGCGATGAATAGCGGTGGAAATGTCACAGCAAAAGTATTACAAGTTGTTTTTTTTTCTTTCGTTTTTTAATTAATTATTATTCTATTTATATATTAATCTTTTTAGATATCGTATAAGTCTGATGTTTGGTCTCTCGGATGCATTCTTTATAGCATGCTTTATGGAAGAACGCCATTTAGTCATATTACACATATGTATGCGAAATTAGCAGCTTTAGTTAATCCTAATCAGAAAATAGAATATCCTCCGTTGGACGGTATATATCATACTAATCTTTATTTTAATATAAATTTCATTTGTATCATTCATTTACGAATTCCAATTTTAGGAGTTCCACCGATGCTGTTGAAGGCTTTGCATTGGTGTCTTACATTCGACGTTAAACAACGTCCCAGTGTGCAAGAACTTATCGATTTGCCGTACATAAATTGTACAGTTTCGAGATCGGTTTCTGAATGTGCTCAGGAGGTACCTTTGCCTATCATCGCTAAGATCAAGTCTGTATTGACGGAACCTGAGTGGAGAATAATAGCGAAAATACTGGAAAATGCTCGGAAATGATTTTTTTGCAGCTTCGATAGTCTGTTGTAAAATATTTGTAAATAAGTAAATCTTAAATGTATCACATACAAATATCTATATTATTTTAGACAATTTTTTATTGTGAATTATTATCCACTAATTTACAACATGAAATTGTAAATATTATACTATAATAGTATTTTTCAATGTTATTAGTAAATTGTGCTATATTTAAATATTGTAAACTGAACTAACGATTAAATTATCATACGATTGAAAATAAAATATACTAATCTACAAATTTGAGAAAAAATTTATTCGTATATAAACTTATAATCGCCGGAATAAATTTCAATCTAAACCCATAAAATGGCAACACAATTAGTTAAAAAAATTATGAAAAAAACAATTAGAAAAATATAAAAAGAACCTACACTATCAATACATTATCTAATTATTGTCACAGATTAAAACAATTATAATTTTTTTCAACTGACATAATAACTCAGTAACAAATATTTGATAAGTAAAATCTACGAAATAAATGCATCAATGAAAAGCTTTCTGACAAAAAGAAAATATCACATACTATGTTGACTAATTTTTGGTACGATTTTTAAAACGTGTTTGATTATTTATCTTTTTTAATTACAGGCTCTATAAGGGCTTCACTAACGGCCCACAATTTTTCTTGGGTGTCTCTGTCGAACTCGATTTTAGATTCATACGGCAGACAGTTTCTGTAAAACCCACTTTTACCTTCCAACGAAGGATCCACTGCACAATGAATAATAGTTTGAACACCCTGAAAATTAATATTGATCATTATGCTATTTATATGAATGTAAAAATTAAATTTTAATCAACATACTTCATTTGGAGTACGCATGTAAAACAATATAAACGGAGCCATCATTATGAAATGATACCAGCAGAACGCATGTCTGAAACAAGACGTATTGAATGTTAATAGTGATGGTGAATTAATTCTTATTGTATTTAATGGTTTTTACCTGAATAAATTAGTGTATGTAAATCCTGGGCATACGGAAAATACGCTAATTCCTAAATTTTTTGTGCGCTCAGCTAAAGCGTTTCCGAAATATACGTTCATCAGTTTGGAATTGCAATAACCTGGACCGTGTCGTTTGTATTTTTTCAAAGTTTGTTTATCATTATTCTTGACAGCTTCGTATATTTTTGTCATGTTAAGGTCGTCAAAATCGACAATGCCTTTTTCATGCAGCATAGAAGATACAATGACGACTCTAAAATGCAAACGTTTATTTAATTCCTTTTCTATAATAATCTATAAGAAATAGTTCTGTTATTTATTACCTGCTTTGATTAGCATTTTTCAAAAGATCTAACAGCAATTGAGTTAGTAGGAAATGTCCCAAATGATTGACTCCAAAATGCATTTCAAAACCTTCTTTAGTCTCTTCGTGCATTTTAATCGGTAAATATACCCCAGCGTTGTTGATTAAAATATCGATCTTTGTAAACCCAGTTTTAACAACGTCCGTAAATGCTTTGATAGATTCAAACGAAGCAAGATCCAATTGCATGACAATCTATTATGAAAAAACGGATTCACCGTAAATGTTAGTGCTTATTATTCAAACTAAAAAATGAATTTGCAAATGTGAATTATTTGATAATAAAATATTATGCAGTAATTGAAAATAAAAGCATTTAAATTTTAAACTGAATTATTCAAAGTACAGTAGAACCTCGAATATAAGCAGGGATTGAGATGGTCCGGATATTGAAAATATCTATTTTCAGGGAATTGATAATATCCAACTAGTCTTTTGAATTACATGGGTGACATTATAAATAAATATTGAAATCACCATTAAGAATAACTTTACAGAAGTTAAGTCCAGTTTAAAATAAAAAAGATTCAGTAGCCCTAACTATAAGTATTCTGGACCATTGTGCAATACTGACTTATAGCAGTTACGACTTTATGAGTGCACATGTACTACTGTGATCAAACTAAAACCAGACTAGAAGAGTTTTATTTCTAAAATAATAAGTTTTTTTCTTCAGTTTTCTATTAAGTCAATCATATTTATTTATTTAGCAAAAAAAAAACTCTGCACTTTTGTTTGTTTATTCTTTAAAACCAGTTTTGTCAACGTGTATTCTAAAGTTCTAAAATTCTGTAATTGTGATGAACGGCGTGCAAACACCGAATTAATGATTTACAAAATTCACTATTATATTTTAGGAATAAAATTCTAGTCGGATATTAGTTTGATCACCCTAGCATTTGAATCAATATAATTTTGTTACACACTCATACTTTGTCGGACGAATGTTATCTGATAAAATTGCTATCTATAAAAGATAAATAATTTTTTTGATCGATCCAAACAATAGAAGTTCTACTATGCACTAAATCATGACACCCTCTTGAACTATTCCATAAAAACCAAACACCCGAGATAAAACCCACCCACACCTTCCGCATGCACACGATTCTATTTTTAGGGATGCAATACTAATACAACATTCCAAAATTGAAACAACGAATAAACCCCATACATAAATACCCCAAACCCAAACCGATACATACCAATTCTCCCCCGAGGGGATACCCCTTCCTGATATCGGCTACGGCACTCCGCCCCTTATCGATATCCCTGCAGGCCAGGATGACGCGGGCCCCCCTGGTGACCAGCTCGGTGGCCGCAGCCAGCCCCAGGCCACTGGCGGCCCCCGTGATCAGCACGGTCTTGCCCCTGAGGGAGTTGGCCGCCCCTGGAGCCGCGCGGCCCCAAGTTCGCCGCAGCCGGAACCTGATGCCGGCCACGGCCAGGGCTGCGCAAGCGGCCCCGCAAACCCACCAACGCCATACGGTGGACATTTTGCTTGGATTTTCTAGAGTTTTGCCGGTTCGTTGACAGGTGAGGACTTTTGACAGTGACAGATGTCACGTTTTGGCAATGTTGCCAGTTTTTTATTTTTGAAAATGTTTTTATTGGATACCAATATTCGGCCCAGTATAAGGGCGCTGCCAGATGAGCGTCGTTCAACGCGCGTTTTAGTAACGCGCGTTTACAACTTCATACATTTTATTTTGCTAAACGCGCGTTAGCATCTGTACGGCCTGCATAAAATGTGTGTAAGTTGTAAACGCGCGTTGAACAACGCTCATCTGGCAGCGCCCTAATGGTGTCAGTTCAAACAGTATAATTTAGCATTTCGCACAGTAAAGTTGTCAGTAACAAAAAAAAAATGATAAAACAACTGAAATCAAAATATTCTTAAAAAGGCACACAGATGGGTAGAGTCGCGGAATTGGAATTTAATGATTAAATTAAACCGTGAGTTACACTTTAAATTGATGGTACTAAATAATTTATAAAGGTTCTACTCTGATACTGGCGGCCGAACCATGCAGACGATCAACAAGTTTATCAAACTTGTTAATCATCAGTATTGCTACTTCACAAACTTACCAGTGGGTTTTGCCAGTTGTAATAATGATAATTACAAATTGTAATTATCAGGGCTTTGAACTGGAACTGAACCGAAACTGAAAACTGATAAAAATCGAAATGGTGTTTATTTCAGTTCGGCACATTTTTTTTTAAAATAATAATTTAACATAATAGTGAAGCGGAAATGTAAATTAATATAAATAATATGTATGTTATATGGGGGAAAACATGAAAAAATTCATAAGTCAGAGCCATATTCGCTAGCGCGTCGTACGCTAACGTCACGTGCGCAAGTGTCATTTATACAAACAAAAGGAAGAATAGGGGAAGGCGTATCAAAAAACTGAAACATGGGGTTATACCACATTTATTTTAAAATTCATAGATCGTAATAGAAGTATTCATACTATTCCATCACACATCGTCCGATCGTACACTTAATATAACCGTTTAACATTTCGGGAACTATAGATAGAAAAATGATTTAGAAATGGCTAAAGTTTTACATTTATACATATAATCAACATCCAACATGTTCCATTTTTATTTACATTTTTTACTTTCGGTTTCTCTATGCGCAATATACATATAGGTGAAGATGAGATTCATCGAATTTACCCTTTTCAGTAAATATGTTACACTAAAATTGATTTAATGAGTTGATTCAATAAAATAAACATGCAGATTCATATATAAAAACAGATAGAACAAATTCATAGATAGGTGGCGTTCGTCCGAAGAAAACAGCTATCACTAATCTCATTTGCATAGTTACAGATAACCGGAACCGGAAGACCACCATTTTACATTATAAAATTCGAAATAAAAAAATCTATATATATATACATACAAATACAGTTAAATTAACGTTATCACATTGTCTCGTCTATTGAAAAAAACGATACAAGGAATGCACTCAAGTGTCACGAGGAAGTCAACTCTCCGTAAAAGAGTACAGTTTACGGGAATCGGGATTAATTCGAGACTTGAAGCAAATAGTCTTTCAAACATTTGGGCAATGGCAACGCTTTCACCGACTGCAGCTTGACATATTGCAGAATCGCATCTCGACATACGTTTTGAAGAGTCTTGACTGAAATTATAAAAAAAAAATACTATAAAATTGAGTTATTAAGAAATAATCCATCTGATATTGTATGTAAAGAGTGACAGAAAAACGACAACTTTTTGACGAAAAATTGAATTACTAAATCTCGTAACTTGAGAGATAGAAATCAAAATTGTTCATTTTCGCATTTTCTTTGACAAGAACATATTTTTAGTCTGCCGTTGAGGTTTCTCATAGCATGCTATAATATCTCAATCGGAATATCTTGAATATTTTGGTTCAATTCATCTTGTGTCCTTGGCCAAGTCATGAAAACCTGATTTTTAAGGTAGCCTCGAAAAAAAAAAATAAAACCAATGATCTTTACGACTAGCAAATATCACTGAATCTTAATGTGATATTGTTATCGAATAATTCTTGCACAATTGCCAATGATTACTTTGTAGTGTATGATACTGTACTGTTTTGGTAAATCAGGTTTCGTGAAGTTAGGGAAAATTGTTTAAAGCAATTGCAATAAGATTGCAGCGTCTCAGTATACTGATCTGAAGAGAGAATTATTGTTATTCATTCTTCATTTTTGAAAAAGTAAGGCTCAATTAATAAATGTGAGAAAATTGTACACACATCGTTGCTTTGGATGATTTGATATCCTTATAGTATTATCTTTGTATTGCAGTTGAGATATTACAGCGAGCACAATGAAGAATCTCAGCAGACTGAAAGAATGAACTCGTCAAAGAAAATTCCATCTACAGGATGTAATTTTCAAAAATTTTCAATTTGGATATTTGTTTCTTAAACGGCAAGATGTTGCGGTCTAATATTCATCAATGAATTATTTTTCGACCAGTTCTGTATACTTTTATTGAACATTTTAGAAATTTTCTTTTTTCTGTGTCATCTGTATTATTAACATTTAGATATTAGATATGACAAACAAGATATTAGATTAGATAAACAATCGTACCTCCATACAGCTGCACAATTTTAACTTGTTTAGTGGTGCCGTACACGTCGACCACCGCATGCAGCGGCCCCTTCTTGTACGGAATGTCTCTCGCGCACGAACCCTGATCCTCCCCGTTGATAATAAAATGCATCTCGGCCCTATCCGTATTGTCCGGCGACGGCATAAAGAAAACCCCTATGCGTGACCCCGCCTCGGTGGGCAGCAACTCGTGAGGCAGCCCGGCCGGCCTCAGCACGAGCATGGACACCGGCCCCCTGGGAGTCCTCACGAAGTGCGGACGGCCCGAGAGAGTAGACAGATTGGGAGGAGTGATAGAGTTGACGGGACACCCGCGGGCTTCGAGAACAACGCTGTTCTGGTTCTTGGATATGGGGAAGATCCAACTGGTGCCCATGGAGGCCAAGTCAGGGAGGGCGTATTGGGGCAAGCCGGTGCCTCCTCCGGCTGCAGCTTGGGGGTCCAGCAGGGTGAGGCCCAGCCTCATGTAGCCGGACCAGCCCCGCTCGTTGGCTTCTATCTCCACGAGGAATATCTCACCAGGGAGGAGGGGTTTCTCGCTGAAGGTGAGCGCGTTGGCGAAGCTCGCCTTGCGGAAGGCCACCGTGTTGTTCTCCCGCAGCTCTATGTTCAGCCCGTGGAAGGGGTGGAAGCGCGAGAGCATGTCGGGGGCCCGGGGGCCGAGGCACCCCTCGCACCCCTTTCACCCGTCCAACCTGTCACCCTTTCGCTGGTGGGTTTCTTCGCAACGATCTGATCGCGGTACGTTTGACGTATGGCTCTTGTTCTGTTGGTCTCGGAGTGACGGTTTTGTGTCGACGTTTATGTTTAGATGAAACGTGTTGGTGCGATGAATGTTTGCGTGTTTGTATTTGATTCGATGTAAATATTATTATTTTGATGGTTTAGTTGTTGAATATTTGATGAAACGACATTGGAACACGTCGACGGGAGAACACATGGGGCGTTTTAGAGGGGTGGTTTGAGAAAATTTGTTGTGGAGGGGCTGTAAAATAGTTGTAAAATGTTCTCATGTAGGAAATACGAAAATGTCGTCGTCGACACATACGAGAATCAAAATATGTATTGCATTTAAACATCTGTACAAAACGAATACGGCGGATTTCAACTTTCGCACATTCGACTTTCACACAATTCGCTATTTCGCACATTTAAAAAAAATCGTGTTTTTTTTTGTAAAATTTGAAGATAATTTAATAAATCATAATTTTTATTATTACATAAATATTTTTAAATTAAAAATAATATATTTTCATGATCTTTAAATGTACCAAATAAGAATATAATAAACAAGTCAAGTTTATAAAAACTTGAAAAAATAATATTTTTTAAGAAAAAAAAAGTCAGTACCGAGGAGGGTTAATACATTAGTAATTTTCGATAAATAAAAATTTTAAAGAACAATTTTTGGTGGTTTTTTTTACATCCCTCTACTTTCGAACACTTAACTTTCGCACACATTTCCAGGAACCATCCATGTGCGAAAGTTGAGGTCCGCCGTATAGGAATTAGGAGATAGACTGGTAGAGAAAAGTGGCGGGTCCCCGACCATGGGAGTTCTAGACTAGACCATGGCAGGTCTAGACTATTGGAGTTCTGGTTGAGAGTTAAATATTTTTCGGGTGGTCCAGAACTCCAAACATTCCATATTTTTAATAATTAATTAAATTCAATCGGAGCGCGGAGCGGAGCCGAAGCAAATACTTTGATATCAGAATGAAGCAAGGAGCAACTCAAAAAAATATTCGTTCCAAAGCCCTGTTTAGAACAATCGACGGTTATGTGATTCAAAAAATGCTTTATAATTTATTTGAATTATATTATAATACTCTTGAAAATTTTCGCGATGTGTTCTATGCTCGGTCTTTTAGTGTCGTGTGTTCTAGTATCATTTGCGCAAACGTTCCTCACTCTTAAAATTTATCAATGCATTTATTTAAACTGGCAAGACTGATTTTAGTGTCAGAATAGATTTGAGGTTGTGTAGAGAAATGCATAATATACCGATTTAAAAAAAAAACTTAAAATATGGGTAAATCATCGATTCGACGATTATGCTTATTTAGATAATCATTATATTAATACGCAAGTATTATTTTTAATTTTTAGGGGTAAAATTTGGATACGGAGGCCTCATCGCCAGAAGTACGGGGCGGGAGCCCCAGAAAATTCACAAAGTGCCATTCGTAGAAGTGCTTCCCATGAAATTGAAACCGTTCATCACGGGGAAAGGGGATGGCTCTTCGGAAGTGGCTTGTTTGTTCGAAATGAGCATTTTGTTCGCTTGCTTGAAGGAAAATGATTTCCATCAGGAGTCTTGTTCGAAGGAAATAGGCACGTTCCAGAAGTGTTACGATGGTTATCTGGTCACTAAGAAAGCTAAAAAAGCGGGGAATACGACGGTGGAAATTACACCCAAAAATGAAAAGATGGGATACAAACAAGTCAATCGAATACTCAAAAGATATCCCCCAGTTTATTCTCCCCCTCCTCGTTAAATAAGACTGTAATACCATCAGTTTGATAGTAGTTATTTTCTATTGTAAAATGTATTTATTATCTAAATAAATATAGTTGAATAAAAATTTTGTTTTACTTTTATGTAACAGAAATCAATTTTAAAGTATAAAGTCATATTCATATTCAAGTCTTTCTCCAAATTTATAACATACCTCAAATCTTATAGTAGGCAGTATAATTAAAAAAAAAAACGGTTTTTGTATATTTTTATTGAAAAACAAATATAATTATGTGAGTTTGCCACCATAAGTTTGCGAAATCACGTCTTGATTAATGTGCAGAAAAGTAATTTTTTGAGTTTATCTTACGAAGCGGTTAAATTTAGATACGTGATGGGCTATTTTTTGAGGACTTATTAATCCATTGAGGAGGTGCCATTTGCATGCAAGGAACTCTCTTCACCAAGATTCTTTCATCTTCCCCATACGATGCATTGTAAAATCTGGTTAACTCTTCTATCGCTTTATCTTCCAACTGAAACAACGAGATTATATTATTATTTTGACATTGGAAATGTAATAGATTTTTTTGAAGATAATCCGACCTGAGTCAAAGCTAAAGATTTTGTCATCATTTTGGATAAGTTTTCTTTTTGCTTCTTTTGATCTTCTAGGATTTCATTGAAATTCACTTTGCTGTTATTCGGCATTTCTACGTGAGGCGTAGGTATTTTCTGCCATGGATTTTTTTGTGGTGCAATTTCAACTTGTGATGTTTGAGGGGCGTATGGATTTTTATTATTGAGCTTGTTTAACTCTTCAGCTAATACCGAGTTGTCTTTGCTTTCGAGAGCAAGTCGCTTCCGCTGCTTTTGAGATAGTTTCGTATTAACAATAGTTATGTTTAAAGTAGTCTGAGGACTTCTTGAAATTTCTGAGAAATTGTCATCTTCATTAATTGTTGGTGATGATGCTTTATATGAGGATTCAAAATATTTTTTTTGTGTTGGGCTTTGAATTGGACTGTATAATCTATTGTCACTAGGCGAGAACGAATCATTCCTGCTGAGCTTTACGAAATTTTCCGATTGTGACTCCAACAAATTAGCATCTTCTTTTGCAGCCGTTACTGCTTTTAATCTTGCCTGCACTATTTTCTGTTGTTTTTGATTGTTATTCAAAACTTTTGTCCATTCATCGATTTTATTCTCATATTTATTATTGTTTGAAATTTCAGTTAGACAGAGTTGTACATCTTCATTTTTATCATTAGACAAATCGAGGGAACCTACAGAATTAATTGATTCATTTCGTCTTCTAACTTTTTCATTCTCAGATTGACTAGTTTTTCTCAGACGTATTTTCTTTTTACTTGTATTTGTCAAGTTACATTTTTGCATGTCTTCCGAAATTTCATCTTCATCAAAATCTTCAATTTTTGTAGGAAACTGCTCGGCTATTGAAATAATAATTTCGTCACTGGCCGATTCAGAAAATGGTGTTATAATCCTTTTGCACATATTTGGATTGAAATTGATATAATATTCGCTCAATTCTTGTAAGAGCGCATCAGATACACATTCCAGAGACTTGTTTTCTAAAAGACTCGATAAATTCAACATGATATATTCCATACAGCATCTTTTCAGTTGACCACAATTGTAAGTATCCGACAATTGGAGTGTATCAGTTACGTTTTTTAAACTCAACATATTAGAAAGGGCAACTTCGCATTTTTCTTTCAATCTTTCAATGAAAAACTGATCACAAATCACCAACATGTTTCCGAGGAATTCAAAATCTTCGCACTCTTCTAACTCGGGGCAATCATCAGTGTATAAGTAATTGATTATAGGCACCATCATCTTATGACTGATCGGTAAAGTCACCACTGAATTTGAAGAACTCTGAAAATTAAATAATCAACATAAATTTTAAATTGATTAATATAATGAATAAGATTATCTATTGAGTTCTTACTTCTGCCCACGAATGTGCGAACATTCCGTTGAAATAATCAAGTCTGGCTGCTAAAATGCATTTATGAGCCTGGATCGGAATTCCATCACAACATTTAATCGTTGCATTCCACAAATACATGGATCGGTTCCGTTCGAATCTACATTTAGATTCGTTTATCTTGTAATCATCATTTCTCAAAATTACGTTTCCTTTTTCCCATCTTTAATACATTTTCATAATTATATATGTTTTGATATCATAAACAACAATATATTATCAAATCAAAATTAATACTTACCCATATTTATCGAGGCGTTTATATAGCGATGTTACTTGAAATTTCTTAGCAGCACTTTGCAAAAGACGAACCGGATCATTAATTGAATCTGTTTTTTCTTTATTTTTCTTTTCAGTCTTCTGTTTTTCCTTTTTCTTTGTAGTTTCAAAAACTAAGAAATCGTTGAATGAGTAAAATAAAATAGCATTATATGAAAAATAAATTATTATACATACTTGATGGGTCAGTTATAAAATCAACGTTTTCATAAACTTCTGTCTCATTAGTTTCTGGATTAATTATAATAGTTATTTGACATTTTCCGAGTGACATTAAACTACACGTTCCAGTGTACATGTATGATAAAATTTGTTTGAAAATAATTGGATGTACATTTTCAATTTCAACTATTGAAATTTTCTTTTCATCGTTTGGGTTATTATTGCAAATGGTGGTCAAATATTCACTTTCATAAGACACTATGTAGCGATGGACCGGAAAGTGATAATTTTTCACCTAGAATTACATTAATTGTTTGAATAATATATACTTTTTATTGAAAAAATTATAGAAAATAATCTTACTTTCATGGTTATATCATGTAAGAGATCATCTTCAGAAGATTCATTTAATAATGCTATCATATCTTCTTTCATTTGAGATGAATTTACTTGGGGTACGTCTACAAGACTAGAATTAGGAGCCACCTAAATTGTATCACATAAATGATAAATACATAATACTAAACTTATACATACATATTACTAAAATTATAGATAAATGTTAACCTGAAGAACTGCAAAATTATTCCCCTTATTATCACAACAAATATCAACAGCACGATGTACATTTGGTAATCGTTTTAGTTTCACCACAACACATTCATCTTTGTTAATGAATTGGTTGAAAGATTTTGACCCATCGTGTTTAGTTTTATCTTTAGTGAAGATCATATTATCAGAGTTTTGATTTCGTACAGTTTTAGAGAAAGTTATTTTTTTCGGCATTATATTTCCATGAAAAGCCTCCCCTAGTTTGGTTGTTAGCAATATTACTTCTCTTGTAAGAACTGCCTCCATCACAAATAGAGGACGGTTCGTATTAAAGATACATCTGCAATTAAATAATATTATATTTTCATTCATGATATATAGAAAGGTAATAAAATTGAGTCGAACCTGGTGAATTGATTTGTAGTATCTTGCCAAAGATATATATTTCCGACAGAGTTTAACATAAGAACCATGATTTGTTTTTGCTGATCGGTTAAATTATCGCCACCAACGACTTCTCCGCCGATAACTTTTACACTTTTTATATTATGCAATCTAAGGCAAAATTATATAAAACCCTCAAAAGTATTATACTTTTGAAATAGTAAAAAAAAAAAACACTAGAAAGTACCTATACGCAATCCTTTTACATTGATACTGATGAAGTAAATAAATATCTCCTTTATTTGTAGTTGCAACAGTAGCACCATCGCTAACCGCAACACATTCGATCGTACATTCATTTTGTCCACTACCGATACTCGATACCTAAAAATCAGTTAATTTTTAACAAATATTTAAAAAACGAAAACAAAATGTTCAGAAATTACTTTTTTCGGTGTAATTATAGTTTTTTCTTTATCTTTGGAATGCCCTAATTGCCCTCCATGAAGACCCCAAGTATAAAGCCCATTAGCGGTAAAAGCAACTGAATGATAACGAGCCGCATAAATGCCTCGCACTGATGAAAGACGGATTTTCACTTGACGAGGAGACAGTGAAAACTTTGGTGCCGGAAATTGACCCAACTGATGGTGATCGTTCAACCCGCAAGATAAAATCTGATTACAAGCAAATTAAATAGAAAATAAACATGTATTAAAGATTTTTCTTTATATTCGATATCTTCATACCGTTCCAGACTGAAGTAAAATGAGTGTGTGGTCTCTACCAACGGCGACTTGAGCACAAGTTTCAGAAATTGGTATTTTTGATGGAAGTACATGAGTGTCGCTTGTAGCAACTCCCAAACGTCCGCCTTCTCCATGTCCGCAAGTCCAAATACTTCCAGCTGTGCTAACAAATGCGCTGTGAAATTTGCTTATGCATACCTGAAAAATATTGTATTAGATAGTGCAAAATATTTGCATTAAGTATTCAAAAATATATTACCTGTTTAATGTGTAATTTTTGTTTTGTAAACAGTGTTAATAATTCAGGGATGTTTCTGTGATGTTGAGAACTAGTTCCTAAAGTATAGTTACTGTTCGAACCCCACATATACACTTCACAAGGCATGTTTTTTGATATATCGAATCGTTGAGGACGATCCATAAGAGCTAAATCGATTCCAGTCATGTCTTCGTTATCCAAAATTGATGTATTTATGCCTTAAAGTTATAAAAATTACATATAACTATAATATTTCTAAAAAACAATCTGAAAAATTAATAAAACTTACCTGATTTCATCAAAGTAACAGTACTTTGAATCTGTCCATAAAATACACTACGATGAAAAGCAGTATATCCAGATTCTGGATCTTTGTAATCAATTAAATTTGTCCCAATAGAAGAGTATTTGCGTATTAGCCATTCTAATAGTGTTTTTCGTCCTCTAGATGCCACCATGTGGAGTAAAGATCGTCCCTAAAAGAACGTAATTATTATCAAATACTAGGAAATTATTTAAAAATTCATAAAGAAGGAAAAAGACTACCTCATAATCAATTATATTGAGAAAGTTGGAACAAGTGCACCGAAAGAAACTGGCCAAAGCCGTGTCGGACACGGCTCTTTTGGTAACAGCAGAAGTAAGAACAGATCCATGTTGACGAGAGTTGCAGATGCGAGTGCAATCGACTTCGGGTGATGATTTCGGTTGGTTCATTTTTTATTATTGTGATTTCAGAAAAACGGCAATAAGAAAAAAATAATTGTGCAAAAAATAAATCGAAGCAGAAATTGGATGCAAACTCACACAATTTCTTTGTATAAAATACGATTTATAAAAATAACATATGAAAATTATATACAAATGTACACATAAATTTAAAAATGTCTTTTGTCGTATAACGACCCCCGTAAACAGGGGGTACACTTTTCACTTTAGACCGCCATGATTGGAAAAAACACAACCTGCAAAGAAAATAAATCTCATTTATAAAAGTAGAACATTTTTAATAACAAGAGTATTTTCTGTGTTAAATTTAAAAATACGTTCATATATTCTTCAATAATACCAATACATGAATTTACATAATTAAAATTGATTGATATTTTAAATCTATTACAATTTATTACAGTGAAATTAAAACGCAATTTAATCTTCTTATCACATACATTTGTTAAAGAAAAACAATGGAAATTATCAGTTAACATGTTTACAGTCAGAATTTGTGTGGGGGGGTATCAATACGAACACTCGATAAAACTATTTTCAGTATTAATTATAATACATTAAATCCGAACTGTTTTTAAAGTAAAAAAAAACAAAAAAAAATAAATTCCATACATATAAATTAACGATTCCCAATTTAAAACACTACAATTAAAAAAAATTAACAAATCAACTACTATGACCACACAACACAAACAGCAACAGTCCCATAATAGAAAGCGACACCTATTATCCATTCACATTCCTTTCATATATCCTATCACTTTCCCATCACGAAACATGACCCGGGAACGCAAACACCATAAAAGGCAAAGCAACATAAGTATTGCACAATACGCACAACACACTGGGCAATATTATGACATACGTTTACGAGAAAAAGCCGGCTTCCTGACGCGCGAAATGGGCGGAGCACTGGGAATGCATAACAACAGTGAACGTCGTCTGGCAAGTGGACACTTTGAGAAACGCTGCCGTCAGCTGATTCCAACGCGACACACGTCAGGGGCGGACGTCACTTGTGTCAGCTTCTATACCCTGAATGTTTGCCGCAAATAATCACTGTTGCCAACTTATGCGGAAATGGGAAATTTTGATATATTATTTTTTGTATGGGTACCAATATTCGGCACAGTATAATGGTGTCAGTTCAAGCAGTATAATTTAGCGTTTCGCACAGTAAAGTTTTCAGTAACAAAAAAAAATTATAAAACATAACTGAAATCAAAATATTCTTAATTTGCATAATATTTCGTGTGGAAATCAATCACATTGTGTATATTATAATGACTATTTGTTTAATAACAACAATACATAACCTCGAATTATAAAACGGTGGGATAAAAGATGTCTTTCTTTATGAGATCATCTCAAAACATTGTAAAGTAATCGATTTCTTTACAAAATCAGTTACTCGTCATTAGCTTTGACAGAGACTAACTACCAATTAAATAAAATGCTATGCCACGCTATACTTTTGTATAGTATATGGTCCCAAATATAATACCTAATACGTATACCTACTAGGTAGTCCACAAAAGAAAACATTGAAATTACTGTACATTGCAATGTACACTGGGTCTAATGTTTAGTTTTTATAATAAGTTCACTATTAAAAACGTATTTTTGATACTAGCAACTATTTGTCGGGCGAAAAGGTAATTTTGTTACTAATTTGATGTTTTATTTGACGTTTGATATATACTGCGATTTTGTAATGTCTATACTGTGACCAATACATTGTCCCTTTTTGTATTAATCAAAGGGGTGATGAGGTGTTTGTGTAAATGATACTTGCGTACTTAGATGCTAGTAGGTACACGTGATAGTGGCGTAGAAGACCCTGGAGTGATGACGGTGGCACACATCGATGCTAGCAAACACCAACGTTGGTCCATATTATCATAGGGCACATTTTGAATAATTATGTATTCACTTTTATCATTTTAGTTCGTTGAGGCATTGTGGTATTAAATGTGTCTCACTTACTTTTTATACTTAGGCTGCATGGTGGGTTATTTTTTAAACCACTACAAGAAAATTAAACTGTACGTGCACAGCAGCTCGAAATTTATATACTGGTTCCTCTTTGTAGCATTTTTTCGGTAAAGGTGATCCTGGGCATACATGAGAAAGTTACGGTCCAGTCGAAATTTATATACAGGTATTGGTATTTCAAAATTCTCCATTTTTTTAGATTTTTATTTTTGAAACGTACAGTGATTGAACACAAAACAATATTTTTAAGTGTTAATTGGTTTAATAATAGTAATTGCAGCTAGATTTACATTTTGTTATACGTATAGGATGAATTCACAGTTGTTTATTGAATATTTTATCACTATCACATTCCAAAGTAGTCTTCGTTTAATCAATACGATTAAAACCTTGAAATTACGTCTAAACAAAAGCTATTGCATTAGCAATTGACCACTTTAGACGAACAATGACTTCTCTATATATGAACTGATGCTGTAGAAAATTTTGTTTGTTGGACACGTTTATGTAAACAATAATTAGCACATTTGAAGTTATGTCTGCATTTCGATAAAAATCTGATATGCTTGAATGTGCATACGTTGCCGCTTTTGAGGACTCGGCAATTATTTTATCATGTATGCATTTTGAGGTGATGCTATAAGTGGCAGTTTTGAATAAAAGTATTTTCGCAATATTCACATTTGTGCAGTCAGGTAGTAATGTGGATTTTCATGTGTCTTGTTAGTGAATTTTTTTTCACAAACGATTTACTACAAACATCACATTCGAAAATTTTCTCAGCTAAAACACAAGTTTTACGAAAACATACAAACATCGAAATATCAATGAAATAATATTAAGTAAATTTTATTTACCTGTATGAATTAGAAGGTGACTATCCAATGCCCCTTTTCTTAAAAACTTTTTATTACACATTGTACATTCGAATTTTTTCACATCTAAAACACAAAAGTTTTACGAAAACATACAACCTTCGAAATATCAATAAAAATATATTAAGTAAATTTTATTTACCTGAATGAATTACAAAGTGACTATTCAAATTGCCCTTTGAGGAAAATTTTTTATTGCACACTGTACATTCGAATTTTTTTACACCTAAAACACAAAAGTTTTACGAAAACATACAACCTTCGAAATATCAATAAAAAAATATTAAGTAAATATTATTTACCTGTATGAACTAGAGTGTGACTTTCCAATGACCCCTTTCTGAAAAACTTTTTATTGCACACTGTACATTCGAATTTTTTCTCCCCTAAACACATAAGTTTTACCTAAACATGCAACCTTCGAAATATCAATAAAAAAATATAAAGTAAATTTTATTTACCGGTATGCAATACAAAGTGCTTATCCAATGTCCCCTTTTTGAAAAACTTTTTATTGCACACTGTACATTCAAATTTTTTCTCACCTAAAAAACAAAAGTTTTACCTAAACACACAACCTTCGAAATATCAATAAAAAAATATAAAATAAATATTATTTACCTGTATGAATTAGAAAGTGACCATCCAATTCCCCCTTTCTAAAAAACTTTTTATTGCACACTGTACATTCAAATTTTTTCTCACCTAAAGCACAAAAGTTTTACGTAAACATACAACCTTCGAAATATCAATAAAAAAATATTAAGTAAATTTTATTTACCTGTATGAATTAGAAAGTGACTACTCAATTCCCCCTTTCTGAAAAACTTTTTATCGCACACTGTACATCCAAAATTTTTCTCACCTAAAACACAAAAGTTTTACCTAAACATACAACCTTCGAAATGTCAATAAAAAAATATAAAGTAAATATTATTTACCTGTATGAATTAGAAAGTGACCATCCAATTCCCCCTTTCTGAAAAACTTTTTATTGCACATTGTACATTCATAATTTTTCTCACCTAAAACACAATAGTTTTACCTAAACATACAACCTTCAAAATATCAATAAAAAAATATAAAGTAAATTTTATTTACCGGTATGCATTACAAAATGACTATCCAATTCCTTTTTTCTGAAAAACTTTTTATTGCACATTGTACATTCGAATTTTTTCTCACCTAAAACCCAAGTTTTACTAAAACATACAACCCTCGAAATATCAATAAAAAAATATAAAGTAAACTTAATTTACCGGTATGCGTAACAAAGTGATTGTTCAATTCGAACTTTCTGAAAAACTTTTTATCGCACACTGTACATCCAAAATTTTTCTCACCTAAAACACAAAAGTTTTACTAAAACATACAACCTTCGAAATATCAATAAAAAAATCTAAAGTAAATTTAATTTACCTATATGGATTTCAAAGTGACTGTTCAATTCGAACTTTCTGAAAAACTTTTTATCGCACACTGTACATTCGAATTTTTTCTCACCTAAAAAATAAAAGTTTTACCTAAACAAACAACCTTCAAAATATCAATAAAAAAATATAAAGTAAATTTTATTTACCGGTATGCATTACAAAGTGACTATTCAAATTGTTCTTTGAGGAAAAATTTTTATTGCACACTATACATTCAAAATTTTTCTCCCCTAAAACACAAAAGTTTTACCTAAACATACAACCTTCGAAATGTCGATAAAAAAATATAAAGTAAATTTTATTTACCGGTATGCAATACAAAGTGCTTATCCAATGCCCCTTTTCTTAAAAACTTTTTATTGCACAATGTACATTCGAATTTTTTCACACCTAAAACACAAAAGATTTACGAAAACATACAACCTTCGAAATATCAATAAAAAAATATGAAGTAAATTTTATTTACCAGTATGCATTAAAATGTGCCAATTCAAATTGCTCTTCGAGAAAAATTTTTTACTGCACATTGTACATTCAAAATTTTTCCCACCTAAAACACAAAAGTTTTACCTAAACATACAACCTTCAAAATGTCGATAAAAAATATAAAGTAAATATTATTTACGTGTATGAATTAGAAAGTGACCATCCAATTCCCACTCTCTGAAATACTTTTTATCGCACACTGTACATTCGAATTTTTTTTCACCTAAACACAAAAGTTTTACTTAAACATACAACCTTCGAAATATTAATAAAAAGTATAAAGTAAATCTTATTTACCAGTATGCATTACAAAGTGACTATTCAAATTGCTCTTTGAGGAAAATTTTTTGTTGCACACAGTACATTCAAAATTTTTCTCACCTAAAACACAAAAGTTTTTCTAATTGAAAAACAAACAACCTTCGAAATATTAATAAAAAATATAAAGTAAATTTTATTTACCAGTATGCATTACAAAGTGACTATTCAAATAGCTCTTTGAGGAAAATTTTTTGTTGCACACAGTACATGCGAAATTTTTGATTTTAGAACTGTAAATGATAGCCGAGGGCTCTATACTCGGGATGAAAGTATTAGAAATTCCAGATGGAGATTTTCTCAGATGATAATTTGCTTCGCTTTTTTCATCAGGGTTTTCTGTTTTAGAATCAGATTTATCGGTTTGTAAATAGATCAAAGCACTTGATTTTGTGTTTTTATCACTTTTGAAATTGGAAATATTTGATTTTGATTCATCACTTTTGAAATCAATTGAAACATTTGATTTTGGGTTCTTATCACTTTGAAAATCAGAATCTGATTCAAATTCTGACACAAAAGATTCTAAATCGTTACAGTTATCAATCAGACATTTGTTTTTGACAACAATTTCTAATTTAAGATTGGAATAGTCACTGCTACAATTGTCTTGGTATACTTTTTCAGCTGAAATGAAGAATATAATCAGTAAAAAAAATACAAATTAAAATGGAGAATATAACTGTGACCACTGACTGATGCTGAAAGTATTTCAGAATATACGTGCTGCATGATAAATTTTGAGTGACTGATGAAATACTGATGAGCAAGACAGTGGAATTGGTATGAAAAATACGTGCATCATATAGAATTATTTGATTCAAATGCGAACGAAATTGACAATAATGTTCCTCATGTTTGTGAATTTCCAACGATATGTTATATATAGGCTGGCCATACGTCCCGTTTTCGCCGAGACAGTCCTGTTTTCGTCGTGTCTTGTGTTCGTCCCGTCGTTTTCTTAAAATTGTTTGATTTGTCCCATTTTGCCGGTTCACATATTTCGATGGACATAAGATGACTGAATTTTTTTTATATTAATCAAAATAATATTTTTTAATACATTTTCTTTAGATCTTCTTTGCTCAATAATTTAATTGAATTCAGCACCCCAAAATGATCTAATATAGATACATTTAAAATAAAAAAAATTGCATGCCTGTGTTATTTCAAAGTTATGTTGAGTGATAAATTCGTTAATAAATGTATGATATTCGAAAAAATATGGGTGGGCAAATATATGTATTTTGTCAGTAGTGTATTTTCTTAGCGATATTAATTGAGGGAAATTTTTTGAACGAGCAACAATATTTTTTTTATATAGGGGGGACATTTATTTTTATTGTCCCGTTTTGGATCCTGGGAAATATAGTCACCCTAGTTATATAATAAGCCAGTGGTCACGTTCTAAGGCATGTGATAAATATAAAATCCCACAGATTGTTGATGTCAAGATAGAGGATGGTCAAGACTTATTTATTTAATTATATATTATATATTTAGTAATATACCAAAAGTGCTTTTCTTTGAAAATTTCTCTAATAATGGCTATTTTTATAAAATAAATTAAAGACAATCTTGTTCAATGTTGATCGCATCTTATAATCTTAAAAGCATCAAATTAATGCGTATGAAAAAAAAACACATATGTATCAAATGATAATGCTTACTTGATTGTTTGGTAATGATAAAACAATCCAACTTGTGCTTAAATTCGAGCGCCCCGCTCAATCGTTCAATACATATTTCACATATTTTTAAATCTTCACTAACTCTTTTTATCTAGAAAAAAATTTTGTTAATATATTACTTTGTTAATGGCACAAACAAATTAACTGTACGTTAATTGTAACTGTAATTATTTGTTACTTGTATATTAAAGCATTTCCCTATCGTAGTAGAATATTTTGAAGTGCTTTCATTTTTTTCGAATATGAATTTTAAGTTTCTTCTCCCAAAGCAAAACGCACAGTCGACGAAAGAGAAACATTCTGACTTTTCACGTTTAGTTTCCATCTGAGGAACTAAACTTTCGTTGCTAACTCTAAAAGGAAAACAATGTCAGAATTAAAATTAATAGAAAGTCAACAATTGGAAATAATTTAGGGTTGCCAGGTGTCCCGATTAACCGGGACTGTCACCGGTTTTCAGCCTCGTGTCCCAGTGTCCCGAGCGAACCTCTCGGGATGCCCAAAGTCCCGATTTTCAAATTTTTCTATTATGAACACTTTCTAAGCATTTTTGTCTATCGTACATACAGATACAGTTTGTGCACAGGGACGGATCCAGCGAGGAGGGATTGTAGGGGCAATCACCCCCCTGGGGATCATGGCAAAATTTCAAAATTCGTGCGTTTTCAACTTTAAAATGATTATTGACCATAAAAATGTTATTTTGCAAAATAAACGCAAAAAATGCATTTTGGAATAAAAAAAATTGATATTGTCAGTCTGATTTACTGAAAAAGATGGAAAAACTGCTATATTTTTATGTGAAAAAAATAAACAAATCTATTGGCTGTATAAAAGTGTTGTGACTAATTCAACTGTACTTGCTATTGTGAATGTTTCAGGTAAAATGGCTAGTTGAAATATACATATATCGAAGGGGGGTGTCCCGGTTTGACTTGCAAGAAATCTGGCAATCCTAAATAATTACAAGTAAAATCATTGAAGTTATTGAGGGAAAACAGAAATAATATAGAAAAATTAGAATTTAAGAATTTTTAAACCAAAATGTTGTTACGAAAATCGGTTCAAAATAATATTAGTTATTTACGATAATTTTTTTGATTGGAGTGAATGACAGACGCCAACATTGTATAAACAGAAATACCAACCCATGTTTTGATACAGTCGTACCAGCATTGGTTTGCAGTAGAGCTACCCTTGCATTACCGGTTCAGGTCGGTTGAGGGACGTAAACTCACACGACGTAAACGCACACGACGTAAACTCACAGGACGCAAACTCACGTGACACAAACTCACATGCTTTCGAAATTTTTAAAATTTTCAAATTAAAGTGAAAAACGTTTAATACGAAACTGAAAGCACCAAAATGCGTTTTTATATTAAAAGAATCTCACGTTAGACGTTATGGTATACGTACCCAATATGTTGGATCAAAATTTAAATAAAAAAAAATTCGCGGATTATACGCTAGCGTTAGTGAGTCATTGTTGATGTGCGTTAGAGTAAATGTGGGCTAAGGTCGATGTGCGCTAGCATCGGTGTTTGCTAACGTTAGTGTGTGCCAACATTGTATGCGGTGCGTCGATGTACACTAGCATCGTATACGTAAATGTCATTTACGCAAACGTCTGGTCACCCGATCAATCGGAATTGGTCGTGTTTTTTTTAGTTAGGTTGGCCAACGTGCCTGTTGGATAATAGTTGACAGCAGTCACTATTGACAGCTGAAAAAATGCTGCGTTATGTATCTTTGGCTGCACGTCCAGTCATCACCCTTCTCCCGAGGTCATTATTTATTCTTCGATTTATTTTTTAATAGTCATTTCTCGCTTGGGAGTATTTTGTGATGATGGCTATAAGTATAACCTCAAACTTTTATTTGTCAAATATTTAATTCCGTCTTCTAGTATTCAATTGTTCTTTTTCGAAATTCATATTTGTATGTTTGTATTATATTTATTTGTAAGATTCGTATAAATCTTCATTTTCTTTGGAATGTTTCGGTTTTAGTCAAATATATAGTCGTACAAAGAACCGATATAAAGTGACGATAAGTACGATAAAGTGACGATAGATACGTTTTGCGAAAACCAGCGTAAATTGAAATCGCGTAAAAAAAAGTGTATGTACCCATACAAAAAAATCAGATAGTTTCCAGCGCAAAAAAAACGCGTAAATTGAGACATAAAATCCATACTAAATGGGAAGATTGGTTCAAGAAATCGCGTAAAAAAAGTCTAATAAAAAGTAAAGTTAAATAAAAATAAGATTAAAAATATAGTTAAATTAAATAAAAAACGAAATATAATTTCGTCTCATAAGCTTAAACAACAAATGACACTTTTTCTCCTTTTTGTAAGCGATCCAAAATTTTGATCTTTGTTTGTAATGATATGACTTTTTTCTTAACCGGCAGCTTTTTAGCTTCGTTTCACATTGTAGGGCTGTATTAAAAATATATCTTGGTGAAAATATACTAAAGATGAAAAAAAAACAAATAATATGAAAGTATTTTTACCATTTGTATTAATTAATCAATAAAAAAAATTATTTGCTTGACCATGTTAAAGTGAAATCGCGTAAAACAAAGTACTGCGTAAATCGGGGGATACCTGATTAACTGATACCTGGATACCTGTATTAACTTTTTTGTTGTAATACTTTAGAGTTGTATATACATATGTATATTACAATTACGATTTAGTCTTGATAAAAAATCAAATAAAAACTGGGTTGTAATTTTCTATTATAAAACTTTCCAAATGTCTTCAATTTATCTTTACAAAAAATTATATTTTAATATTCCCTCATATATTTTTATCAGGAATGTGGCTTCAATATCGACAGCTAATACATCATTAGCGGGTGTCCGAGATGCAACTCTAATCGATGCCCAACTCGCCGTATTAACACCAGAAGAAAGAAAACAACGACAAGAATATTTAGAAAACAAAATTTACGTTTCAGAAAAGGTACTTTCATTTCTCTTTATTAACTATAAATAATCAGATTCTTAACTTTTAACCAACTCTACAGGAATTATTAGCTTCCGTAACCGGAGTTCCAGATGAACACATCAAAAACAGAAGGATCCGTATTTATAAACCGGCCAAAAACGCTATGCAGAGCGGCACGAACAACATCCAGCACTGGGAAATGGAATTCGAAACGCGCCAAAGGTGGGAAAACCCGTTGATGGGATGGGCTTCGAGCGGCGATCCGCTCTCGAATATGAAGTTGAGCTTCACGACTCCGGACGACGCCATTAATTTCTGCGAAAAAAACGGATGGGTTTGGTATTTAGACGAAGGAAAAATTGAGAAAGTCGAACGGCCAAAGTCTTACGGAGTCAACTTTTCTTGGAATAAGAGGACGCGTGTGTCTACGAAGTAAACCATATTTAATTATTCATTCTACTAGTAAAATATGAAATAAGTAAAATTAAAAAAAAATAAATGTATTTCTTGTTAACTTTTATTTAGTAGATAAATTATTTTGTTCATTTATATAAAATTAAATAAATACATTTAAAATAAGACTATTGATTTTTTTCTTATGTTCTAAATAAAAATTACTATTTTGAGGGATGGATAAGGAAATATCAAGTTTAAAAAAACAATGTAAAACAAATATGTTTTGAGTTGTTGTAAATATTTATCAGATTGAATATTTTTTATTGCTGATTTTTTCTAGTAAATGCACTTTTCAGCACACACATTCATAATTAAAAAATAATAACAATATTTACAGACATTATTATATTCGCTCTAACATTCTTCATTTTTATTCAGCTTTATTTTTTGTTTCTTCATTGGCGATTTTACTATATTTAGCTCTTTCTTCATCATCTGAAAAGTACTCAGCTAATGAATCATCTACGGCAGCCGTTATTGTACCCAACGGTTGATTGGCAATTGTATTTCCAGATTGTCCGGAAAATAGACTTCCATCTAGATTTTGAATATCTTCATTTCTTGAAGATGTATCTTCAAAAGCATTTTTCTGTTGCGCTGACGTAATTGTCGAGTAGATTGTCATAGCCTGTATTTAAAAAAATATTATTTTTAATTGATCAATAGTACTCATGAGGTGAATTGAAAATATTTTTTACCTGTCCAACCAGATTTGGGATATCTCCAGCATTCGATGGTAAAATCAATGTATTGTTTGTGCGTGCTAGCTTATTAAAAGCTTGGACATACTGTTCGGCGATTGATAAAGATGCTGCATTTTTACCGTCCTGAAAATATACGAGTTTTTGTTGAAAGTATTTGTTAATGAGTGAAAATAGTTTTCAGATTAATACCTGATTGATTAATGCGCTTGCGACCATTCTTATGCCTTTAGCTCGGGCAGTTGCTACAGCTACCATCGCTTCGGCTTCTCCAGAGGCTTTATTTATCTGTTCTTGTTTTTCGGCCTCTAGAAAAATAACAATAATTGGTTAATATCTTTAATAAATAAGACTTATATTCTGAACTGAACTGAAAAATTACCTGAAGCTAAAATTCTTGCTTGGCGTTTACCCTCAGCTACATTAATTTCTGCTCCTCTTGTACCTTCAGATTCTAAGATAGCCGCTCGTTTACGTCTTTCTGCTTCGACTTGCATCTGCATAGCATCTTGAACTCTCGTAGGAAGTTTAATATCACCTAAAATATATATATCGTTAATCACTCATTTTATCAAAAGTAATTTACAAAATGGAATTTATGTATTACGAATTTCATAACGTAAACATGTTATGCCCCATGCTTCACTGGCTTTATTGATAGATTCGACAATAGAAATATTCAACGATTCTCTTTCCCTGAATACTTTATCTAGAGAAATTTTTCCGAGCTCACTTCTCATAGTAGTTTGGGCTAATTGAGTGATAGCAAATTCTGGATCTTCGACACCGTACGATGCTGAAATATATGAAATCTTATTGTTACAAAAGATAATACTAATATTTCATCAGAATCAAATAAAAAAATAAATACCCAAATACGCATTGACTATCCTTAAGTACAAAACTCCATCAATATTCAACGTAACATTATCAGCCGTAATAGCGCTCTGTTTAGGAACATCTATAGCGATTTCTTTAAGACTCTGCACATATTTGACTCTATCGATAATCGGCCACAAAAGATTTAAGCCCGGTTCGAGAATCCTATGAAACTTCCCCATCCTTTCCACGATCCAAGCCTGAAACGTAACAACGGTTAACATTTGTGCAATCTTCGACGTACCATACAACCAAACACCTACTTCTTGCTGCGGCACGAACATGACAGCAGTGTTGATGGGTGTCGAGGAGCGACTCCGTACCACCGCCAAAGCTGGCTGACGAGAGGCCTGTAAGATATTGTAATTAGCATAAAAAACTGATGTTGCACAATCGGAGGGATTTTTTGCGTGATAATAGGAATATGAATGAGGAATGTTTGGAAGTAGGAATGGAAGAATTACCAGCAGCAGGCGGCGAGCTGCTTTCCCGCCCACGCCCAGCATTTCTGCTAACCGGCTTATAGGTGATAGACTTTAACTTCTGTCACTTCAACATTCAACTTCTGTAACATAACCTATAATGGGCTTTGGTTGTGAATCTGATTTTGTATGTCCTATTGTGAATTAGATTATTATCGATTATTTCTTTGAAATAATTAGAATATCTTGAATAAAAATTATTATTGAAAATAAAAAGTGTGTTTTATTGTAATAAAATTATTTTTAGTTTTCAAATATGGTGTACGTCATTTCATTGTCAGATTTTTCCAAGGGGGGGGAGGTAGGCCAAAAATTATTCGACATTTTTCAAGATTATTCGAACTCTAAAATTTAATTTTTTTTAAAAAGATCAATGCTTTAATAATTCAACACTTCTCAAAATTATTTGAACTCCAAAAATGTTTTCCTTAAAAAAAGGTCAATGCTTTTTAAAATTATTCGAACCTCAAAAATTTTGGGGGGGGCAATATGCTCCCCCCAAATGAAGTTCCTGTGTAAGTCTTACACCATATTGAAAAACTTGTTAAAAGATTACTAACAATTAATCCTCTTACACTGTAAGAGAATCAAGTAATTGTCCATTCAATAATGAAGATCAATTCAATTAATAAATTGAAATTCATAATCAATACAAAGTTATTTCTATTACTTGCTACAAGCATTCAGAATTTAATTTATCAATTAAAAATTGAAAATGGCGGAAAATAAAGAATTCATTTTGAATTTTGATTTAATGATATGTTATAATTATAATTGTGATGATTTCGAAAAAAACTTATCCATTATTTAGAATTTCGTGACTGATAAAATATTTCAAAGTATGCTTAGATTGTACTATTCAAAATTTTTAAAGACAATGATTTTCATTAATTGTAAGAAGTATATTTCTTCATAAGTGTGTTCATTGTAAATAAATAGAATTTGATATAATAAAATGTTGATGATAAGTACTCAGGTACCTTTAAGAATTTCAGATTGATAACATTCTTAATATTGATTTGTAGAAACGTGCTGAAAAACGCAAATGATAAAAAATGTCAAGTTGAAGAGCACGAAAATGATAAAATCTTTTAAAATGACAACCGGATTTTGAAAATAATAAATACGGATATTCAAACGGAAATTCAAATACTTAGATTTCAAACAGCGAAATCATAAGTTTGATTTTTTAATTTACTTA